>CM066911.1:28086526-28549646 GCA_033964015.1 Scolanthus callimorphus | reverse complement strand
TTTTATTGAACATTGTATCTCTTTTACGGACTATTCCAGTCAACGCACGCCCACAGGCTTATTATACATAGCTGTAATGATCTATCATGTTAAAAGACGACATGACGATTAAAATTTAACGAGAAGCTGATGCAGCAGACCTTGTACCACGTCCTTGCTAGATTAGAAAATACGGTCCCAGATTATCGAATCCATCCGCACAATGATAACCTTGTAATGAGGTAAACGTTCGATATTCCATTTCATCTGGACTCTCAGGGTGCCACGAGCTCGTCCATTCATTTAGAAATTACTGAAATCCTTGGTGTTCAACGTTGGACACCAATCGAACTACTCCAAATTAAACGTTTGCCTGAGAACTTCCGAACAAACCCCACGGATCGAATCCTCCAAAAACACGCCTATAGCTTTTAATTTCTCTATCGCTGGTACCAAATTATGATCAGAGGGCCAAGCTCTCGTGTCAGTTGCTAGTTGGGTATATGAGCAGATAAGGTTATTTTTATGCAGTAGATAATCTGATAATTTGTATCCATCTTTCTTATATATAAGCAATTATTAGTAATGGTTATTTCCAATGGCACAATTAAGTTGATTCTGTGGAAGATCATCGTAGACTATAGGTTGCCTTACAAGTATATGCGCCGGAATGTTTTATACAAAGCATGACTACAAAGAAAGGACCGTATATCAAATAGATTTGATCTTAATAAATTCCGCATATTCTCATACTTAAAAAACGTGGTGCTTCGGCTGTCCTTCAAGAATAAAGAAACCACGTTTAAATTCCGATCCTGTCATTCCAAGAAACGTTCTAACAGCATTTATGGTGACATTTAATGCCTAAGATGCTACTTCCCTGACTAAACCCTGTCATAGCTAAGCTTTTTAACCGCAAAACGTCTAAAGTTGACCAAAACCAATGTAAAGAACTTTAACAATTTATAGATTAAAAGTCACTTACTTGAGAAACACTAACAGGTGTCACAGAATTCGCTTCCTGACGTACAGAGATCCTCTTTTAACAGACGCTCGAGCAAACTGAATTCCAAGTGTTATTCGTGTGTAAAAATATATATACAAAAGTATACAAAACGACTGAGTTGATTTCCATGTATGACCTCTACCCGTCACAGCCGAATAGCCAAACTAATCCCAAACCCACCGTTAGTTTTATTAGTCCTGTCAATTAGCTCACCTAGACTGCTCATATTTTAATTTCGATGTTTATACTCTTACAGGAAGAACTCTATGTCTTATCAGAGGACCCAAACGTGAAAGGATATGATATTTCACAGCAATTATGTCAATATTGTGTTACACTATAGCACAGGGGCGAATGAGATTGACGTCGCAATAAAATTTACCCAGGTGGCTTTGGGACAAAGGATAAGATTATTAGTTCACTACAGGGGTTGCGGTTCCTACTTTATTAAACATATCTTCGAGACGGGGTATGGCATGCGAGAGATTTACTGGGATATTACGATAGCTTGGTTGACCAACAAAGGACTGCGCCCAAAATGATGAAGCGTACATGTGTTCGTGATATCAAAAATAATCTGATATTTTTAGTTCACTACCAACCAAAACTAAAACCAAGTGAAGGTTGGTGTACATTAATACACACGCGACCAGGTGTAACGGTATGACAGAAACTCTTATGTGCTTGTTCACATGTCCACACTTAAACATAATAAGATAACTGGATGTGGTAATGCGTATGTTTTGATGCCATTATTTCACTGTATGAACCAGGCTTTGTTTCATTAGCGACTTAACAGAGATACATTATTATATATCTGTGATCATATAGCACTGGGACTTCAAGTCTTTTTTATTGATGCCACTCTTTAGTGTTGAACCACTGGAAGAGCTGTGAACTGTTGCAATTGTGTATGTTGATACTGTTGATTGGCTAGTAATAGTCAATGATGATAGACTATGAGAGAGCAACCCTAGGTATACTCAGGCATTATAGATAAACAGATAGAAACTAGAATTATTTCATTAACCCATCCTTTATTGAACTTTTATTGTTTTTACTGCTGCCATTTTACAGAGAGGATATTACATGGCGTCGGGAAGATATATTGAATTTTGTGTTAAAGACAATATTTCAAAATATTGTAAATTAGTATAATTATATATAACAGTTATAAGAATTTCCGCGCGCTGATTGGTCGATATGATCGTGAAAAAATCCCCACAAAACAATATTTTTGTGTCTAAAAACCTTATGAATCACTTAAAAAATGTACTAAAACAATAAGTCGCGTCATGCTCCGTGATTATCGGCGAATAATCATCTCGACTTCGTCTAGGTGACTATTCGCTGATAATCAAATCGCCTTCGGCGACTAATTGTTAAATATTGTCTTTAACATGGGAAGATAATGCTTATATCTTAAAGCCACCGTATAATTTTCTTTTGATCATATAGAGCTGCACAGAAAACCGACAAAATCGCCAAAAATGATTCATTTTAATTACCGTATCTTCGCTGGTTTGGATATGTAAAAAGTTACTCAGGTCCCGGATGTAAAACACAGTAAAACACTCCTGTCTATATAATAAACAGCGCTATCAATTAAGTTAAAAATTCATTCAATTAATTAACAATCATTCCTCGACCCTGAATGGGGTTTTTAGCTATCGACTATCAATGAGCTATCGACTCAGAGTCCATGAGGGCGAGTAGCGGAATAATTGTTTTAGTCAAATCACACTAGTATATAGGCCAATTTGTACAGCCAAAAACGTTTTCTGGTCTGGTCATTTGCTATTTTCTGGCTTTCAAATTCGGCACTTTTCGCTACTAGTAGGCTATATAACCCTAATCCTACTAGTAGGTCAGCCAATCAGAACGCAGCATTGACAATAGACCACTAGTGTGGTTTCACTAAAAATAATTATACCCCAGCAATATCGTAAGTTATTTTTTGCTGAATCCAACAATAATCATGCATTTTTAATATAAAGCGTATGAGCTCTACCCGTCTCTATCTTGCGTTTCTGTGTTGGTTTTTCCTTCTTTTACATTACATTACCTCAAACCAAGGCATCCCGAAGGGATCCAGAAACACATTGCTGTTTGCACACCTTTGATTTTAAGAATAATATAAAGTATCTAACGATGTTCCTCAAAACTGAAACAAACATTTCATACATGCACTGGAGAGTGCCTGATGATAGGTTTAAAAACCATTATTTGTCATAAGCAGGTGTTGCATGTCAAAGTGGCACAGATTTTCCAAGGTACGATTTACCGTAACAAAAATTCGCTAGGCAAAAGTGTTTTGCTACAAAGATTGTGGTCGTAATAGCGCAAATTTTTAGTCCAATCTGATTGGCTCCGCTACAACTCACTATCTATCACGGAATACGTTTTAGCAAACAACTCGAAGGTAGTATGCTAGTGGGTTTCTATACTAAAACAATTAGACTACGCGCCTCGTTAACTATCTATTGACTCATAGAAAACTCGAACTCGTAGTCTAATTGTTAAATAAGTTTGGCCCCGTTTTGCTATTTCTATGCGAATTTTATTGTTCCTACAAGACCTGTCAAAAAAGCAGTCTAAGGCTGCTCGACGTCGCTTTTGTGCCAGCTGGCAATGTTTTAGCTCGCTGGTCGCTCGCTAGCAAAGTGACGCAAAGTCAGACAAGTGCCCCTGCCATATTTGCTTAGTTGTGAATATGAAATCGATTAATACGACTAATTTAATTTAGTCAATACCTAATATTGATTATTATAATTCATGTACGATTGAGTTACTCAAAATCGGAAAAGTCTTACAAACTGTCTTAGTAAATACGCCCCAAACTGAATTTATACGAACCCATCTAAATGGTCAATTTTTTTTGTGACCGACAAAATATCGGAGATAATTGTAAATGGTTTGCACTTTGAAAGATCCAATCAAATCTCAGAAGTAGGTCCTGCATAATTGTTCATGCCATGTACCCCACCCTGGCGTTCTACCGCACTACCCTCGCCAATAAAGTCAGAGTTGTTTTTGATGGTGCCTCCCTGTATAAACTGGCTGCCTTGTGCAGGATATGATAGACCAGAACCACCTCCGATTCCACCAGTAGCGTCCCCCATACTGCCTACAAGACTATCTGGCGTTCTGAAACTAACTTTGGAAATTCTATCACTTCCCCCACCAAACCCAGTATTATTTTGGTAACCTGCTGGGTAACCAGTGCTTGAAATTCCACTTCTTCCAAAATTATCCATTGACCCTAACCTTCTTGAGAAATCATTTGGCATCCCTCCTTGCTTGAAACTAGGTAAATCAGAATAACTTTTACTAAGGCCGCTCCCAAGCGCCCCAGACCCAGGGTCATTATTTTGCATGCTATCACGCACCCTATCGAGAATATCCCTATATGAATCGGTACTGCGCAAACAATGACCCGGGTGTTCATTCGCGTGTTGGATTGATGATTCTAAGTTAAGACTGCGGATGCTACTGTAGGCTGACTCCATTGAATGCAGGCCTCGATCGTTTTGTTCTAAGGCGAAGGGGTGTCTGCCTGGTGGAGAGAGTGCAGCGCTGTACGAAGACTGGGAGAGGGAAACAATAAATAAAAACAAGTTATTCATAAGCAAGTTTAATTTGTTTCGTGAACTTTAAAGAAGCCTAATAAAAAAGTCGGTACATATATTGTCAAGGATTCAAAACGATATTTTATTATCGTATTTTCATGATAGTACGTTTCTAGGCTGACAATATCACGTCAAAATGTTCAAAATGTTTGTACATTAACATTTCCAAATATTATAATTTGTCATTATGACCAAGTATGGTGTAAAATTCACCACTTACCAGGCCCCTATCTTCCAAGGTAGTCACGCGATTCAGCAGCATTTTGACTTCTCGCTCCAGTCTCTCGTTCTGCGACTGCAAGGTTATATTCCTCTGCTCCAGTAGATTAATCTGCTCTTGGTAATGCTTTGGGTTCACCAGACTCTGATTCTGGACATCATAATCTGACACAGCCTGGAAAAGAATTGCCAGATGTATGACACTGAATAACATCATCAAAATCATACTTGATGTCGGATGTAAATTTGACTTGGATTCGCTATGCGTTCCTATTGGTTGATGCCTTGGGTCTTTCTTTCGCCAGCCAATAAGGATGCGAGGGAAATAACAAAAACACCGTGTATTTTGTTTTCTTGGGAGAATACTAAACGTAAGTATTACTTTGTACTCTGATTGGTTTGTATCTGAAATCCGCTGTAACAGCATATATGTAAAACCCCAAAACATGTACAACCCAAAGTCCGGAATGCATCACTTTCTTTAAAAACATCGCAACATAAACACTTCAAAAGCGTTCTTATCACCTCCAAGGATCATTCTTTCTCTCTTGGTTAAAATTTTGTCACGCCCCTAAAAGAGATTAGTTTAAATTTTGCTGAATTTATCCGGCCATTATACTTAATTGAATGCGCGCCATGTTTACAAAAAAATGTCTAGGAGGTGCCGCCTTATTGGTGAAACTCTACAAAACAGAGTAACAGAAGTCGATAGAATTTCGTACTTAATATCTAACTGTAGATAATATCAAGAGAACTACTTTTGTGGCTTCAATAGTTTCGAAGATAAGAATTTAATAAACACGTGACAACAATCAATTCATCTAAATCTTACCGCAATGCTTTTAGATTTGGATTCCATTCTGCTTAAGTCAGCTCTTCGCTCAAACTCTTCTCTCGCTTTTTGTAGTTTCACTTTCATGTCGTCCTTAACGCGATCAACTTCACTTTCCAAGTCCGCCTTTTTCTCTTCCCATTGCATTCTTTAGTGCTGTATGTTCTCGTTTTGCCTTTGACAACTCCTCTTTCAGCTCACCAATCTGCTCCTTGAGTGGTCTTTTCTCCTTTTCCAGTTTGTCTAGAAAATCCTGCTCCATTTGAAGCATCAAACGCTCTCTGGAGATTTTATCAAGACCCGAACTCTCTTTGCTTAAAAGCTTTTCTTGGATTTCTTTTCTTTGTTCCTGAAGTGAGGCAATCTGTTGTTTTAGCTCTCGAAGCGTTTTGTCAAATTTCTTCTTCTCATTGGCAACCATTTTCCTGTATTCGGAGTGAAGGGCGCTCTTCAATTCTTCCTGGTTCCGCGCTAGTGACCTTTGAAACTCCATACGTTCTTTCTTTAAGCGATGCTTCTCCTCGTCGAGCATGGCTTCTGTATTCTTTATTCTTCCTTCTGCCGTCGTCATCTTCCGGTACAAATCATCGATTGTTTTCTGTAGATGGCGCTTCTCTTTTGCAGTCCTGTCCTGATATTCAGCTTCAAGCTTTGACGTCTCTTCTTTTTTCCTCTTTTCAAAATTCTCGCTGATTTCGAGTTTCTCCACTTCATGTTGCCTAACGATTTTATCAAGCTCACTCCGTTTGCTACACCGCAACTCCTTCCTCTCGCATTTAAGCACCGATACTTCCTTCTTCATGCTTTGCAAGGCTGCAGTCAATGCTTTTTTGTCGCTTACCATTTTCTTTGCTGCATTTTCATACCTCATTTTTACTTTTGACAATTTTTCTTCATACTCTTGCTTCTGTTGTTCGAGTTGACTCCTCATATCTAAAACGTCACGATGCGCTTTCTCCAGCTCTTTGTTTTGCTCGCCCACGCCCATCCTCCTTCCGTCGTCACTTGCCTCTGTCTCGTGGTAGCCAAGCCGATTCAACTCACTCTCGTAGCTTCTGCCAATGTCCTCAAACGTCTTACCCAGTTGGGAATCCATCTCTTTCTGAAATTGCCAATTGTCATTAGATGCTCTTTCGAGAATATCACTCTTATTTTTGCTAAATTGCTCTTCCACCTCTCGAACTTTGCGCTCGAAATTGTTACTGCTGTCTTCATCCCTTCTTCCTGTACCCTCGTACAGATTGGAGGATCGCGATGGCATTAGATGCATCTCACTCCCTCCGTACTTATCTGAACTGATTGCTGCGTCCGCAAAACTGGCTGGATTAATTTCCCTCCTCGATACACGGTTGCCTCTCTGCCACTCGTCTTCATAACTACTACGAGGGATATCCATATCATCACCAGGGTTAAATAGTTTTCTTCTGCCGAGGCGTTTCGTAAAAAGTCTCCAGGATATTCTGAATGGGCAATATCTGCATTAGATGCGGTAATTGTTTCATGATCAGCCCCAGGGTACATGCCATTTTTGCTGGCCGCCGATGGACTACGAACTCCAGCATTCCTTTCCTGTATCTGTTGTACTTGCCGCGCAAACATTGCTTTCTCTCTGTCGAAACAGTCTCTCAAGGAACGTTTCTCTCTTTCGAAGTCTTCTCTCATAAGTTTCTTCTGCGATTGTATATTTTTAAGTTCATCTTCATGCTTCCTTGTGGTTTTCTCCAATAATTGTTCTAAGTTGTTCACTTGATCCTGAAGCGATGAGGCTGGGTATGGTAAACTGGCATGATCGCCGCCGATTCTCGCAGACCTGTTCCTTTCGTTTCCAGCAATTCCGATGTAGTCGCTGCCTTTAGATAAATTTCCGGAGTCTCTATATCTTCCTTCATCCCTTTGTAGTGCATGCTCAAGGTCCTGGTATTTTCTTTTCAGATCTTCAATCACTCTTGCTTTATCATTATCATGGTCTTGGACCAGCTGTGACCTCTCTTTCTTGAAGGAGTCCTCGATGTCTTGAATTTTCTTCAGAAGTCGTTCAACTTCGTCTGCGTACTGTCGATTCTTTCGCTGAACATCATCGAGTTTCATCGTCAAGTGATCGATATCTCTGGTTAGATTTCGTTGAGTCGATAATAGATCGTCGCTCTTTCGGGTAGCGCGAACGAGCTCTTCCTGAAGATCATCGTTGCGTATTTTCAGCTGCTTATTCTTTTTAACGAGGCCTTCCATGTCTTCAACCTGTTCCCTTAGTTCCTCCACATCAGACAGCAATGCTTTGTTCCTCTTTTTCAGATCGTTGTTGTCATGGTGGCCCTTGTCAAAATCCTCCTTCCTTGTATTACTCATTAAGCTATCAACATCATTGTCTCTCATTCCACTAAGCAATTTGTTCATTTCATAAAGCAGGTTTTTGTTTTCGGCTTCTAATTCTTCTCTCTTTCTCTCCTCGATAGCTAGCCTTCTCGGTATTCCTGTGGCATCATTTTCTGATTCTCTCGCGCCAATTCCTTCTAATGCTGACGAGGGCATTCCATAGCTTACTTGACCATCTACTTGATTTACTCTTGGCTTCTGACCAATTAACTGTTCCATCATTTCCCGCTTGCGCATCTCGTCACCTAGAGCTTCTTGAAGCTTTCTGATCTGAGTCAAATAGACCTGGGTGATCTCGTTTGCTTGTTTTTCAAGCATAGTCTTAATCTCCATGCGCTCTTTACTGAAATCGTCTTTCAGTTTGCTGTTATTGTCCTTCAAGTCCATTATGTCCTGCAAGAGATACTTGATGTCATTTGCTAACTTAACCTTTCCTCTTTGTTCTTCCTCGTAACGCTTCCTTAATTCCATAACATCGTCACTGTATATTTCCCCGGAATGGAGTGAACCTGCTTGATTAAGGTCACCCGGTCTTCTTCTCTCCTTTTCTTTCTCTAAATGCCGTATATGCTTTGAAGCTCACTGACTTGGTTTTGAAGCCTCATCTTATTTGCAAACTCTCTTTGGAGTTTCATCTCTAAATATGAATTTGTTCTTCATGTTTGCTTTTAACCTCATCCGCATCATCTACAACGGCCTGATATTCTCTGATCTTTCTCTCATTCTTTCTGTTAGTTTCCTTTAACTTCCATGCTTCGTCCTCTGCCTCCTTCATCATACCATCAATTTTTTCTTGCATCTGCCTAATTGTGCGCTTTTGCTCTCCGATAATTTCTTTAAGCTTAACTTGTTCATGTTTTAGCTCGAGGAACTCGTGCTCCTTAGCAAGTCCTAATTCTATCGACATGAGATTATCTTGGCTGCTGTTTTTACGATTCAAGGAATCAAGTATTTTCCGAAATTCCTTATTTTCTCTCTCAAGTACTTCAAGGCTTTTTCTGTATTCTGACATGTCTCCCTCCGGATCAGAATTTTCAGTCTGAGCAGAAAATCCAGGAGCAGCTTGGCCACTTAGTGCGATTTTTTGTGGCCTCGACCATTCGTTCAGATTCGATTGCAATATTTCGTTCTCTCGTCGAAGTGATTTTATCGTGTCTTCAAACCTGCAAATGCTTTGGATTATTTTATCATATCTCTCTTCCAGGAATTTCTTTTCGTTTTTCTCGTACTGAAATTCATGCTCCATTTCGTGCCTCTGCCTTTTCTCTCCTTCGTACTTTCTCTCCAAGCTTTCCTTTTCTCTTTTAATCTCATCGCATTTTGCTTTATAGAAATCCGACTCTACAGATATCGATCGTGCACTGTTATTTGCATGATGGCAGTGACAGTCACAGATATGAGAATCACTCCTTACAGATCTTGGTGTCAAAATATCTTCAACACTGTCTCTACTGGAACTTTGCCTTGAGGACTCCATAACTGGCCTGTCTCGAATAAGCTGGTCGTATTTCCCCTCTAAATACTCCTTCTCCTTTTCTATGCGATTCACTTTCATCTTGAGGTCGTCAAGCTCGTACTTATGAGGGCAATTGTCCTCATACCTTGGGCTCGAGGCACAGCTATGCAACGCGCATGTACATGATCGAGGACTTTCCTGTGGAGATTGGTCACGCCCCTTCTGAAAGTCCTTCGCTTCATGTTCAGGCTCAAATTTGTATTCCTTAACTTGCGCATTTTCTTCAACCTCGTTTGGTTGGGCATGTGAGTCAACTCTTTCGTCCATAATGACTTCCTCCGTTTCCTCAGCGGACTCTTCCTTCTGAATGTCCTTGGTATCAGGTTCAGGCTCAGATTTGTCTTCCCCAACTTGCGCATTTTCTTCAACCTCGTTGGGCTGGGCATGTTCAACATCTTCTGGTTCAATTTCGGATTGCTTGTCTATACTCTCTTCACTAGTCTCAGAAAGTTTGTTCTCTTCAACGATTACAGAGCTTGCAATTTCTGGTGTTTCTTGAGGAGCTTCTTTTTGAGGGGACACCACTTCACTTTGTACCTCTTCTTCTTTTATTTCCGAGTCAACTCTCTCGTCCATAATGACTTCCGCCGTTTCCTCAGCGGACTCTTCCTCCTGAATGTCCTTGGTATCAGGTTCAGGCTCAGATTTGTCTTCCCCAACTTGCGCATTTTCTTCAACCTCGTTAGGCTGGGCATGTTCAACATCTTCTGGTTCAATTTCGGATTGCTTGTCTATACCCTCTTTACTAGTCTCAGAAAGTTTGATCTCTTCAACGATTACAGAGCTTGCAATTTCTGGTGTTTCTTGAGGAGCTTCTTTTTGAGGGAACACCACTTCACTTTGTACCTCTTCTTCTTTTATTTCCGAGTCAACTCTCTCGTCCATAATGACTTCCGCCGTTTCCTCAGCGGACTCTTCCTTCTGAATGTCCTTGGCTTCAGGTTCAGACTCGTATTTGTCTTCCTCGATTTGTGCATTTTCTTCAACCTCGTTAGGCTGGGCATGTTCAACATATTCTGGCTCAATTTCGGATTGCTTGTCTATACTCTCTTTACTAGTCTCAGAAAGTTTGTTCTCTTCAACGATTACAGAGCTTGCAATTTCTTGAGGAGCTTCTTTTTGAGGGGACACAATTTCACTTTGTACCTCTTCCTCTTTTATTTCTGAGTCAACTCTCTCGTCCATAATGACTTCCGCCGTTTCCTCAGCGGACTCTTCCTTCTGAATGTCCTTGGCTTCAGGTTCAGACTCGTATTTGCCTTCCTCAACTTGCGCATTTTCTTCAAACTCGTTAGGCTGTGCATGTTCATCAGCTTCTGGCTCAATTTCGGATTGCTTGTCTATACTCTCTTTACTAGTCTCAGAAAGTTTGTTCTCTTCAACGATTACAGAACTTGCAATTTCTGATGTTTCTTGTGAAGCTTCTTGAGGGGACACAACTTCACTTTGTTCTCCTTCTTCTTTTATTTCCGAGTCAGCTCGCTCGTCCATGACGACTTCCGCCGTTTCCTCAGCGGACTCTTCCTGCATGTTAATTACTTCCTCTTTATCCTGGGAGATTTCCCAATGCGGAACGTCATCTGAATTTCTGATGGCTCCAGCTCACACTTGGATGGTAATTCCTCCACACTTTCAAGCACCAATGTTTCGTTGTCCTGGATTTCTCGAATTTCAATAGAAGCTGATTCAACTGTTTCCTCTGTGTCTCCTGTCTTATCAACTACAACTTCGTTCATTTGTTCAGTTTCGCTAGCCACTGTCTCATTTTCATGGCTCTCAAGGGGAACTTCGACTGCAGAGGTGTCAGTGGGAGATAATTCCTCGATTTGTTTGGATGCTTCCTCGACTACTTCTTCAGCTGATTGGCCGTCTTGGTGGATAGTTTCAACATTCATTGTCTCATGTACCTGCTTATCAACGCCAGTGTCTTTCTCAACTGTAGATATACCATCTACCATTTTTTTAGTCATCATTTCAGTCGCAGAGTATTCCTGCTCCGGTTGTTCATCTGTCATATCTATGGAAGCATTCCCATGGACAGGAATAGTATCCGTTTCCTGAATCTGGACCTCCTCCGCCGAGTCTTGAGTATCGTTTTCCTGACTACTTTCAACAGTCAATGTCTCATGTACCTCCACCTCATCAATGAAAGTTTCCTCTGCCGTTTCGTCTTCCTGTTGAGCCAGTTCTTCAACTGACACCCCCTTTAAAGCATCCTCAGGAATAGTCTCTGTTTCCACAATCTGGATCTCCTCCGCCGTATCTTCGGTAAAGTCGTTTTCAACTGAGTCGACCAGTGACAATTCGAGCATTACGGATTCTTCATCATCTTCAAGAACAGTTGTGGATTCCTCTATCTTTTCGACTGATTCTTCAACAATTGTTGATTCTTCTAGCATCTGAAATGTTTCTAGTGGTGCCGTTTCATTCACAGTATTTTC
Source organism: Scolanthus callimorphus (assembly GCA_033964015.1). Lineage (NCBI taxonomy): Eukaryota > Metazoa > Cnidaria > Anthozoa > Actiniaria > Edwardsiidae > Scolanthus > Scolanthus callimorphus. The sequence continues at coordinate 28,537,651 of CM066911.1, read as the reverse complement.
GTCTCCTTGTTCGATGCCAGTTGTTTCTATGACAACATTTTCGTCAGGTAGGATTTCAGTTGATTCTATTGTAATACTATCGTCTTGCGGACATTCCGGATATGTGATGTCAACTACTGGATCGAGGCCAACTACTTCGACAGTTTCTGATTGTTCCTCGGTGTCGTAAGAATGCATCCCTGCCAAATCCTCTATTATCTGTTCTGAAGCACTTATTTCCGTTGTTTCTGCCTGTACTGGCATTTCTTGCACTTCGCATATTTCTTTTTCTTGTACCTCTTGTATTTCTTCAATAGTTTGGCTTTCTATTATCGTTGTGTCTTCATCAATATTTCCAATGACCATACCGGTTTCATCGTGTGCCATTTCACGATATTCTTGATGCAAGACAGGATTTTCATCCGCAGCTGATTCTACAACAATAGCACCCTGTTGTGAAGCATCCTGGTACGAAACTTCGAATCTTTGATCAGCACTTTCGATCGCTCCTATTTCCTCCACCTCGTAAGACTCCAACGACCCTATGGCCTGCTCGGAAGAGATTCTAGTGCTCCTTCTTCCACTGCTATTTCTTGCACTTCGCTTATTTCTTTTCCCTGTATTTCTTCAACACCTTGGCTTTCTATAATCGCTGATTCCACGACAATATCAGTATCTTCTTGTGGCATTTCTTGATACGAAATTTCAACTCCTTGATCTAAGCCAGCATTCTCGACGGTTCCTAATTGCTCTATTGAATATTCTCCTATCTCATACGACTGCATCTTAGCTGAATCTTCGATATTCATTTCTCCTTCTACTGGTATGCCCTGAACTTCACCGAATTCTGCTACCTCTCCGCTTTCCATCGTCACACCACTTCCAACCATTTCGGTAGACACCATGCTGCCTTCAGCTATTTCGGTACTGGTTACTTCACTTTGTATTGCCGTGCCACCTACTTCTATCGAGCTACCGTCCAGCACTTGAACTGAGCAACCGTCCATTTCTTGGATCGACTCATCTCCAGTTATTTGTATAGAGTCATCTCCGGCCATTTCTATAATTCCTTCGTCAATCAATTGACTTCCTTCGATCATGATTGGCTCGTCTGAACCTAATATCGAGTGTCCTCTTACAATCTTTGAGCCCTCCTCGGCCGTCAAAGAGGGCTCACCTGTAGCTCGCATCGACTCTCCTCCGATAATCATCGACCCACCTTCCATACCATGCACCGTACCACCATCTACAACTTGCACACCTCCGCCATCTAGTACCTGCATTTTCCCTTCACAGAGAACTTGCAATGATCCTCCTTCCAAAACTGAATCCGCGTTTACCATCATTGAGCCCTGATCTTCAGCCGTCATGGACCCACCTGTAATTACTATGGACTCTCCTTCGATTATCCCAGACCCTTCCATAGCCTGCAATGTAACATCATCTATGACATGCATACCTCCTGCATCTACAACTTGCATATCTCCTCCACTGACAATTTGCGGGGGTCCTCCAACTATTCCTTTCATCATCTCTCCGTCTTGCAATGAAACATCGATATTTGCGCCGACCCACTTTCAGCTAGTACTGCTCCTCCATCAGTCCTTTATAACCCCCATCTATTACTTGTATATCACCGTTTGTATCATATCTCCTTGTTGAGCAATTCCATCTTCCATCTGAATCATGCCTTCACTTTCTATTGCCATTCCTTGCGACATCAAAACTTCCCCATCTGTGACACTGTACTGTGTTTCAATCGATCCAACATCTGTAGTTTGTATTTCTCCACCTTGTAAGATCTGCGTCGGCAAATGCTCTCCATCAGCACCTGACTGCACCAAACCGCCATCCCTTAGTACAACTCCTCCTTCTAGAATGGTCACTCCGCCTTCAAGAGAAAAAGCTCCTCCATCATTGGAATCTGCCATGGTAGCAACAGGTCAAGCGGTGCTTGCGCAACCAGAAGTCGTTTCAGTGAATCATACTGTATCTTTACCGAGCTCCTCTCGGCATCTATGCCACTATAGTCTGGCTCAATTTCTTGAAAACAACTCAATCTTATCCTAGTTTGCCAAATAGAATGAAATTAAGCCGCTGATTGATACTTGGAGAAATGTGAATAGGTTTTCCCAGTACCTGCAAGAGTTTGCTTTGATATTATAACTAAGCGGTTTCTGTTTAGATTGCGCGTGAAATAGGAATCTTGTTAGAAATGCCACCTGTTAGTAAGGTATGCTAATAAGTGATGTTATATTGTAGCTCACCCTAACAAGCCTTTTTCTGGATTTTTATCTCTCTATATATTGAAAATAAGCCTCTACCGAGAGGTCCACCACACTGCAGCTAATCTATTATATTATTATAAACACTGCGTGATTTCTCAGTAATAAGTTTAATTATTTTAGTTTTAATAAATATTGGAACTCGTACAATTGAGAAACTTCCAGAAAATGAAACACAGTCTGTCAAATGGTGCATCCTAAATTTGAAATAATAAGGAATAATTGTAATCATTCCAGTTATCTTTATTTTGAAATTTTTATTTTTTAATATGAAGGTCAAAGTTTCTTTTCTTCGTGTAAACGTCTGTGCCACAAAAACCAACCTCTGGCTGCTTATGTCTTTTTATATTTCTTTGAGACATCAACCGACGCGGAATTAATAATTGATCGTCATCCTGTGCCAAAAATCATCACCAACTGGTGGCTGTATGGACAACATGATTACTATAACTAGTGATAATTCACTCTTGTTTCAAAGAACCGATAATGGGTACGATTACTACTTTTTTCATGTTTTAAAATTAAATTTAGGACGGCAATTTATATTTCAGACTTTTCGGACTCAAATGAAGAAATAATTTATTCACAATCTGATGACGTAGACAACGACATTGAAAAATACCAGTTTGTTGGAAGGGAGATTTTGCCAACCTTCCTTGTTCCTTGCTTTTTCATCCTATTTCCTAAGGTCATTTTTGCCAGGTAGGACGCGAATAGACAAAGGACATTTCCGGCTCAGCGACGGTAACAGGGCCTCTGTACATGGGCAAAACTGTAGCAATCCACTATTTCTATAAGAAGTGTAAGAACTCACGGAAGCATATTCACAGCTGCGGTTGGAAATCGAGTCTAGTAAAACCCCGTGCGCACTAGCGACGTAACGACATAAGAACGTTATGTTGCAACGGAAAAAGCATGGGAAATTAATTGAAATAATCAAGATTTTCCATGGATCACCATTAGATTACTTCACCAAAGCAACCTTATGTTATTTTTTTGTGGACTTCAACGTTTTGAAACCACTATATTTTGTTCGCGTGATATTTTCCTTATGTCGTTATGTCGCAAGTGTGCACCAGGCTTAACTGGAAAATCATAAATAATTTTCGAAAGTGCTTTATTATTTTAACGTTGCCTCGTTATGAAACATTAACATTTCGTGAAAAGAAACGTAGTTGAAAATATCGCAAAAATACATCGAGCCAGTTGCCATGACAACAAGGCCAAATCATTTGATTAACTTATGTATAGTGGAAGAAATATAGTTTATCAGAGATGTATTTTTTGGATATGTAACAAAAGCATCGAATTCATCTTTTTTTCACGCGCGTACCAGTCATGTCTTCTGTGCACTACTGGGATTGTTCTACAGCTTGAAATTTGGGTAGCATGGGACGAGTCCCGCTCCACCAGATTTCTCCAAAAGACTGGCCTTTTTCCTAGACTCTCCACCCCCTCTCCCAAGAAGCACCTCCCGCCCCCATCGCAGGCGTTTTCACCCTTATGCCACGGTCCTGCGTCTTGCCCCTATAAACAACTTCAGGTAATGCTTGGTAAAGGTGTCTTGCTGTTTAACTGAACTGGAAATTTAACAGGCCCGTAGCTCGCATTTTTGGAGGGGGTTCGTTGTCCTCCGTTTTTTTTCAGGAAAATAACCTGCATAGACCAAAGTTATAGCATTTTGATTTTCCTGGCCCCAAGGGGGTTCGTTCGAGCCCCTCGAGCTCACTCCTACGAGCCTGTTTAAATTGTCAAATGCACCAGTCAATTGACAGCCCCGCACCCCCGCATTCGCGCATTAGCGGGGTACTAGCGGGCTTTCGTACAGACTACCTTACTGCCCCGTTGGTCGGGAGATGCGCTTTCTTTCACGGCTTCCACACAGTACATCGAGCGGGGAGTCACTCTCTTCCCCGGGACACAACACAACAGAAACCAGCCCGCTTTCCGGGCTGCTTCACCTCCATATGACACCCCTTTACTTCACAAAAGACACGACAAATACAGATTTTTGTTACTTGAATTAAACGTATTAAATTTTAATCTACACTAGCGAAAGTACATGCAAGTAGAAACATATGGTTTTATTACGCTTTGCGATCGGCTGCGGCTGCATTGAAAACTGGGCACCATTGACATGACTCTTTTCAGTGAGTAAAAGTCCTTTGTGTTATCTTCTAAATTCATTGGGCAAGGAGCGCATTCACTCTTAATTATTACCCTGGGGACGGTGCATTCACCTCTCAGATTGTCCCCACAAACCGAGGCGCTCACTGCCTTTCATTTGCCAAAAGTGAATGCCCCGCTAATGCGCGAATGGGGGGGTGCGGGGCTGTCAATTGACTGGTGCATAAATTTTAAACTAAGCTAGTTGAAAATGCTTTGAATTTTCTTAAAAATTACTGTAAATGAAGACATAAGATGCCTTCTGAAATCAGAAACGCATTTTCGTTGGATTGCCCAGTTAGACTTTCTGAAAACTGACCTGTCATCTACAATTGTAGGGTGTTTTTATCCCGAAATAATTAGCTAAATGATCTGGGCTAAATTTTTTTTCCAACTTCATGAAATATGGCGACTCTGTCTTTGTTTATGAGAATTAGGAGGTGAAAATACGAACATTTTCATGGACGGCAGTAATCAGTCCCATTTTTATCATTCTGGCCCAATCAGAAGTAGAAAATCATACATATGGCATCAGCCTAATTTTTAGTCAAGTGCTATCTCTCAGAGGTGTTAGATAACCATGAAAGAGTGGTTTTGCTTACAGGGTCCGTGGTTTGATGCGGGATTTTTCTGAAATTATGCGCGATTTTTTTCTGAAATTATGCGTTATAAAATGCAAAATTATGCTGGATTGCGCAATATTTTTTCCTACTGGCGTAACGTATTTTGCTGTTTTTAGCTGTTTTGTTACATGGATATAGCTGCTTATTGGTTTGAACAACTCTTGTTTGTTTATAAATTGCTTCGCTTTACAACGTAATGACGCTACGTTTTCTTTCGGGTAGACGTGTGTTTCATTTGTAATAAAGCTTTAGACCCCGTCCACACTACATCGTTTTCAAACGAAAACGGATACTTTTTGCTCCGTTTTCAAAAAGATATGCATCCACACTTATCGTTTTCGTATTGTTTTCGCCGTTTTCGGTGATCGTTTTCGGCGTTGTAGTGTGGACGATAGCCGTATCCGGAGCAAAATGTATCCGTTTTCGTTTGAAAACGGAGTAGTGTGGACGGGGTCTTATTATTCTTACAAAAAAGCGTTACCTTTTTCATACCACAAGAATCGAAGCAACGCACTCCTTTTAAACCATGAACTGAACGGTCACGAGAGTTACATGCAGACTATCGGATCGTTACGATTCTCGTGATCACAAAAAACATCGTCGCGCTTGTTTGCCGTCATTCTGCGCGTAACTTTCAAAATTAATTCCGATCGCGAGAGCGATCTGCACTATCGACGGAAGTAGTCTAACAGCTTTTATAAAACCGGAAACGTGGGAAACGCGTGCCACGTTTCTGTCGTGGAAAATCCATACAATTGTGATCAATCGATCAATGTGAACTGCATAAAGTCGACTGTGTTTATCGCGTCCTCTTCCGCTTGTTTTTACTTTGCAAAATATCCAAAGCGCAAACGTGTTTGAGTCTATCTTGCTCAGGTGGAAATATTAGTTTTTTTGGCCAAGTTTTAACTAGGTACGTTTTATTTCTTGTCGACATCAGTTCCCAGCTCAACGCGATTAGCATAGAACGCCTTGCTGTTATTTTTCATTTCTATCGAGTTGTTTTTACGTTGGACAGACGGATTTTAGAAGAAATGTATCAGTTTTGTGAGAAAAAATATGTAAGAAAGTTTGAAATTCACCAAGTAATGATGCCTTTTCAATGATTTTCACAAAATGTTGGGAAATTGTGCGCGATTATGCGGGATTTGGTGGATTATGCGCATTATGTGGAGAAAGCCAAATTATGCGTTTGCGCACCCAGCGCATCAAACCACGGGTCCTGTTCTTAGTGTGTCTGATCTTTTAAGATTAAAATTGTGACTTATGATACAGTAAACTTTGTAGGCATTATTTTATAATCTCTTTTTTGTGCTTTGTAAATAATTTTTGTGTTGAGCAGACCATGGTTATTCCGACAGTTTCCCAATGACCTGATACGCATCACGGTCAGATGCATTACACATATCACGTAAATGTGCTAGCCTTCAACACATTGCGCAGTTAATAATTTCGGTCTATCACGCGTCGGGAAGCCCGAATTTCCGCCCTAAAAAATACCGGTCAGAAAAAATTCCACCCTAAGAAATACTCATCGGTCCTAAGAAAATACCTTCTCCAGCGTACTGTTTTAGTTCAAACCCCTAAAAAATACCGGATTTTATTCAGCGTAAGGTTTTCGCTCAGAAAACCCCTAAAAAATACCGAATCGCCGATTTTAACATAATACGACGGTGATATTTTTTTTACTCGTGAAATATGCTTTCTTTCCGTTTTGCCCGCCTTTTGACTTTTGACGTCTTTTGACTCTCGGCCCTAGTTCACGCGCCATTAAGCGCTCGCGAAGTAAAGCAAACCGAAAAAACCCCACAAAACCGCCCGCTACGGACCGAAACCGGTTATGTACAGCTACGACATCAACAGTAAAAACTATTAATAACGCGACCAGACTGGACACGCAACCGGCTCATTTCGAATACAGTGCAACTGAAGCTATTTGAGTCGATATTAGAGCTCTGGTTAGAAATAAAGCAGTGCTTCAATGCAAAAGGATACGCTAGAAGTCCAGGAAAGTCTTTCATTGGAACTACCTTGAAAAGACGTCTGCTGAATCTCTATTACCCTAGACTGCTTGCAGTCCTTTCTTTGGTTCCCTCCGCCTGCTTGCGCGCTCACGAGAGAGTCTACATTGTGGTTTCTCTCGTGAATTAGGCCTTTCTCTCGAGATTTAAGGACGTTCGCCAACCTTGTGGTGCTGCTGTTTCTCTCGGGAATTAGGACTTTCGATTTACGGGACGTTCGCCATAAAGTGACTGCATGCAGATCTAGCCTCGTTCTCAGGGGCTTCTGGGTAATTTTCAAGATGGCGGGGTCACTTGGTCCCAGCCTCTAACCGCGCAAAACAATCCCACGCACGCGCAAAATGCTTCACAGTAATTCCATTTCTTCGAAGCAAAATGGTTGCCATACATTCAATCGTATCAGTTCTGATCGCTTCTCCGCGCTAGAAAATTTTCACTAGCAGGACAGAAGAGTTAAATAATAACTCTTGTTTACTATGGAGCCGAATTCAGCCGCTTTTGAGGTGGGATTTTTCTCTGGGAATTCACAATGCAACAGCGGGAAGACAGCACCGAATCAAGTAAACAAGCCAGTCCTGAAACATATTTCAGATCGACATCCAAAACAAACCCTGGACTCCTTAGAAGCGTTACGACAATGCGAAGAGCTTTGCGATGTGGTTATCAAGGTTGGTTCTAGAACTATTCATGCCCATCGGGTTGTTTTAGCAGCTTGTAGTCCGTATTTTCGGGCCATGTTTACTAGAGAAATGGCAGAAAGTCGACAAAGCGAAATAACGATTCGTGATGTCGACGAAAGTGCTATGAATTTGCTAATTACATTTGCGTATACAGCTTCGATAACTATCGAGGAATCCAATGTACAGACTCTTCTGCCAGCTGCGTGTCTTTTGCAGTTAACCGAAATTCAAGAAATATGTTGTGAATTTTTGAAAAGGCAACTGGATCCGTCCAACTGTTTAGGTATTCGTGCGTTTGCGGATACGCATTCCTGCCGAGAATTGCTTCGCGTAGCGGATTTATTCACACAGCACAATTTTCAGGAGGTCATGGAAAGCGAGGAATTTCTACTGCTCCCTTTTTCACAGCTTGTGGATATTCTCTCTAGTGATGAACTGAATGTTAGATCCGAGGAACAAGTTTTCTACGCTGTCATGAACTGGATGAAATATAACGTGACTGAACGACGGACTTATCTATCGCATATACTTCAACATGTTAGGCTCCCGTTACTAGGTCCCAAGTTTTTAGTAGGCGTTGTTGGTACAGATGGCCTTATAAAAAGTGATGAAACTTGTAGAGACTTGGTTGATGAAGCAAAAAACTATTTATTGTTGCCAGAGCAACGGTTACTAATGCAAGGCCCAAGAACTAGACCTAGGAAACCAACAAAGTGTACAGAGGTTATTTTTGCTGTAGGGGGGTGGTGTAGTGGGGATGCGATAAGCAGTGTTGAAAGATATGACCCACAGACGACGGAGTGGAAGATGGTTGCAACAATGAGTAAGAGGCGTTGTGGAGTTGGAGTGGCAGTTTTGGACAATTTGCTTTATGCAGTTGGAGGGCATGATGGAAGCAGTTATCTAAACAGTGTTGAACGTTATGACCCCAAGACAAACCAGTGGAGTAGTGAAGTCGCACCGACAAGCACATGCCGAACAAGTGTAGGAGTTGCTGTTCTTGATGGGTAAGTAGCTTTGGGAGATTCATTGCTCAAACTAAATGTGAAAATTTATTATATGGTCAGGACCCTTGGAATTATGTGTGAATGCGGTAAGCACATAACTTGGCTATCTCCCCATTATCCCACATAATCCGAAAAATCTCACATAATAGCGCATTTCTGAAAATTTACCAAAATCTTCAAAAAATACCATTATTTATTGTTTTTTTAAATGTGCCGTATGACATATAAAGCAAACGCTTTAATTCACAGGAAATGCAAATGTTTCTTTTCTGTTTTCTACACAGCCATGGAAGGCATGGATAAATTTGTAACAAAAACTGATACAGTCTCAGAGCATAATCATCACTAATAATCATTGCACTAATTAATATGCCAATACAATGGACTGTTATTTTGCTCAAACATTTAGTCGTTTGCTCACATTTTTCAACAACCATTGTGTTTTATCCTCAATCACAGCAAATTCCCAATCCATTGGCATATGGATTTGCACATCTGCACATTTTGTTCTGTACTTACTGTATATTGTTCTCTGTCATTCTTGTTTGCATTGCCTTTGTCATAGCTTATGTATTTATGTATAGGATCAGAGTACTGAATTGTTCTAGTATAAAAAGTGATATTCAATTCATGCTGCATGGAGTGAGATATCTGCTTGAATTTACTTGAATCAATTTGAATCTCAATATTGTTGCATCCCTAAAAAGAATCCAATAACATCATCCTCAGGGCTGTGGCTGTCAGTCATTGGACATTGTCAGATCAAAATTGGCATATGTCCGACCAAATTTGTGATTTGGCCGGTCATAATGTCCGGTTAATCAAGTTTCTTTTTCTCTGTTTAAGTTTGCGGTGACAACTGAGAATATAATATCAGAGAACTAATGGAGATAATTTTTAAAAAATAAGACAACAGGAGATGGTGTAGAATTACAGCACAAATTCAATATCAGCAAGAATTTTCATAAAGCGCAATAAACAAATTTACTGAGCTACAATTTCTGCCATGTTCTTTTATTTCTTTCAAATTTTAATTTGCAAGTTTATGTCCAACCAATTTGCAAAAATGACCGACCACACTAGGAATTTGATTGGACATTGTCAGATCAAGTGAAAACGATTTCTACAGTAGCTCTGTTCCCTAAAAGGTGAAAACAATGCAATAGATAACATATTCAACCACCAATTGCAAGGACTAAATAAGTGCTGGGAACAGGCTGGTTAATTTAGACACTTTTCTGTGTAGCATGACAGCCAGTTTGAAAGGTCATTCTTCCTGAAACTTGGCAAAATTACTAATTTTCAAGTGCTCTTTTGAGTGGTGTGAACGGATTTCAGGAAACTATGAAAGGGTCTTGTCTTATCACCATCAAAACAGGATACTGTCAACTGCCACATTGCAGGCCAACAGGGATGATTGGGAGGAAGGTATAAAAATGAACTGCCAAACTTGTAAATAAATATGGCTCAAATAAACATTAATGCATTTTAAACATATTTTTATGTAAATTGAATGACACGAGGTAAGCCAACAGCTTCTACGGTTATTTAATAAATAATAAATTTAAATAATGGTCTGTATAAGAGCTAGACAAGCCAAAGGCAAAGCATGCTGGAATGCAATTAATTGCTGTTGAAAATATAGGCAATTTCATTGGCTTGACAAGTCATTGGAAAGTCCTGGAAATGGGTCACTAAAAATACTGGGTATAAAATTGGCAGATAATTAACACGTATTGGATGAGGTTGAGCATGATAGTGAGATTTGTCAATGCCAAGGTTTATGTTATCTGCTGAAGCGAAGCTGAGGCGGATAACACTAACTCGAGACGTTGACAAATCTCACTATCATGCGAAAACTGAATTCAATAATTGTTTTATTATTCAGCAACAAGAAATTCTTATATAACTAAACGAAGTCGACAACGAGGCCTTGCAAGCCGAAACGGTTTTTCAACTTCAGCTTACGTCCATTAGTATTTTTCTGTTCGTATTCAATTCAAATAGCCATTGTTGATGTTTAGATATCCTGAGCAATGATCTCTCGGCAAAAAGCATAGCAGACGACCGACGACCGGTTAGCGCAGTGGTAGAGCGCCGGGCTTATGTTCGGGAGGTTGGGAGTTCAAACCCTGGCCGGGCCAACACTCAGGGTCTTTTCTAATAATTGAGGAGAAGGTGCTGCCTTTGCTCTAACATCTGCAAATGGTTAGACCTTCGCGTCTTCTCGGATAAGGACGTTAAACCGTAGGTCCCGTCTCTCACATACACTACACTAACCGGAACCAGAGGGACGTTAAAGAACCACTAGGACCGTCGGAAGTTGCCCAACCTCAGTGTCACAGAACTCACAATACTAACGCACACTCATGTTTATAAAGCTGGTTCTTATAGGATGAGTTATCCGTTAATGTAAAGCGCTTTGAGCGATGATAAAAGCGCTATATAAGCAATTTATTATTTATTATTATTATTATTCAACGAGAATATTGGCTAAATTGGCTTTCGCCTTTGAAATGAAAACCAAGATGGCAGCCAAACCTATTGGCTTGCGTTATGACGTCATTAGAGTGCATCAATCCTAATGTCTGGAGTTTGACGTCACAAACTGCCTGCCAACATGCTTTCGTTGTGTACTCTTAGCCAATCAGAATCGAGGTAGTGGCATGGCTGAATAATAATATGTGATGTTGGCACCAAACGAGCATTCTATAGTTTTGTTTTCTTACATCAACATGGCCATGATACTCACACCATGTGTTTGGTGATTATTTAAATGGTTCATATGAAAGAAAAAAGTCCTGGAAAATGTTTGAAAATGTCCTGGAAAACCATGGATTTTTTTCTTTATAAAAGGATACAAACCCTCAACATTAACATTACTAAATTTTTTTAGATACATGTATGCAGTCGGAGGCCAGGATGGAGTATCATGCTTGAACATTGTGGAAAAGTATGATCCAACAGAAAATCGCTGGTCACGAGTGTCACCAATGAGTACTCGACGACTGGGGTGGGCGTGGCTGTCTTGGGAGAATACCTCTATGCTATTGGAGGGTCTGATGGTACATCACCTTTGAATACTGTTGAGAGGTATGATCCAACAAGTAACAAGTGGATTGCTACTGCCACAATGGGAACAAGGAGGAAGCACCTTGGTGCGGCGGTGTTTCAAGATAGGCTTTATGTTGGTAGGTATTTGAAAAGTCACATAACAAGGTCTTATTATATAGACACGAGTGTTCTACTGGGAAATAGACCACTCGTACATCTCATACAAAGCTACATCCGGGACCTGAGTGACATATTTTCCATATCCTCACTAGTGAGGATATCGGTCAAAACAAAAGTGCTTGGAAATCAATTTGGAATATTTTTTTCTGGTTTGTCTATATAATAAAAAGAAAATTACACGGTGGCTTGAAGATATGAGTTTTCTTTTCTTGTGTCAAAAACGATATTTTACTCATTCACTGCGCTCATTTGTAAAATAGTGTTCTTGTCACGCAAAAATAAAACTCATATCTTCACGCCACTTGAGTCTCCAAGCTATGATGGTATTGAAAATGGCAGCAAAGCAATGTAGTATGGGCAGGGTACATGGGCCTAAGGTTGCCCTTCAAGGTGCTTGCCTTTCTACTCTTGCCTAGCGCCGTGACCATGGTGACCAAGCAAGCACAACATAGAACAACATACATGTAGCAATAATTTTGTAAGACCAGGGCTGTCAGAGTGTTTCTATAAGCAGGTGGTTATTCAAAAGAAGTGGCTGTCCCTGTTTGGCTGTGGCGCTGATATCCTTGACATCTCAACTAAGAAATAGTCCAGTCAATCTATGAAAAAATAAGGGTCAACCCACCACTAATTGCAACAGAAGGTTTTTGAACGGTTTTAGCCCCAGAAGACATTCCTCTATAACATATCAAAAGTCCTAAGAAATCCTCTTTTCGGAACATGATGAAAATCAGGAATGTTTATGTCGAGTTGGCAGGCAAAAATTTGCGGCATGGAATCGAGGCTGCACAAATAGAAAATTTTGAGATCTTTGATTTTCGCGTCGATTAAATTGGTAAATTGTCGGTGGATCACGCAAACTAATTAGAAATGTTTGAAGAATTATAAATTAAACTGGTATCGTGAGATTATTACTGTTCTAAAAGTTTTGCTTTCGATAAGCGTGTAAACGCTTAGCTGTATCAAAGCCCTATACAATTATGACATTAAAATAATTTTGAAAATACATTTATCCGTTCTATTATGGGGGAGCAATTTCTAAGAGCAATATAATCTCAATTAAGTTTCAGGAATTAATTTAAAAATCAAAGTTTTTATAGACAACATGTACAAATGATTCTAATTAGGTTTTCGAGACGTCTCGCATTTGTCACAGTTTGTTCAGTAGCGGCATTGACTTTCTCCACTCGCGTAAATCTGAGCTCTGTCGAATTGAAGTCAAGCGTCGAAAAGGGAAAATAGAATCCTTTACATCTCAGAATTTCCGCTTTAAAGGTAAGCGAATAGTGCTATCTTTGCGATTTATTTCTTGAGTTTTTGTAGGTTTCCCAGTCTTCTTTCCCCCATGCATTGTTATGCAAATAAATATTCATTCCTGTCAATGCGCGGGAATTTATTGAATGAAATCAAATAATTTGTGCTGCACAGAAGTTTCCTCTTTCCTTAGCCATAAAAGCTTTATTCTATTATGATCGACTATGCTAGCTGAATATAATTTCTCAATAAACATTACTGAGCATTCTGTGCGGAATCAAGGATTGGTGCTATTTCAACTTCAACGTTTTTATTCATATTTACAAATGACTATTTACAAATCTAGCAATTCTGTCCTAAACTTTTACCTCGTATGAAGGCCAAATAAAAGCTTTGAAATTTAATTTCATTGCGAAATTGTGATCCTTGCCGTCTCTAATATGCAATATTGATATTTATTTCCTGTACTAGCAGTAGATGGAATCCCCGAATGGATAATTTCATCTGTGTGCTATGTAACGAGCCAGGGAAAAGCAGTTCCAAGGATGCTGTAACTATAGGAGAAATTGGCAGTGATGGGATTAACCGTGCAAGTCAAGAGCGAAATGACACGATTGTAACTGTGCCAGGGCAACAGGTCCACAAAAAGTGCCGCCGAGAGTATTGCAAAGCCCAGAATATAAAGCGTGCTAAGAAAACCAAAAACACCCCACAAGCCCCCAAAATCGTCGATCATTGGTTCGAAGTGTCGAAAGTTCCTTCTCTTTTCTTACGGACTGCTTTTACTGTGAAACGGAAGTGGTTTTCCAAGCAGAGGATAAAAAGAAGAGACCAAGGGATGCGTTCAAGGTAACTACGCTGGAAACAAAAAATGCGGTACTTGAGCTGTGCTCCCAAAGGAGAGATACGTGGGCGGAGGGCGTACGAGCTAGATTGTTACATGTACATGACCTCCCCGCTGCAGACGCAGTGTATCATCAGAGTTGCAGCGTTAATTTTCGCACTGGGAAACAGATTCCACAGGCCTACACGACAGCAGAAACTGCAAGCAAGAAAAAGAAAACTGGTCGACCTCAAAGTAAGGAAAAGCTGGACGCGTTTCTTGCGACAGTCGACTTCCTAAGGGAAAACGACGAGGAACTTTTACTAACTATTGGCGACCTCCGCGCCAAGATGAATGAATATCTAGACGATCCAGAGTTATGTGCGTACGGGCACATCCATATGAAAGAAAAGCTGTTAGAACATTTGGGCGACGAAATAGTTATCACTGAGATCAATGGTCGAGCAAATGTCGTAACTCTCAAAGGAACGGCATACTCCATCCTGCAAGAGTTTCATCAGTCTCAGGCCGCCAAAAGAAGCGAAGAAGAGGAAAAACAGATGATCATCCAGACCGCAGCAAGGCTGATCAAACAAGACATCAAGGGTGTCACAACGCCAGGAACGTCCTATCCGGAAGTAGACGCAGATGTGGAAAAGCACATGGAGTTTTTGCCGCAGTCACTTAGATTATTTCTCGCGAACGTTCTAGCCGGGAAAAGCCGTGTGAAGTTAGCGTCGATCGGGCAAACTATAATGCAGGCAACGCGCCCTCGTGCTCTCATGGCACCACTTCAAATAGGACTAGCCATTCAGCTTCACCACAACTTCGCATCCCGTTTTTTGGTAGACTCCCTGAATTCTCTCGGCTTTTGTTCGTCTTACAACGAAGTGCAAATCTTCAGCAAAAATGCGTCAGAAGATCAAGCCACTGACATCCCCTCTTATGGCGGAGAGTTTGTGCAGTATGTAGGGGATAATGTTGACCACAACATTAGGACATTGGACGGCAAAGGTACCTTTCACGGTATGGGAATGATAGCGGCTGTGACGCCAGGTACGAATCACGCGAACCGCGTCCCGAGGAACATAGTTGATCCAAGTGAGATATCAGCCGTGGGGCATATTGAGATTGTTCAACCATGCGAGCCAAGGCGTTCTCTAACAATACAGTATGATAAAAGTATCATCAAGGAAGTTTCAGACCCATGCATGAATATTGACCTGCTATGGAAGATGTCTATGTTGTTCAACTGCGACGCGCGCACTAACTGGTCTGGGCTGATGCAGTCTAGTATTATTAGGGAAGACCACCCAGGAAAGTCTTCAGTCTTGTTCCTACCCATGTTAGACATGGACCCAACCAACAATACCTGCATCTACTCAACTCTCAAGTTCATGGCAGAACACGCGCAGAAACACAGCATAAGATATCCAATTGTTACGTTTGACCAACCTCTTTGGTGGAAGGCGTATAATTTGATCCTCACAGAGCCTGTCGGAGGTGCAATTAGCAATGTTATTGCTAGGCTGGGAGCATTCCACACCGAGATGAGTTTTGTTGGTTCTATCGGTCATATTATGGCAGAATCCGGCTTGAAAGAGCTACTGGAGCTGGCGTACGCATCGAATGCAGTTGTTCATATGCTGAGCGGAAAAGCCATCGCGCGTGCAGTACGTGGTCATTTCTTGGTTGACGCTGCATTGAACACTCTCCTGTTTGCTGCAGCTCTTGGGATCCCTGTTTCGCAGCTGGAAAACAACGGTAATAAACTTAAGCAATTAAAAAAATAAGTTAATTTGGCATAATTTATGCTACGATGTGCGATATTGAATGAGTGTCAATAAAACTTTCTTTCAGAAGACAACGTTAATGTTGACAACGGAGGCAGGGCAGGTATTGCGGAAAGTTCGTGCGCTGAGTCTAGTCAGCAGTCTGCAGGAGAGACCACAGGTACGTATATAACACTTCCACATAACCGATGCACTGGTGTTTATCACACTAAGCGGTGACCAACTCCATATATTTTTAGGAGACACAACCAGTGTTGACTTCAGTAGCGCCACTAATGCACAAAGTATAGGCGTCGATTCTGGCCATCAATCTGCAGAAGAGACACGAGGTAGCTGTATAGGCTTATATATATATATATATCGTTGATACTTTGGTTTGCAATTATATTTGCTTTTCCGCAATATAATTGCCGTACTAAAAACACCTTTCGTTTTTTAGACGATGCCGACAATGTGTACTACACAAGTAGCGCCACTAATGCAGAAAGTAATTGCGCCGAGTCTGGCCATCAATCTGCAGAAGGAATAAGAGGTAGATATACAAAAACAAACGTTTCTTGCTCATAATCTAAACTCTCTGAAATGCGATGTTTTCCTAAATTTTGCTATTTAATTAACCTTGAATTATTATGTAAACATTTCAGATAATCAAGATCACGTGCCCAGGAACAGTGCTGAGCTTCTGACAGAGGCCCGTTCCCTGTTTGAGCAGCTTCTACAGGCAGAACTGTCGTGGGAAGAGGTGAACGCTAATAAACTGTGGGCGTCTATCAGGCAGCGTGTACAGGCCACCCAAATATCGCTTAAGGAGCGCAGTCGTACATCAACATTATGGCTACAGTATATGGAGATGGTAGACATTCTTAGGACTTTCATAACAGCTGAGCGGATCGGCAATTGGGAGCTACACTTGCAGGCACTCAACAATATGCTACCATTTCTCGCTGCGGCTGTACTCCAGTACATGAGTAACCTTGAGCGTGATCAGCCCGAAGTGTATCGTAGTTTTGTCTCTGGACTGCATGTCGTCAGAAGGAGCTATAGATATTGGGCAGGCCTCTCTACTGACCTCATCATCGAACAGGTGCTAATGCGGAGTTTGAAGACGAGCGGTGGCGTTACCAGAGGCCGAGGTATGACGGAGCAGCAGCGGCTAACATGGTTACTGGCGATGCCTGCTTCTGCCGAAATCAGTCGTGTAATGCAAGAATTCACAGGTGTGAACTCACAATTCGAGCGAGCAAAACAAGGACATGACAAATGCGAGAAAAGAGCGTGACAAAAAGGACACGGTGAAAATACTCTCCGCTCTTGAAGATCACAATCCCTTTTCACCCGACCCGCACCTGAGAAATATCATAAATGGCGTTCACGGAGATAGTTCTGTAAATGTGGACAAGGCCAAGGAAGTAGGAAAAAAGGTGCTTTCTTCTATGACTGGGAAGTCGCCACTGGAATATACGTTCAAGAAAAGTGACCAGGCCGTTACTCTAGCTACGAAATCTGCTATCAAGATAAACAAAGAAAATGTGCAAGTTGACCCGCAGTTACTATTTCAGCGCTTAATTCTAGCCTCACACCAATGCGAAGATCTCCCAGCGCTATTTCGTCACGAACTTTGTACTTACCCAGCTTCCCTATTTGATTCGTCCTTGATGCTCCTGCAACCAAACAAGCCGGCCCTGGCCGATGCCATCTGGTTGAAGCTTTCTCCCCAGACAAGAGCTGAAAGCGCACCAAATGAGACAGATTTGCAGTACGTTTTAGACGGTGGAGCGCTCCTGCACAGGATAGTTTGGCCTTCCCCCGGATCGGCGACTTACAAAGAAGTGTGTAATCTGTATTGTAATTACGTGACAAAGAAGTATGGTACGGCGATGATCGTCTTTGATGGATATGAACATAGCTCTAACAAACAGATGACGCAGCACAGGAGATCATCAGGCAAGACTGCACCCACCGTGTCGTTCACCGAAGAAATGAAGATCAACATGAACAAAGACCTGTTCCTGTCGAATAAAGAGAACAAGCAGCGGTTCCTTGACATGCGAAGCAGTTCTCTGCGCGAGCATCGCTGTGAGACGCGACATTCCAATGGTGACGCTGACCTGCTTATCGTGAAGACTGCAGTTGAATCAGCAAGGACAAGAACTACCATCCTTGTAGGAGATGATACCGACTTATTGGTCCTTCTTCTCTTTCACGCGGAGCCTGATTGCCATGACCTGTTCTTCATCCCGGAGCCCAAGAACAATACCATAAGGCGCCGCGTCTGGAATATCAAGAGTGCAAAATTGCAACTGGGAAGTGATGTCTGTCAAAACATCCTCTTCATCCACGCTGTACTAGGATGTGACACAACTTCTCGTGTTTACGGTATCGGAAAAGGAGCAGCGCTTAAAAAGTTTATGACCTCATCTCAGTTTAGGGAGTCTGCCAAAGTATTCCAAGATACGAATGCAGCAAAAGAAAGCGTTCACAAGGCAGGAGAAAATGCTCTTATCTTGCTCTTAAATGGAAAGCCAGCGTCTAGATGACCTTCTAGATGACCGTCTAGATGACCTTCGATACCTGCGTTATCAGGAAAAACTAGCAACAAAGCGAACCAAGATTGAACCAAACAACCTCCCGCCCACTTCTTCAGCGGCCAAATATCACAGCTTTCGTGTCTTCTGTCAAATTCAGCAGTGGAAAGGAGAAGAAATTAATGTAGAGGAATGGGGATGGAAGCTACAAGAAAGCCAAATAACTCCAGTAATGACGGATCTGCCTCCTGCAGCAGAGAGCCTCCTACAGGTGCTGCGATGCAACTGCAAAAGTGGATGCAACACGCTAAGATGTTCGTGTCGAAAGCATGGTTTGGAGTGTTCCGCGGTCTGTGGCCACTGCAAAGGGTCAGGCTGCTCCAATTCCTCTATCGAGCCCTGTGACTGTGATGACGATGAGTAGAAGACGTCTCCTGTGTGCTCTTTCACGATTAGAAAAAATGTTGGAACCAAGACTGTACATAGCAATGTAAAGAACGAACATTAAAATGAAAAAGAGTGTTGTGGTCAGTCGTGACTGATGAATTACGCTCCTTTCAGTGTTTTATGTATCAACTGAATTCTAGTTAAATAAAAAGAACTCGCGTTATAATCTAAAAATTGGCTTGAATTTAAATATCTTATCAATAATCCGTTAAAATTTTACAGATAACGAACGTTTTCTTTGAGAAATATGGTCACTTCCGGTTTTAGCCTCGTTTTCATGCTATGTCAGCGAGTGAGTTTACCGTAGATTAACTGGACTAAAAAGAGATTGAGAGGCCAGGTGATAGATTAATTTAAGCTTTTGAACAGTTACTTTTGTTTTCTTAAATCTTCTTTTCGTTTTCAAAACCAAAACCAGACCATGGCAAGCAAAAAATTAATGCATGATGGAAAGATAAAATGGGCCTCTAAGTAGCCAGCAGAGCTCTGGCGGTTGCCGGCTTGTTTTGACAGCACTGTATAAATAGAAATATTGTACCGGTATGACAGTAGGTGCAACACTTATCGGATATTGGATATAGATGTCTGAACTAGAGAAAGTCTAATAGGCAATTCTGAGTTATTTTTGCCATCTTGCCCTGATTACACATGTTGCATCTGATACCACAAACTCATCCATATAAAGCAGGTGAACCTATTCAATAGACATCATCGGTTTTGGTGTAATGTTTCCCATTTCTGATCACGTTGCAAGGGGGTAGCCAGGGGGGGGGGGGGGGGGGGGGGGGGGGGGGGGGGGGGGGTTGTGAAAACGTGGGACAAACATTTTCAAATTTCCTCCAGCAAATACAGTAAATGCATTGGAAAATCTCCCGAGAAAGGGGGGCGGCCCCCTGTGCCCCTCTCCCCCCTCCCCTGGCTAACACCCCTGTGTGGCATTCCCCTGAGTATTGTTCTTTGTTTTTTCTGCTACGCACTGAAGGATATTAATATATGAATATGGAAGCCCCCAAACAAAGAGAGATTATTCAAACGAATGGCACGTGATCAGAAATGGGACAACATAACGCCCAAGGTAAAGAGGGCTATTCCTCGTTTTCACACAGAAAAGAAATTGAAAGTACGACTGCATGATGTTCGAATTCGTAGCTTAGTAAAATATATATTACTAGTAGTAATCATAGATTAGAAACGCGTTCGAAGAAGGACTTTGTCCGTTATTTCTTATCCGTTTTTATTTGTGTTGCATGCCAAGATGTGAGCGTGGACGTGCCGTGATATTTTTTTAGTGGACGTCAATCAAACTCTGTTTCTTTGCAAATCTTGTCAACAAGCCAGACCCAAATCATTTGACTTCGCTCGTACGTTTCTCTGATCGTTGAAACCCACGGGAAAGGCTTGCTACGGAGCTTATTTTTGACAAGACTCGTTTTTCATTCAAACAAGATACCAGAAGGAAAACTTATCTTTCTTTCGCCGCGTGGAACGCTTGAGAATTTTCTTAGAGAAGCCTAGCCTTTGACCTGAATGATCCAGGAGTGTCGGAAGTTCTGCAAATCATTCTGATGAAAACTTGCAATTGAAGCGAACTGTGTCTATAAAAGTTTTCATAGGAAAGAAACGTGCAAAAGGATTTATCAGTTGAATTGTTCGCTGAATCGATTTTCTTAGGCTCATGTCTTTGGTGTTTGAGACGAATCGCCTTGCAAAGACTTAGAATGTCCGTTATCTTTTTGTACGATGAACCTTTTTCCCTCAGATAAAAGAAACCTCTAGGCATTTTATTCTTGGCGGTGTGCGAAAGAATTTTCATTCAATGCGGCCGATATGTGGCGGTGAATATATATATATCTATATATTAATACCGTAAGGAAAATCGTGTCGACACTCGCTCCGCTCAGCCCTGAAGCTGTGCCGCCAAAAGAAGTTCGCAAACCCGAAGGGAAGGTGGAAATCTGGACCATGAGCGTGTTTTTGTTGGAAAAGATTCACCTCGGGCTAAGTTCTAATTCAAGCGATTTCTTAAGCGAGGGACAAAGCCGCCATCGCCGCCATGTTGAATTCTCCACAGAAACTAAAAAAGAACTCGGTTCGCGCAGCCGAAAGCACCATTGACATTCAAACCTAAATGGTTCTCTTACAGATTACATACAGGAATGTGCAGGGATAATTCAAACTTGAAAGATTTGAGCTGAGAAAAATTTTCATTCAAGGTTCAACTTAAACGTACACACTACATTGCTTCCCTCGGAGCACGCGCTAAGTCATGCTAAGTCGAAATGACACATTTACAAAACAAAGTCCGTGAAAGTCATGAATAATATTCTCTAAGTATAAATCCTGACGGCCCTATCGCAAAACGAAGGACACCAATCCCGAAGAGAAAGAGGAAACCCTCCAGTGGGCATGTTTTTGTGGAAAAGATTCACTTTGGGCTAAGTTTTAATTCAAGCAATTTTTTAAGCGAGGGATAAAGCCGAAAAAATATAAATAATATAAACTAAAAACAATTATTAGTCCTTAGACCATTTTTACTTGACCTGTTTCTTCTCTCCCCTCGCTGAGATATGATAAACATACAAACAATTCCGAAGTCAAATTGCGCTTTCGATTTTCACGGGTTCTTTGACGATTTGAGAGACTGACACACGCGTGATTTTGTCAAACCAAGCAGGGAGACCAGTGCAAAAAAAAAATCCTTTTGGGCTCACTTCATTTATTTCGGCATGGTGGGACGGGGTACTCATGCTGATGGGAGTTATTAGTAATGTAAATCCAGCAGTTATGGAAGGGAGAAATCATGAACCCCTCCCCACATCCATATGGCCATTGTGATTTTTTTTCACCGTTTTTTTTTAAAAAGAAACACTTTTAGTAAATTTCCCCCTTACACTCCGGGAATTTTTCACGGGCATCAGCTAGTAATATATATATTACGCGAATATATGTTGCGGGCTTTAAAGGCCCATCATCAATCAGTGACCTTAGCGCCCTGTTTTCAAATGATCCATGTTTCTTGGCTGCTCTAATTGCCCGCAAAGGCTGTCGGTTGACGATGGGCCTTTGAGCCAATCAAAGTGTCCCTCGCAAGACACGTAGTACCTGTACAATCCATCTATGTTTTTCTTTAAACAGTTGGAGGAAGAGATGATGCACTGAGTTATCGAGTGCTGAATGTTATGACCCCAAGTCAAACCAATGGACCCCAGTTGTAGCCATGAATTCCCGTCGTAGTGGTGTAGGTTGGCTGTCGTAAATGGACAACTGCTTGCTGTGGGTGGGTTTGATGGTACAACGTACCTTAAAACTATTGAAGTGTTTGATACTGTCACCAATCAATGGAAAATGTCTGGAGGTATGAACTATCGACGACTTGGAGGTGGAGTGGGTGTCGTCAAACTCCCCCTCAGCGACACTATTGGCTGCTAATTTTAGATTTTGTAGTGTAATTATCTGATATCTCATATTATTAAACAGTGTTACAGTCGTTTGTGTTGAACCGTGGCTACCAAACAAAGTGTATCTCCTTAGTTGTTGCTGGTAAGCAACTAACTGAAAGCCTTTCTCTATAGTTTCAATTATAAAATCAAGAAGAGGAATGCATTTAATTCCAAGAACAGAAGGCTAGTCACGATATGACGCGTTCAAATGATGTTATTGAAGATGATGTGAATATCAGCAAATATTGACAGACAACTGACATCTAAGTGCTTATTTAACCAATATTGGCGATTTGGCCAGAAAGAGAGAAAAAAATTAATAAATAAAATGAAATAACAGAGCCGAATTTATAACTCGGGCTCTTCCACAGGAAGCCCGAGTGAAAAATGTTTTTGTTGGACTTTTCCACGATCATAGCAAAACACGCTCATGCACTTGCATAGCAAGATATAACAACCTCTAGACAAGTCAGCGCACGGAAATTCTTATAATCACTTGAGCCGATATTCAGTGAAGCCTCAGACAAGTTTTATGCTGCTGCCTGTAATTCAGCTATTTGACTCCAAGAGGCTTCAATAAACGTTATTATTATGTTGATGTAGATGTCTTTATTTATTCGATCTAAGCGTTTGACTAAAGAGCGGTTTTCACATGACTGTCGCGAAAGCAATTCATGAGTAATTCACTATCCAATCAAATGCGATAGTAATTCAACAACAAACCAATCAGAGAGCGAGGTGATTCACAATCTCTCAGGATCTCCCTTTTCGCAAGCGAAGTAATCACAAGTAATTGTGTAAATTGTTTTCTCTGTGCGATCTGATTGGCTGAAGTTCAAAGTTCATGCTCTCGATCAATCACAAGCTGAAGCAATCGCAATTACCGAGTAATTCGTAATTACTCACGACAGTCTACTATCGCTCTATAGTTATTATGATATAACTTCTAACATATTCCTGCAATGTGTGTCTTTTTCGTGCTCAACTTGTCAAATAAACAATTTGGCTTGTCCGACGTAGAAACGGTAACTAAGGAGTGTATACAATGCCTGGAGAAGATTGGCTGATTGCATTTTTAAACCGCACCGGGGGGGTTGAGGACCTCCCTTAAAAGACCCCCTCCCCTGGAATTTCCACTCGTGAAACAGACCCCCTCCCCTGGAATTTCCAGCCTCATAAAGGACCCCCTCCCCTGGAATTTCCATTTTTTCGGGCAAAATACCCCTGGAAAAATCTATTTTTGGATAAATGTCCCTGGAAAGTAACCTTTTTAAACCCCCCTCTCCTGAATTTCCAGTCTCCAGACACAACCCCTCCCGTGGAATTTCCAGAGTTCAAAACAACCCCCTTGGAAAATTTTCCATAGGTCCTCAACCCCCCGGTGCGGATTAAAAATGCAATCAGCCATTCTTCAAGCTATTCCACTCGACCTTTTTGCGTGTGAAATTCAATTGCGTTCCAATTCTTCTGATTATAACAAGTTGTGCAAAAGTCTGACGGGCTCCTCGCTCCCCATAATCATCTCAACGTACAAGACCCCGTCCACACTACACCGTTTTCAAACGAAAACGGATACTTTTTGCTCCGGATACGGCTATCGTCGTCCACACTACAACGCCGAAAACGATCACCGAAAACGGCGAAAACAATACGAAAACGACAAGACAGCGTGGACGCAAATCTTTTTGAAAACGGAGCAAAAAGTGTCCGTTTTCGTTTGAAGACGGAGTAGTGTCGTGGACGGGTCTAGACTATACATCTCTGTCAAAGTGTAGTGCCAGCAGGAAGTCAAGAGCTTTCTGTTTCCCTTGATGCCCTTCAACGTAATCTTGGAATCTGAAGCAGTTTCGGAAAATGATCATTCAACACGCAACTGCAAAGGCTCCTGAATTATTTTTTTTCATGGTCATTTTTACTCATTCATGCGCGCGAAGCGCAAATGAAGGAGTATTGGTATGATGTGGGACTTCTGCGTTAGCACGATTCTGCGTTAGCACGATTTCGATTCGATTAGCGCCATTCGATTATCGCCAATAATCGTTCCACTTTCTTTCAACTCGTCTCGTCTTTCTTTCAACCTTTCCACTTATCGTCTCTCCGGTTTGACTACTTACAACAGTTGCGATTTCGCAGTGGTAACCCATCCATTTCTAACCTCGCCCGATCGGGCTTAACTTTGGCCTATCAGCGCTCAAGTGCTATACACGGCTTGCCATCTTGCGATGCAGTTGCTAACTTCCGGTACAAAAATAATTTTATAGTCGATGCCAGCAGATCTCGCAAACGTCACTTCCGGATCAAATTTCAAGATGGCGGTAAACTACAACTCGGGATAAGGATGTTTCCAAGCATAACTTAGTCTTTCCTAAGAGTTTTCCGTGGGGTTTTTGCTTTCTGAGAAAAACTGGCGGATTGCGTTACGATAATTAGTCATGTAGAGACGTCTCAACGATTAGCAGCTCTACAAAAGTTCGCATATTGGGAAGCATTTCTTCTGTATTCATGCACTCCCAGGCAGCTTCAAATTTGCAGTGGAGTTTTTAGGTGAGTCCCGTGAATCTGTGGTGGAGAGAAACTATCTTCTGTTTTTCGTTAAGACATTCGTGAAATAAATGGACGACAAAGTGGAGGGGTTATTTGATCTTGGACTTTCCCGGGGGTCGGGCTCTTTGGTCATGAGTCTGGTAACTATCTCGTAGGTTCATTGCCATAAGTCACACGACTGACAAATTTGATGAAATCATAACATTGTGTGTGGGGGTGGCTTGTGAAAATGTATCAGAAAATAGGGTCTGTATACAAAATGGTACAGTTTACATAACAGGATTACTACGAGTATTATATATTGGACTCCATGCTTTACAATTAAGAAAACAATTGAGTGAAAATTCAGTAGGCCGGATCCCATTTTGGTGTTCCTGAGGAATTTTGAATTCATTTTTTTTCATTGAACAAGTATGGAGCCCTGTTATTTATTAATAATATAGCATTCATACATAGACTTAAACTATCCAATTTCAAAATAATTGGACACTCAATCTGCCAGCACTATTGGATTTTGTGCCTGTATAAATGCTTGTCATGTCCATGCTAGGGGTAAACCAACTGGATATCTCTTTCAAAGGCAATACAACAACATTTGGACAAAAATCAGAGACATTTTCTTGAATTGCCCATATCTTCCATGTGGTTATTGATGAGAACTAACCACATGCCTGTATCCAGTATTTTCCCAGTGGGGGCTCCCCTATTCTTGGGACGGGGGTGCTCAATGGGAAATTTCGATTTTACCCCTAAAAGGTACCAAACATGGTGTGCTTAGTTGATTTTGACCCCTAAAAGGTACCAACAAGACAAATTTTCCTGATATAAATTCATGTCCAAGTACACCAATATAGATTCACCCAACAAACCACCTATACCAGTCTATCACTATCTATCATCAAGGGTTAGGTTAGGGTCAGGTTTAGGGTAGGGTTAGGTTAGGGTTATCCCTAAAAGCTACCAGAGGCCTGATTTTTAACCCTAAAAGGTACGACATGCACCCCGCCCCAAGATAGGGCAGTGTCCTCCCAAAGTATTTTCAATATCTGAAAAATTATCCATTCACTAATTCCAAATTCATGAATGAGTTGGCTCATAGAGCCCTTTGATTTCTCTTACACTCAGTAACCTTGCACTAGTCCAGCTTCTAATTCTCTGGTAGATCCATATATGATAGGACTAGTATATGGCGTCCTTCTGTATCAGACTCGTACCCAGTCGTTATTGTTTCTTTTGTGTTACTGGCTGTTACCGACATTGCGTTACTTGACAGGCGCTCAAAGGATCATGGGAATTCGTCCTGACCGTGATGCACCGCGTGATGCACCACACAGCAAATGGAATGTTCATCTACAATTTCTTTGAGGTTTGGTGAAATGCGTTCATATCATGCATAAAAATTAGGGCGCGCTTCGCGCGCAACAAAAAGAGCATTTCTGTAAATTGTATTCCATTAGTTCAAACGGGGATCTGGTTACAGGGTGGGGGGTAAGCTTTTAGAACATCGATGTTATGGGGGGGGTATTTTTGTTTGGCTTTTTTAATGAGGGGGGTGCGAATTTAACATTCAATAAATTTAGAAACCACCCCCCCCCCCCCCCCCCCCCCCCCCCCCGTGGACGTAATAAACGATCGGTCCCTAAGAACTTTTTAGTAGTTTTAGTAGGTACCAAGTCTCTATTTTTGGCAATTGGTCATGTACACACTTTGTATAAGCCGCTATTAATAAATGGAAACGAATCTCAATCTGGGGCAAAGAAAATTACATGACAAGCTAATCAATCAGCCAAAATATTATCATTTTCACGTGACTGAGTTGTTTCCTGTTACTTAAGGTTACAGGATACATTCGCTGGGTGTGCGTTTTCAAAACCTTGTCGCGGCGCAAATATTCATCGCATCGCCATAACCAATACATCATTTTAAAGATAAAATGTGAAATTTATCTGCTGTTAAGCTTTTGTAGCAGTTTCATGAAAATTATTTACGGCGCACAGCAAAAACCGCGTTTTCGACCGCCCCTGATAAACGCTTTGATAGGCCGCGGCAGTTTACAGGCTTGGCAAATCTGACTGCGCAATATCAATCACCACATTGTTGTCTCTAAAAGTGTGTCGGGCTTTTTCAATTGAAGGCTTTGTTTAGGAATGATCGAACGATCAAGTTGATCTTGTGTTTAATAGTTAACTGGGACCCTATCGTGATAAATAATTTTTGAAATACTGCGAAATTCACAAAAGCCCGACACACTTTTGCTCCCCAACCATTTATCTATCTCATGGCAAAATTTCAAAGCATTCCGTTTAAAACCTGTTGGTCTATCAAAGCATTTATGCACTAGATTTAGCGAAATCTTAAAGGCGAGTTTTGGGCTTCTAAAGTTGTGTAAACATAAGAGGGATTAGTGACGAATTTGTCATCACGCACTTCACTTTCAGCCAATCACGGCAGGCACCCCCGGTGTGCCAGCAAGGACATACTTTTTCGCGCGGAATAGATAATGAGGCTTTTTTATCGTCTTCGAATTCGAAATCAAACAGTATGGTTGAGCCGCGTCCAAAACCGAGTTCTAAGAAGTGCCCATGCTTTGAAAAGGGACAAGCGAAACCAAAGCAAAGGCGCGCGCCGAGAAAACGACAAAGACAAATCGCTTTGGCTTTCAGACGATTCTTTATCTCCATCGAACTTGATGCAATTGGTGGATCTTCTGTCCGCTGTTCTTCGTCAGCATTCCTTGGATTGGGTTGATCGAACATGAGCCTTTGTCAGGCAGAGCGAGTTGTGATTTCATGTTCAACTGAAAGCTTAAAGATTTTTTTTTTTTGGCTCCTTTCGCACGCTTTGAGACCCAAGGACTGCGGTTAAGCTTTTTTTCGCTTCCCCATGATTGGGAATAGAGAATTTTCAGAAAAATCGCTTCTACACGACACTTATACACTAAACCAGAGAACAACAATGTGTGACAAAATATGGCGGACCATAACAGTCACCTAAATGTCCCGTATGTTACGCGAAAATGCTAATGATGTGTGCTGAACCGAGACATCACAATAGGATTAAAGGATTATCTCGCCTGTATTGAAAGACATATTTCTCGGGCATTTCTAGTTTTCTATACATTTCTCACGCTGCTTTTAAGATTTCAAGAATTTTTTTTCGAGAGAGTAAAGATCAGGCCTTGATGAGGAAGAACTGTGATTTTCGAAAATTTCGCAAATAGAAGGCCGCGAATGTATCCTGTAACCTTAATTATAGAAATGGTTAGAGGTTTTTACCTAAAAATACTTTTATAAAACTGAAATATTCCGAGCTTGTAGATCTAGCCAAATTCTGCGGCGTAATCACAATGTCGCAACGCTCTTGATTTTAGTGTACAAAAGGTAACCTGCGGTAGGTCCCTGAACAAGTATTTTGTCTATATGTAATATCCGACAGTTATCAAAAGAAACAGACTAAGCAGGTTTTCCTTAAAAGTGCCCCTTCAGACTAAAAAAAAACAAGCATGACCTTGGAGTACCGTAAACGCTCTAATAAGCCCCATGGGCTTCTTAATTCTGGGACTCGTAGAAGGAGGACTTGTTAGAGAGGGGCACTTAAACATCTCGAGAGGCAAAATACAACGGCTCTGAAATCTCACTCAGTTTTAATAATGTAAAGGAAATATTACTCCTATGTATACAATAGAAGGCTAGTCTTTAGCCATTTAAAACCGAAATATTTCGTTGTTTTCAGAAAGGTTTGTTTAATACTCAAATTTTGAGGGGAATGGTGGGGGCTAAAAGGAACTAGGAGGGGCTTAGTCGAGTCAAGTTAATTTCAATTGACCCTTTTATATTAGTACATCGGTTGTCAAATGTATAATATAATAATCATGAATAAAGCCAGCAGCCACGCCTTGGCGATGATTAAATATATTTATTTATTTTAGGCAGTATCCTCAGGAAAATGACTGATTATGTGCACGTGTTCCTTAACTGAAAGTATTTGTAAACATATTCGGCAGCTATTTTAGCTATATTCCTTGGTTGTGCTTATAAGAATAACTTGAAGCTCTAGAGGGAGGGGAGGAGGGGGGTTTATAAGAGGCTTCTTAGAGCGTTTACGGTACTTAAGACACGAGGTGTTTTGTGTATAACCGCAACAAACTCCAGGGTGCCTAAGCAATGTGGCTGGTATGTAGTATACCGGGGGTTATATTACTGATACAGCTGACAGTAAACCTTATTTGCATAAAGAGCCTTCAATGTATACATTGCCAGTTTTGTTTACCCAAGACATTCACCTGTACACCTACCGTAGATTGGCCTAGGAAAATCTTTTTAGCAGCTACTTATGAAACGTTTTAATAGCTCATTTAAAACCATTGAGTACGCATCAGTCTCTCCGGTCTCTGGTAAGTCAATCTCCAACTCTTTCCAGGTTATGCACGGTAAACGAATTCGTTGACATGTTCCTCGTGTCACATGAGTTCTGAGTATGATGTAAAAACTCCTTGGCAAAAAAAAAACACACACAACAACAACTGAAATGGAGCTTCCTCTCACTTTTGTCTTCCATGGCAGTGTATGAAGGGTGAAGAGAAATAACTTTTTCCACTTCGATAAGCACAGCGTTGTCAAAATCGCCAAATGTGTTGTTATATTCCCTCAATATTCGTTCTTTGTGTCGCACATCGTGTTTATGTAATTAACATAACAGCACTATACAGCCATTGCTTTTGATTTTACGGGCCAGACAGCCTTGAGAACGGCTGTTTCGGGAGTCTTCATAAAAACGTTGGGAATTTTAGAGAATCATCGGGAGTTCGACCGTGTTTTCCGGGAAAGAGGCAAAGACAAGCTGGAAGCCTGATAGCATGTTCGGGAGTTTTGATAACGAAGACGTGAAACTTTGCAATCTAGTCGGCCGCTTGTACTGACCTTACACCACACATAAAGACTTCTTAGAAAGTTAATATTGAAATATAGCGAATTTGAAGTAGGGAGCAAGGAGCATATTTTCGGGAAAGGTTGAAATCAACCGGTATGTCAACCTAGAAAAGAGATCACTGCTCAAACAGCCATGGTTGTCACTGTTGCCCCCCCCCCCCTCCCTCTTGTGATTTGGTTGGAAACATGAAACACTAAGAGGCCGATCATTAACTTTTGAGGAGGGGGGGGGGCTTTTTTGTCAGTGCATTTTTTTTTATACTTCTGTAATGGGGTGATAATTTTTTTCCAATAAGAAAGAAGGGTTTTAGTCACCATTTTGCAGTGCCACCCCCCCCCCCCCCCCCAAAAAAAAAAACAAAAAACAAAAAAAAAACATTTGTACTCGACCGGGACCCGAGTTTATCAAGGGAGGTGGTAGGTCTCGGGTTGTACCACCCCACCCTACCCCCACCTGTTTTTTTTTTTCAATGTCTCTCCCGTGCTCAAGTAATTGATGTTTGATGTTGGAAGTTATTGCGTGGATTGCTCTCGCTACAAAGAAGCTGGTGCTGACCCTATCTTTTGTATTCATTTATTATTTTACGAGATATTCGCAGTTAAAAAAGGGCATTTTCCCTAAAAGAAGGTTGGTTGCGGCATACACCACCCCACCCCCCAATCGGGTCCCAGTCGAATACAAATGTTGTGACCGCTTCCTAAATCTCTTGTAGCTGAAACATGATGCGAACCAACGGCTATTGCAAAATTCTGCCACTGGAACTCCTAACAAATCGCTGACTTTGACGCCTCTGTAAGATCTTGTAGTAGTATGTAGTACATGCAGAAGCTACACATCAAGATTAGAAATGTCAGGAGAACATAACACAGACGAAGAGCCGTTTGCTCAATCATCTATGGACGGTCCTTGTTCGTGGGCAGTCTGTTTATTTGTTTTGCTTTGTTTATTGATCACCTACGGCTGTTCTGTTACCTATGGAATTCTATTTCCTGCAATCATGGAGGATTTTCGGACAAGACGAGCTGTAACTGGTGAGTACGAACCCACTCGTATTTCACAATCAAGTTTAATATGGTTCTTTTTTAAGGCGACTGTAAACCTTCGAAGGTGCCCTTCGCTAAAAAAAATCCCTCACGCGCGCAAACACAATTATACATATAAACTATATACCATTTTAAAGCTCAATAGTAGTAGTTTCCAAATATGCTATTTTTATTTCTTCTCTTTTAAAACCTTTTACGCTAGGCGCCGCGCAATGAGTTTCCGACGCGCTCTAAAAAATTGAATTATGCGCATAGTGAACGCGTTTCTTTCAGCCCAAAAACTGCATCATGTCCATCAGCACTCATAGGGCTGTCAAACCGTGTGGGGATTTGCCAATATTTTACTTAGTTTATTTTATCAAAGGCTAAAGTCGAAATAGTAAAAATTGCTTACATTCCTTTACTTACGGCACATTTGCATCGCAACAAAGCAATATTTCTTTAAAGCCCCACACGGTTTTTAGAGATCAATGTTTAAACTAGCAGTTGGCCAAGTTTCAAACGAATCCATCGTTTCCCTCTATGCGCATAATTCAGTTTTATGTTGGTAGTCTGCTCTAAAACTACTAAAGAGTTACGGCTCGTAGAAGCTTTCCTGGCTTCTCATGTGGATCAGGTATCAGGTATCAGCAATGGCGGAGGCAACGAAACGAGGAGCAAAAGCAATGAAAAATTCACCCACAAGCACACCCGTTAAGCCGCGCAATAAGCAGTTTAAGGTGAGTTAGAGGATGAGGTTTGGGATTTAGCTAAACTGGGGAAACTAGTAGTCGATATGAGCAAAAAATTAGATAAGTTGGATTTCATTGAAGCTAAGTTGGTTCAAGTTGACAAAGACATACGTGACCTCAAGCAATCGTATACTTATGTTAGTGACCTAACGGCTGATGTCCAAAAAGAGCAAGCGAACCAAAACGTGAAATTGGGAGGCTTAGAAGAGAAGATGGAGTCACTCGAGAGTCAACTACAAAAGCTCCATGGGGACACGATTGATCTACGATCACGCTCAATGAGGAATAACCTAATTTTTTATAACTTGCCTGAATCGGAAACAGAAAACCCGTTCAGCACAGTGTACAACCTGTTGAGCACCAAGCTAATGGTTGAAGATGCAGGCAGCATTGAAATTGAGAGGGCTCATAGGATGGGGATGAAAGAGGAAGGCAAAACAAGACCTATCGTTGCGAAATTCCTCCGATTCCAAGATAAGAATATATACGTAGAAATGCCTCAAAACTAAAAGGAACAAAGATCGGGATTGCAGAGCAGTATCCAAAGGAAATTGCGGACGAGAGGAAACGGTTATATCCAAAATACAAAGAAGCAAAAAGGAATAAGCAGAGAGTGTCTTTTGTGAAGGATAAAACTCATTATTAATGGACAAAGAGTTAGAGCCAATGACAATGACGACGCAGCTATGCAAGCAAGCTAAGTATATTTTCGCAGCATACATGTATGCGCTTTCTAGAAAGAGACTATTCTTTTGTACTTAATTCAATTTTTTTAATCAGTTAAGCTTATTCTATCCTATGAGCTATTTTTTTTATCAGTTAAGCTTATTCTATTGTATGAACTATAACTCGCGACAATTAGCAACCATTTGAGATACTGTAATACTTGCAACATTGAGATAGCTGGTAATGGGGCCAAGCTTATCAGTTGTAGACAGTGTGGAGCTAATTATCATTTTAATCTAACATGCACTAAATCTGATACCCTAAAGGAAATTAAATCAGCACTAAATAATTACATTTGTTATCAATGTAAAGAAACTCAATTCCCATTTAATAGTTTAAATGATGATGATTTGCGTGAAACCATGAAATATAACTTATGCCAAAGAGACTTAGACCGACTAAATGAACTAGTTGTTAATCCATTTAAAGCTTTCAATGATGTCGATGATTTTAAACCCCTAAGTTTAAATCGATACTTCACATCTATGGATTTTCGCCATCTCATTAAAGATAAAAACTTACAACTATTAAATGAATTATCACTTCTACACCTGAATATAAGAAGCCTAAAAAATAAAAAAGATGCGCTACTAAGTTATCTTAATCTACTTGATTTCCCATTCTCTGTAATATCTTTAACAGAAACCTGGTTTAAAGGTGACGTTGACGATGAATTCAACATCGATGGTTATAAAAGCATTACCAAAAACAGGAAAAACAAAGACGGAGGGGGTATTTGCGTTCTTGTAAAGGAAAACTTGAATTACAAAATTCGTAATGATTTAATGGACGCGCTAAATAACGAGGATGTAGAGTCCCTATTCATAGAAATTGAGAGAAACAAATCGTCCAACATTATCATAGGAACCGTTTATAGACCACCAAATAACAACTTTGGTAATTTCAAGAAAACCCTGAAAAATACATTAAGCATTATTGATACTGAGAATAAAGAATGTTTTCTGCTTGGAGACTTTAACTTAGACTTACTAAAATATGAATACTGTAAATTTTCTAATGAATTTTTTGACAATCTGACATCTTCAGGATTCTTGCCGCTTATCACAAAACCCACTAGAATAACAAGAAGCACTGCAACCCTTATCGATAATATCTTCCATAAACAAACTGGTAGGAATAATCAACAGATAAGTGGCATTTTGTTCAACGACTTATCAGATCACTTACCGATATTTATGATAAATACTGATAATACACTGCAAGCTGACAACAGAGAAATGAAAGAATTTTTAACCACTCGAAACTTCTCAGATAAAGCAATAGAATCTTTTACTTTGGAATTTGAAAGTATGACATGGAAAGATGTTTTGGAAAATAATTGTACCGAGTCATCATATAAAGTTTTCTTAGAACTATTTCTCAAGATATACAATAAACACTTTCCTATAAAGAAATTAAGTTTAAAGCAAAGAAGGAGATGTAAAACACCTTGGATATCATCAGGCTTAATAACATCCAGTAAGCAAAAAGAAAAACTATACAAAACATTCTTACGCAAACCAACTAAAGAAAATGAGACTAAATATAAGAATTACCGAAATAAGTTAAACCATTTAATAAGAATTGCAAAGAAAAACATTATAATTCACAGTTAGATGAATCCAGTGGAAATCTAAGGAAAACTTGGAATATAATCAATGAGTTAATTGGATCGCGGAAAAATAGGGAAAAAACATTCCCATCAAACTTCAAAGATGACAACAAAACTATAAACAATCCTAAAGAAATTGCAAACAAATTTAATGATTTCTTTGTAAATGTAGGTCCCAATCTTGCAAAGAAGTTTGACAAACTCTCTAATAATTACTTAAAATATTTGAAAGGCGATTTTGTGAATTCAATGATGCTAAATAAAGCTACTCCTATAGAAGTAGATGAAATAATCCGTAAATTGAAACCTAAAAGTAGCTATGGTATAGATGGGATAAACCCTAAAATTATGAGGAATATTTCTCACTCAATTTCCAATCCTTTATGTCATGTTTTTAACCTGACCTTTGAAACTGGGATAATCCCTGAAGACCTTAAAATGTCTCTAGTTACACCAGTCTATAAAGCGGAAGATGAAACACAATTTACAAATTATAGGCCTATTTCTGTTTTGCCATGTTTTTCTAAAGTACTTGAAAAAATAATGTATAACAGATTGATATCATACATAGAGAAGAAAGCTATTCTTTTTCAGAATCAATATGGATTTAGAAGTAACCATTCTACAGATCTTGCAATCATAGATCTGGTTGAAAGAATAACACAAAGTATAGAGAAAAATGAATATACCATAGGAATTTTTCTTGATCTTTCTAAGGCGTTTGACACCGTTAACCATAAGATTCTTTTAGCAAAACTTAATTTTTATGGAATCAGAGGAATCTGTAATGATTGGTTTGCCAGTTACCTGACTGGACGTAAACAAATGGTAAAATATAATGACTATACTTCAAATGAAAAAACTATAACATGCGGAGTTCCTCAAGGAACAGTACTAGGACCTCTATTGTTTCTCTTGTATATAAATGATTTATTTAACTCTTCAAAGAAACTTAATTTTATCATGTTTGCAGATGATTCCAATATATTCTTTTCAAATAAAAGTTTAAATCAAATACAGAGGATAGTTAATCAAGAACTAGAATATGTTAGCAAATGGTTAAGCGACAATCAACTATCATTAAATATAAAAAAGACTAAATATATTATTTTTAGCTCTCATAAGAAAAAACTTAATTCAGATATTGAGATCTCCATAAATGGGTGCGAAATTGAACGAGTAAAGGAAACCAAATTTCTTGGTGTTACCATTGATGAACATTTAACATGGAAATCGCACATAAATCATGTCACAAAAAAGCTGACGAAAATATCAGGAACCTTATGCAAATTACGCCACTTCGTTGGAAAACAGATTCTAAATACGCTTTATTATAGCCTTGCTTATCCGTATCTTTACTATGGCAATATAATATGGGCTAATAATTATAAAACCAGACTAAAAAAGATAAAATCCCTACAAAAGAAAATTATACGAATTATTACTTTTTCAAAATATAAAGCACCGTCTCTACCTCTATTCAAGCAATTAAATTATCTCAACATAAACGAGATCAATAGCTTACAAATCACCTGTTTCACATTCCGCCTGCTTCGTGGCTACTTGCCTACACAATTTAATTCACTGATTACGATGAACAACCTCATTCACAATCATAATACAAGACAATCGATTAAACTTCACAAACAACCCAAACGATCAAATTATAGACACTTCTCCACTCAAACTTGCTGTATCGACACTTGGAATAAACTACCAACAAACATCATAAATTGCAACTCCCTAAATATATTAAAGAAGCAACTTAAATCTTACTTATTAGCACATAATGACAATTTATAATAGCTTTACTCAGAAATTCAAGCCTCTCGTGTTAGTTAACAATCCCTCCATTCCGTTCTGAACCTGAGTTACAATCTTTATAATTTTTAATGTTGTAAAGGAAGACCACTCGAAAAGCCCCCTCGGGTTTACTTGGTCTTTCCTCATTTTCAGTTGAAAATCATTTGTAAATTAGAATTTATGTAAATTATATTAACTTCAACTGAGATGGAAATAAAGTAAGTAAAGTAAGTAAGTAAACAAACGTCAAGCAGGTGTCAACTGATAACCAATGAGAACGAAGCGCCCCGCTGGGCCAGGAAAGTTCGCGGGAAAGCTCTTCCGATCTCGAATTTCAAGAGCATTGTTTATCGTTTTAAGCCTCGACTTATCAGGATAATGGAATGGCAAAGCCAAAATGAAACCGACGCAAATCAACCGCTGCAAATCAAAGTAGGAAGACTAAAAACTCTCCAAAGAGGAAAAAGGCCAAGGGAGGAAAACAAAAGACAGAAGCGGTCACAGCGGCCCGATGTAAATCACATGGAAATCATGTTCAGGGAACGCGAGCTCGAGTAGCGAGAACGATCAGATTATCTAGCTTCTTTGGAAATATCATATTTCCAAAACTGAAGTAAATAGATTCGAGTCGAATCTATTTACTTCAGTTTTGACGGAACACATTTTGCGGATACGCTTAAAAAGCATGCAGAGACATGGCCAAGCGCGAAAGCCACCAAGACGAATCAGAAATGTACAATACTGCAAAACGTTGTATGAATGCACCAGTCAATTGACAGCCCCCCCCCCCCCCCCCCCCCCATTCGCGCATTAGCGGGGCATTCACCTTTTGGCAAATGAAAGGCAGTGAGCGCCTCGGTTTGCGGGGACAATCTGAGAGGTGAATACACCGTCCCCAGGGTAATAATTAAGAGTGAAATGCGCTCCTTGTCCAATGAATTTAGAAGATAACACAAAGGATTTTTACTCACTGAAAAGAGTCATGTCAATGGTGCTAAGTTTTCAATGCAGCCGCAGCCGATCGCAAAGCGTAATAAAACCATATTTTTCTACTTGCATGTACTTTCGCTAGTGTAGATTAAAATTTAATAAGTGTAATTCAAGTAACAAAAATCTGTATTTGTCGTGTCTTTTGTGAAGTAAAGGGGTGTTCATATGAAGGTGAAGCAGCCCGGAAAGCGGGCTGGTTTCTGTTGTGTTGTGTCCCGGGGAAGAGAGTGACTCCCCGCTCGATGTACTGTGTGGAAGCCGTGAAAGAAAGCGCATTCTCCCGACCAACGGGGCAGCAATGTAGTGTGAATTCTGTACGAAAGCCCCGCTAGTACCCCGCTAATGCGCGAATGGGGGGGGGGGGGGGGGGGGGGGGGTGCGGGGCTGTCAATTGACTGGTGCATAATGGTTGAAATTCGTGAGATTGAAAGTTGAGTTGTTCGCGTTCACTTGTAGTTCGATGTTTGAAGGAAATGTGCGTAAATATGCTAATGAGACCCGGATTATGTTTTCGCGCGCAATCAGTGGGGAGCCTGTGTCATATGTAAACAGGATTAAAGGATTAAAGTCGGCTGAGTTAGTAAATGCTCCGATGAAATGAATAATTATTCTCGTTTTTTACGCATGAAAACACTACTTCTTTGTATTTTTCTTTTTACGAGTTGCTAGATTATGACACAAACTTTAAGTTCAGCCGAAAAAAGAAAAACAGAAAACAATTTGCCTCGAAGGTTGACAGTAGCCTTAAGATGAGGTTTGGACAATGTCGAGACAAGTGAAATCAGGCGACTGGGTACGAGTCTGCACTCTACCTAAAGTTCGCCATAAACTGCACTGCCATATTAGATGATCTCGAGCAAGACACGCTTACAGAATTTTAGATGGAGTTTTTCCATAAGGGTAATTGTCGTAAAAAGTTTAGACCTGAAAGAATCAGTATCCTTGGCATTTCCACTTTCTGAACTTGTAATATCACAACCAAGAATAATATATAGATTTAGGCACTGCCTAAAAGCGGAGCTCCCAATTATATTTAGGGCCTGTTAACATGAAGATGTGGGACGATGGGTAGCTGGGGTACCCCAACTTGGTGAGGTTGAAACACATGAATTAACAGTCGTCGGTAAAATCAACTTGCTATGAACTCAAAATTTATTGCCTTGATAATATTATCCTTTAAATTGATTCAAGTAGTCCCTGATGATTAAAAACGTACAATTTAAAAATGTTGTATTGCGCTTTTCCACACCACCCTATTGAGGAACTCAATGTTACAAATTGATCTACCCGTGTAAATTCCAGGCCCCCCTGTGAAAATTCCACATTCTCTTGTGGGCCCCTGTGAAAATTCCAAAGTTTGCAAAAAAATGGATATTGCATAGTAAAATAATGGCCTTGTGGAAATTCCAGTGTTCAAAACAGTATTACCCCTGCAGAAATTCCAGGGTCAAACACAACAACTCCTATGGAAATTCCAGGTTCCTTGATAAGGGGTAATGCCAGTTGTAAATGAACCCGTACGAAACGAGAAGCGCTTAAAAGCGCTTGTGCAAACACGATTATCAATTCAAAGATAATCAACTTTGTACGGCCGCTTCATTGCGCCTTCAGATCGCTTCCATCGAGCTTCCAACGCAATTTGCATGCAAAAAACATACATTGCTAAAAAACGCAAACTGATCATGGCTACATATGAACGTCTACCGAACACGAAGGTTTCAGTTTTTACAGGTTCACACATCTTAAACGTTTACCACTATTCAGCATGCACTCTCATTTTCCTCCATTATTGAACTGCAAAGTGATCGTAACACGTAGTTTTGTGTCAGCTCGATCCTTTTCGCGCGCAATCAGTGGGGAGCCTGTGTCATATGTAAACCCACACTAAAGACAAAGCTTCCCTCTCTGTCTGGGAATACCTACTTTCAACATCTGACAAACTACGGTGTCCATAAGCAACTACTTTCTCGGTTCCTCCCTGTCTCTGAATTAAAACAGCTCCTAACCCTACGGGACTGGCATCTGCGACTACCGTGGTCTCTGCCTCTCTATCAAAATGAGCTAGGGTTTCACTAGCGCTCATCATACGCTTGATAGCCTGAAAACTATCTTCCTTTCTCTGGTTCCACTCAAATGTCACTGACTTCCTGGTCAATTCCCTTA
Source organism: Scolanthus callimorphus (assembly GCA_033964015.1). Lineage (NCBI taxonomy): Eukaryota > Metazoa > Cnidaria > Anthozoa > Actiniaria > Edwardsiidae > Scolanthus > Scolanthus callimorphus. The sequence continues at coordinate 28,498,833 of CM066911.1, read as the reverse complement.
ATGGTGCGGAAAGTGTGGCTAAATCTGGTATAGAGCGGCCTACATATTGCACTAAACCTAACTGGGTCTGCAGCTATTGTCAAACTATACCATTGTCTGAAATTACATGTCCTAGAAACGTAACGGAAGATAAACCAAACTGACACTTCTCTGGATTAAGTGTTAACCCACTCTCTGACAATCTATTCATGACACTAACTAGTCTACTCTTGTGTTCAGCCTGATCTCTACCTAATACCATAATATCATCTGCTAAATTTAGCACTCCTGGCAATCCAACTAACACCTTCTGCACTGTATACTGAAATACCTCTGGTGCACTGGAAATTCCCATACCTAACCTCTTCATACGAAATAATCCTACATGGGTTATAAATGTGGTCACATCTCGTGACTCTTCCTCCAATTCTAGCTGAAAGAATCCCTGCTTAAGGTCTAACTTTGAGAAAACAGTAGCACCATTAAGCTCAACTAACATTTCCTGCATTGTTGGAATGGGATACCTCTCACGAATAACTGCCTGGTTAACTTTCCTCAGATCAATACACATCCTGATTTCGTCATTCGCCTTAGGAATTATTACAATCGGACTTACCCATCTCGATGCTACCCCTTCAACTGGTTCAATAATATCCTCTGCTTGCAATCGTTCCAGGAGATCCGCCACCTTGTCGCCCCATGTAAGGTAATCCAAGCTGATCTTGTATTCCGGATTCCAGCACTTGTATTCCGGATTCCAACCTACTGGATTCCGGATTCCATACAAGTGGATTCCGGATTCCATAACTCTCAAAGAATCCGGATTGTTTATCTGAATAAATTCTTGGATTCCGGATTCTTAAGGCGCTTGGATTCTGGATTGCTGCTATATGGATTCCGGATTCCATTCTACGGATTCCGGATTCCAAAGCTAACAAAAAGTCGGATTCCGGATTCTGGATTACCTTACATGGGGCGAACCTTGTCTCGATAACCAAACGGTAATCGTCTCACTGGCTGAGCAACCGGTTCCACCTTATCATCAATATGTATCTTAACCTTACTCCCTTTGAGTTTGCCCACCCCTGAAAAGCACTCTGGAAAATTAGACTTAATTTCCGATTCTAGGCTAGTGTTACATTGTTGTTCCGAAACTGAATTTACATGTAATAATTGTAGCTTCTTAGCGGTGTTATGACTAATCAAATTACTAACCGATGCATTGCCATCAAAAACATAAAATACCGCAAGACATTTCCGGTTACGGATACTAACTTCCGTTTCAAACTCGCCTTTCAGCTTAAGCGCGTCTTGTTGACCAAAAGCATACAATTTCTTGCTAGTTTTCTTTAGCGAAATATTGCTCTTAATTTCCTCATAAAGCTTACTAGAAACAATATTTGCCGCAGCACCGGAATCTATGATAAATGGAAAACTCTTTCCCCCGACTATCGCCTCACACGTAGGAGTCTCTTTGAGCTGCCTAATCCAGCTCGGTATATTTCCTTTTCAGGAAACGTGTAACGTGACACCGACCCATTGTTCTAGTACAAAAAATACGAAAAAATCTGCCAAAATATTCAGCTGAAAGAAATCGTCCAATGGCAGCCTAGATTAGTTTCTTTGGTAATAAATACATCCGGGATATTTTAGATTGAAGGTAGCAAGAGAGCATGGCGGTGAAATCGTGGTGTTTTGAGGACGAGACAGCTTTCAAAAGTTACGTTTTTGTCGAAGGGCTTCCTACTGAGAAACTCCATATTGGTCTTCGTTCACAGTGGAATGTCTGAATTTACTCTGATAGCGAATTTTCCTGCTCTTAGGAATAATTTTTCCGGATTCTGTAATGCACAAAGTGTCAACCAGCGAAGTTTCACGTCTGGTAACCTCCTGAGAAAAATGGTAACTCTTCTTGAATGGACACAGGCGCATTGACCGCATTCGTGTTATACAATTACCGGCACACTAAGTTGTCTGGCTTGTGCACAGAACTATAAAGAAACTATCAATTCAGGCTCTGACTCCTTCAAGTTTCTCTTTAGATTTCGACGAGTCTTAGCTCTCCAGTCTCGTGGTTTGGAATAATTTCTAGCAACCGGCACTAGAGACTCCACAACCATCGCGCTAGTTATCTCTTGTAATAGGCCTTATCACGGTTTCCGCCGCCATTTTGTTCGGTAGGCAAGATGTGCAAAATCCCACATAAACTCTGTAAACGCGAAGTGAAATCGTTGCGAAAATATTGCACATATCAACAAAGTACTTAGCGTAAAATAATTATACTTGGCCAAACAATCACTCTATCAAATTTAAGCTTCCTACGCTCTCTTTAAAGCGAGCAATTGTAGTTTTTATTTTTCCACATCTACCCTTGTATTTTGACAGGCTTTTTACGCATCGATGCACACAGATTTTACAGGCGTTTGTATGAAGAATTAAAAACGTAATTACTCGATTCATACAACAGCTATAACCTCCAAACGTTTAAGGTAAACAGTTTCAGCCACTCTCTCAATGCTACGATTCATATTTTACGGATATGTTTGATATTTTCGCAACGATTTCACTTCGCGTTTACAGAGTTTATGTGGGATTTTGCACATCTTGCCTACCTAACAAAATGGCGTCGGAAACCGTGATAAGGCCTATTATAATACTGACTAGTGTAGAACAAGACAAGACACAATCACTTTTGCCAGCATCATTTTCTGTCACTATGAATCAAGAATAATATTTGATCAGTGTGTACAAGGCAAGTTATGGTGCTTTCAATATGAATAAAAAAAGTTACTCACTCATACTAAACTCAAACTCGGCCGTGTGTGTATTTCAGAGATAATTTTCCTAGCTGTTTAGCCTGTATCCGATTTATTTTCTTTCGAATAACAGCGATGAAACAAATATATTCTTCTATTTTGCTACTCATCAACTCCTCTGTGCTTTTACTGCCCAGGCAACTAAGATTTTGTGTCCAGTTATTTTACATGCCCACAAGGCTACAGCTGAAATTCGAGCTCGCAATGTCTTGGTTGGGGTAATTATCTATTGTTTTCAATTACTTCCCGAACTGGAAATGTACCGAGCTGTAATCTCCTCAACCGAAAATAAATGGGTAACCCCACTGTCCTGATCTGGTTTCTTTTCAGCAGGCTCTTCAGTTATCTCATATTGCGTTCCGCCCCTTCCTCGCGAACGGCCACGTCCTCGTCCACGCACAGTAGGAGTTTGAGTCTTTTCCCCCTTGCAGTATTTCGACTTCGCGAAATGTCCTATCGCTCTACAGTCATTACATTTCCTCCCCACTGCCTTACAGATTTTGTCGGTGGATCGGTGTCCGGTTTTACCGCAGCGATAACACTCTGTTGCTGTTTTCACATGGGAAATTCCACTCTGAGTCATTGGGGGTGTGTCGACTTTCCCGCCACGTGTTGAATCGTCAAGCAACAGAAAAGCGTTCGCTAGCTGAACCGCCTGCCAAAGTTAAATCACTCCCCTTTTGCAGAAGTTTTCCTTTCGATTCCACTGTGATTTATCCCAGAGATAAACTGTTCCACAACAGCTCGGTATATTTCCAGTTCGGGAAGTCATTGAAAACAATAGATAATTACCCCAACCAAAACATTGCGAGCTCGAATTTCAGCTGTAGCGTCTTGTGAACATGTAAAATAACTGGACACAAAATCTTAGTTGTCTGGGCAGTAAAAGCACAGAGGAGTTGCTGAATAGCAAAATAGAAGAATATATTTGTTTCATCGCAGTTATTCGAAAGAAAATGAATCGGATACAGGCTTAGCTAGGAAAAGATATAATTATCTCTAAAATACGCACACGGCCGAGTTTGAGTTTAGTATGCGTGGGTAACGTTTTTTTATTCATATTGAAAGCACCACAACTTGCCATGTACACACTGATAAAATAATATTCTTGATTCGGAGTGACAGAAAATGATGCTGGCAAAGTGATCGTGCTTCTTGTCTTGTTGTACACTAGTCAGTATTATAATTACAAGAGATAACTAGCGATCGTTGTGGATTCTCTAGTGCCGGTTGCTAGAAATGATTCCAAACCACGAGACTGGAGAGCTAAGACTCGTCCAAATGTAAAGAGAAACTTGAAGAAGTCAGAACCTGAATTCATAGTTTCTTTAAAGTTATGTGCACAAGCCAAACACTTTAGTGTGCCGGTAATTGTATAACACGAATGCGCTCAATGCTCCTGTGTCCATTCAAGAAGAGTTACCATTTTTCTCAGGAGGTTACCAGACGTGAAACTTCGCTGGTTGACACTTTGTGCATTATAGAATCCAGAAAAATTATTCCTAAGAGCAGGAAAATTCGCTATCAGAGTAAATTCAGACATTCCACTGTGAACGAAGACCAATATGGAGTTTTTCAGTAGGAAGCCCTTTGACAAAAATGTAACTTTTGAAAGCTATCTCGTCCTCAAACACCACGATTTCACCGCCATGCTCTCTTGCTACCTTCAATCTAAAATATCCCGGATGTATTTATTACCAAGGAAACAAATCTAGGCTGCCATTGGACGATTTCTTTCAGCTGAATATTTTGGCAGATTTTTTCGTATTTTTTGTACTAGAACAATGGGTCGGTGTCACGTTACGCGTTTCCCGAACAGGAAATATACCGAGCTGCACAAGGTTCTCGTTCAAGATTGTTCCGGTAAATCCACAGTGTCGAATTGCATTTCGCAATCTCACCTCGAATGCCGCTACACTCTCGTTCTCTCCCCTTTAAGTGCGCGAAATTTCGCCCTCTCCAATCGGGTGTTGCGCACCGAACCATAATGTTCGATTAGCTTGGCCTTCAGATCCTTGAATGCCATCGACTTGGGCACTGCTGGCGACACTAAATCCCTGAGTGTCTCGTACTGCCCCGCAGTAAGTCCACAGAGGAGAAGCGCAACCTTGCTTCCCTCTGGAGTCTCCATCAAATCACAATAGCATTCAAGCCGCTCTAAATAGCTCTTGATGTCCCCAACTCCAGTGTAAGTTGGACAGGGACGCTCTGCACCATCTGCTGTGCCATCCCGAATCGCTCGTCGCCAATTTAGTTTATTATTCAGCCATGCCACTATCTCGGTTCTGATTGGCTAAGAGTACGCAGCGAAACCTTGTTGGCGCGCAGTGCCTGACGTCATACTACAGACATTAGGATTGATGCACTCTAATTACGTCATAACGCAAGCCAATAGGTTGACCGCCATCTTGGTTTTCATTTCCGAATTGAAAGCCGGTTTGCGAATATTCTCGTTGAATCTGTTATGATTTTTGCCAAGAGATCTTTGCTCAGGATATCTAAACATCAACTATGGCTATTTGAATTGAATACGAAAAGGAAAATACCAATGGACGTAAGATGAAGTTGAAAAACCGTGTCGCCGTGCACGGCCTCATCGTTGACTTCGTTTAGCTAGGTAAGAATTCTTGGTTGCTGAATAATAAAACAATTATTGAATTCGGTTTTCGCATGATAGTGAGATGTGTCAACGCCTCGAGTTAGTGTTATCCGCCTCAGCTTCGCTTCGGCAGATAACACAAACCTCGGCGTTGCCAAATCTCACTATCATGCTCAACCTCATCCAATAAGTGTTAAATATCTCTCGCTCGCATAAAGTGAACACAACCACACGCTTTGGTTCGTGAATATAGACTGATCTTTAATTACATATCTACAGCTTATGGCATACGCCATGACCTTATATGGTACTACAAATAATCATAAGCAATCACGTCATCCGTTATGTGATACTAGAGTGCTGATACACTACACTGCACAGCGTTCAAAGGGTTCCAAACTATAGCCCTTCTCGGCTATAAATAAGTCCCTGCACGGCGTTCAATGGTTCCAAACTATAGCCCTTCTCCACTATAAATAAGTCCTGCACGGCGTTCAATGGTTCCAAACTATAGCCCTTCACCACTATAAATAAGTCCTGCACGGCGTTCAATGGTTCCAAACTATAGCCCTTCTCGGCTATAAATAAGTCCTGCACGGCGTTCAATGGTTCCAAACTATAGCCCTTCTCGGCTATAAATAAGTCCTGCACGGCGTTCAAAGGGTTCCAAACTATAGCCCTTGCACGGCGTTCAATGGTTCCAAACTATAGCCCTTCTCGGCTATAAATAAGTCCTGCACGGCGTTCAATGGTTCCAAACTATAGCCCTTAGCGGCTATAAATAAGTCCTGCACGGCGTCAATGGTTCCAAACTATAGCCCTTCTCGGCTATAAATAAGTCCTGCACGGCGTTCAATGGTTTCAAACTATAGCCTTCTCCACTATAAATAAGTCCTGCACGGCGTTCAATAGCCCTTCTCTCGGCTATAAATAAGTCCTGCATGGCGTTCAATTACTTCCCAAAACTTATATTCCTTTCTCTACTATAAATAGGTCCTGCACGGCGTTCAAAGGTTCCAAACTATAGACCATCTCGGCTATAAGGCGTTCAATTAGTTCCTAAAACTTACGACTTATTGCTCTCTGCTATCCAAAACTATAGCCCTTCTGAGTAGCCCATTAGTAGGAGCTTTCATCTTTGGTATACTGGGTCCATGAGGCAGCGTTTTTTCCTGACCTATCTGTTTTTGGCGGAGCACCATAGGTATCGCAGGAAGAATACAATAGCTCAAAGTAGAACTCAGGTATACGATCGACTTCATTTTTCATGGTTCAGCGGTATTCCCATTTGGGTATCGCGGGCGCGTCCGTGCGTGCGGTCTGCGTGCCCCAGCACAGGTAAACCAAGACCCTTCTTCTTGGAAGGGATGAAGCTCAAACAACCAAACTTGAGTGGGGGGGAGGTTCATGTCACGTGGTATGACATCGATGACGTCATCATAGGAGAAAAAGAATATATCTCGGGAAGGGATGAACCTCAGACATACAAACTTGGGTGAAGTTGTGTCAGTGACAGGGGGTTCCAACTGTATGGTCACGTGGTATGACGTCATCGATGACGTCATCCTCATCAAAGGTAAAAAGGAACATATATCGGGAAGGGATGAACCTCAGACAACCAAACTTGGGTGAAGTTGTGTAAGTGACAAGGGGATGCAACTGCATGGTCACGTGGTATGACGTCATCGATGACGTCATCATAGGCAAAAAGAACATATCTCGGTAAGGGATGAACCTGACAAGTGACAACCAAACTTGGGTGAAGTTGTCTAAATGGCAAATTAGGCGTAACTGCATGGTCACGTGGTATGACGTCATCGATGACGTCATCATAGGAGAAAATAAATGAATCTCGAGAAGGGATGAACCTCAGACAACCAAACTTGGGTGAAGTTGTCGAAGTGGCAAAGGGGGTGCAACTTCCTGGTCACGTGGTATGACGTCATCGATGACGTCATCATAGGAGAAAAATAATATATCTCGGTAAGATATGATTCTCAGACAACCAAACTTGGGTGAAGTTGTCTAAATGGCAAATTAGGCGTAACTGCATGGTCACGTGGTATGACGTCATCGATGACGCCATCAAACGAGAAAAAGAATATATCTCGGGAAGGGATGAACCCCCAGACAATCAAACTTGGGGTGAAGTTGATTAAGTGGCTATGTACAAATGTCACCTTTTTGTCTCTTTAACACAGAAAAATATGCAACAGGAGCTCCGCTTTTAGCCAGTGGCTATCTATATATTAGAACTAATTATATAGCCAGCTCGAAATCCCATTGTGCCGGCAGATCGATTTTTCTTGAATCGTCCAATTATTTTTTAATTGGATCGCGCGCCCTCTAATTGGACAGTTCGCGCTAAAATTGGACAGTTTGGGTTTGAACATGGATGTTATATAATTAATAAATAACAGGACTCCATGCTTGTCCAATTAAGAAAAAAATGGATGATTCCTCGGAACTCCAAATTGGACTCGGCCTGCGGCCTCGTCCAATTTTGGAGTTCCTCTGAATCATCCAATTTTTTCTTAATTGGACAGCATGGAGTCCTATTATATATACAAATTTGGCGTGAATCGTTGGAGAAATTATCCAATCAGTGTCCAGTCAGCTTCCAAGTCTCAATATTGTATAAATTATCTCCATCGATAAACATGGCGGAAAGAAACGAAGACTGACTCTGCGAGTCAAATTCCTCGTCTAAAGTAGTAAAGTAGTTTTATTACTCAGTTCGGTATCTGGGATAACAATTCATAGCAGAAGTCCCAACTCAAAATACCTCCGAAAAACCACGTTTTGGCTCCACCGCAATCTTGTGTTTCGGTACTGTGTGGACCTCTAGGGGAATCAGAAAGAAATTGAAAATGCAAATTCACATCAAAAATAACTAGGTCAGGAAATGCGCTCCCTCAACTATAAGGTTAGATAAAAGCTCCTACTCAGGCCCTTAGCCAGGGGGGGGGGGGGGGGGGGGGGGGGGGGGGGGGGGGGGGGTGGGGGGGGGGGGGGGGGGGGGGGGGGGGGCACTTCTATTATAGTTGCTTTTTCTAGCGAATTTTGACTAGCGGTTTCTCAATAAAAAAACAATTAATATTCATGATCCTCATAATGACTCATTTGGCATTTTCAATAATATATTCAGTTGTCACTTGGCGTCTTCACTCGTAGGAAGCAATTCGGGGTCTTTCTGCTTCGTCCGTTTATGTCCCAGCTGCTCGCCGCCCCCCACCACCCCCCCCCCCCCCCCCCCCACACACACCCCCCACACACACACACACACACACACACACATACAAGAAGAATCCCTGGCTACGGGCCTGCTACGATGGGCTCCTGCCCTTCTGCACGACTTATTGATATCGCCCCGCTCGGCTGTCCATTGGTTTTCAAACAATCAGTTCAACCCACGCAATGATTCGCATAATCTCTGGTTATTTGTCAGAATTAGTAGACTGCTAGCAGCCCCTACTTTTGCGCGTTTCCCAGAAAGCGAGCGCGAACCCCCGCCGACGAAACGCCAGAGGAGCGCCGAAGGCGCGACGATGGTGTGAAGTGGCCGAAGGCGCGAGAGTCGCCAAAAGTAGGGAATACGGACAGACCATTGTTCGTCTCGCCCTTTTAGCTGACACGATCTATCATCTCTTATCATTCGCACCCCCGCCTCACTTAATCTCTGAATGAAACAGCTGACAGAACTTGTCAACAAATGTGTCAAATTCTTTTGGCAACTCCCTGACCTTTCTAGTGATGGACTCAAATAATTACATGCTGTTTTGAGAGTCGAGTATTTTAGCCATGGTCAAAACATGAGCGCGCGATCTTCACAAGAAAAACAGACAAAACCAGAGAAGTCGGCAAAGCAGAGGAGTTCGACTTGTCCGACATGTGGTTGTAGTCTTGTAGTGAGCGGCACAAACATAATTATAAGCTTCCCAATAACTCGTCCAGGCTCTTGTCGCTGGTAAAAGCTGTTGCTACCCCTTGCAGTTCTTCGAAATCCTTAATTTGGTCCGTTACAATCGACTTTAGGGGAGACACAACAAATATAAGAGGCCGTTGCCGTTTGGTTGGTTCTTCTTGGTGTTCTTTTCGCTTCACACAGTAGAAGAGCTGGTAAATAAAGCTTTTGCCAAACCCCGTTGGCAAAACAGCTAACACGTCATTTCCCTTAAGCAGCTCCTCTATCGCGGTTCGCTGTTCTGACTTCAAATTTGAAACAAACTTGTGTTCTTTCACGCAATCGTCAAGCAAAACAGATATATTGACCATGGACATGACACCGGTTTAGTATTAAAAAGTAAGAGTGTGTTACACTTGCGTCTGACCCTCGTCAGTCGACACCTCGAACGTTTATTGGCTCATCGATGATAGCTTTTTCATATGCGAGGAGCAATCAACCAATCAGAACGCAGGATCCGGCGAGTAGAGTTTCTACTCCGGAAGTGCGAGACGAACAATGGTCTGTCCGCGACTCTTGCGCCTTCGGCACTTCACACCATCGTCGCGCCTTCGGCGCTCCTCTGACGTTCGTCGGGGGCTCGCGCTCGCTTTCTGGGAAACGCGCCAAAGTAGGGGCTGCTAAGCAGTCTACAGAATTAGCTACCTGAGTTCGAAGCTGAACTAAAGTCTTGCGGCTCTTATGAAAACCGGTTGTCGAGAATACTAGACAAATAACCTCGGCGAGCAGCTTGGACATAAACGGACGAAGCAGAAAGACCCCGAATTGCTTCCTTCGAGTGTAGACGCCAAGTGACAACTGAATATATTATTGAAAATGCCAAATGAGTCATTATGAGGGATCATGAATATTAATTTTTCTAGTTTTGATAACGTGAGCAAAAAGAAAACTGTTTATTTTACAAGGATTTGTATGATTGGTTTGCAAGCCTTGCAATCCAATTATACAAACCCTACTAAAAAGCAAGTTTTATTTTCGCTCCCATTCTTCGAGTTTGCATTGTAGCGGGCTCAAATTTGGGCTTTAAAATCAGTATGCTCTTTTCATTTCTGAGCATCATTTGGGTGAATCTACTCATTTTAAGGGTGACCGGATCACGTGGCCATCTTTTGCAAAAGGCCTATTCCATGGCTTGTGAAAAAGCTGCTGTCGCGCACTCTTTTGTAACTGTGACGTTTGTGAAGTAAACAAGCGAGAATACCAATTAATAACTCAACAACTTTACTGACATTCGTGTAGGGAAGAGCAACAAACCAAGGTGGCGGATCATACACTGCCAGGTCCCTCAAACACGTGACCACCTGAGAACGAGGTTATAACACAGGCTTCCCAATACACTACAGTAACATGCGCACTGGCTTCAGCTATAGTCATGTAATTTCTTGGTCAATTACATCAGAATGTTTCTTATGGGAGGGATGCTCGTTCATGGGTTTTCTAGTGTAGCTCTCGCTCAATTAAGTGGTAGAATACAGTCGAATCTATGAATCGTCGTATCTTTGGGGTTTAAAACAGGCCTCTGGTACCTTTTAGGAGGTCAGTAAAATTCAAAAACTTGCAAATATTTTCCATATAGGTACAAGTTAAAGGTTCGTTCTAGCAAGTCAAGCCTTGTTGGTAACCCTTCAGACATATTCTCCCTTGTAAAAAACGAGAGAAAGTTACGAGGAAAATACGTCTGTTGGTATCTTTAAAGGTCAAAATCAACTAAGCGCCAATCAACTACCTTTTAGGGGTAACATCGAAAGTTCCTGACGAGCACCCCCCCCAAGCATAGGGGAGCCCCCCCCCCCCCCCAAGCAATCGGTTTGCAACAAAGAGTACACACACTGAAACCGAATGCTACGCAGGCTAAACGTTTTCTTTCTTGTGGGGATGCGTGACTGTCACTCATTCAGTGGTAGTATACAGTGGAATCCATGAATAATTTCCGTTGCAACAAATAGAATACATGTGGCTGCCGCCATCGGTAAAAAAATATATCCTAACTGTTAAATTGCTTTCAGCTTTCCCAGGAGCCTTTGCCGTCGCATGCAGTGGATTGCTGGGTCCCATAGTCGGAGTATTGTGCGATCGCTTTGGATGCCGGGTAACACTATCGATTGGCGGTCTACTCTGTGCTTTGGGTCTCCTCGGCTCAGCCTTCGCGCCAAATATAGTTGTACTCTATTTCACCTTTGGTTGTCTTAACGGGTTCGGTCTGTGTCTAGTATATATGAGTGCTGTGATCGTGCCAGGATTATATTTCGACAAGAGGCGTCTTCTAGCAACAGCGATAGTGACAATTGGACCGGGAGCAGGGTTATTTGCAATGAGCCCAGTGGTACAAGCGATTTCTAAAGTTCTAACTTGGCGGAAAACATTACTTTGTTTGTCTTCAATGTGCTTGAGTTCCTGTGCTGCAGGATGGTTGCTGCGATCGACAACAAGAACTAAAACGCCTGCAGATGGCTCGACTAGTACAAATGATTTGAAGTGCTGCAAGGGAATGTGCTGTGATTGGTCAGTTTTGAGGAATCCATTGTTTCTACTAATTACGATGATGACAAGTCTTGCGGGCCTGGGTCATGCTATGACCTTGATTCACTTGGTGAGATGAGGTTTTCAGGGCTCATAATAGGGGCGTCTCTTTCTAGTATTGCCCTATTGATAAGGCATTTTTACAGACCTAGTTATTTTTAGAACGGTTTTACCGCTAAAATTGTGTAAAGCTTTTGTTTTACTAGCAATTCAAAACCGTTGTATCAGTAGCTTTACAGACGCCTGTCATTGCAAGATATGGCACGTGCAAGCATTCTTGTTGTATTCTGCTGTTGTTATTTTAAATGTACGCACTCATGGGCTTCGGTTCGGACATACGTGACCACAGCGGCATAGAAACAAGAGTAAAACCAATCTAAAAATAACTGTGAAAAGGCCTTATCAAGAATATATATAGAGGAACGCCCCCTCTTACGAGCCCCTGGGTTTTATCTTTTGTAAGCTTTGTGTTGTTTTTGAAGAGGAGACAACTAATATTAAAAAAAAGGCTAAAATAATAACGGACACGCGCGAAGCGAACACGGACACGCGCGACGTTCATCAAAAAACCTGTTCATCAGAAAACCTGTTCATCAAAAACTTGTTCATCAGAAACCTGTTCGCCAGAAAACCTGTTCGTCAGAAACCTGTTCATCAGAAAACCTGTTCATCAGAAAACCTGTTCATCAGAAAACCTGTTCGTCAGAAAATCTGTTCATCAGAAAATTTGTCATCAGAAACCTGTTCATCAGAAAACCTGTTTGCTGCTGGCTAGTAAAGTTCCAAGCGAAAGCAAGTCTCTTTGATGGAATGTTTTGAGTCCATCTCGTCTTTGCTTCAAAAAACATCAAGGGGAGCCCCCTATGTCATGGTTGTTTCAGCAAAATATTAAAAAATACGACGAGCGGTTTACAGAAACAACTCAGAATCCTATACTACTGCTTCAACTTAGTCTTAGAAAGAAAAGGGATCTAAAACATGCATTGCATAGGCATTTAACCCTATCCAGACTGGGCTTTTTTTGACCCTCTGTGACTAGGGGTGAACCACTGGATCTATGATCATCAAACTTTCACACAATGACCATGAGCGTAAGACACGTGATAACAAAATGTGACGTCACAACGACGTCATTCTTTATTTTTACAATTTTAAGTAATTTTAATGAACTTTCAAAAATTTGGTAAATAATACTCTAAAAGCTAATGAAAATAATGAAAATATAATAATTTGTGACATTAACACATTGACGTCATATAGACGAGGTAAAACGCGATCTTGGATCCGCCTTATTCTTGGATCCGCCATCTTGGATTTCATTAATTTTGATTTCACTATAATGCAAACAAAATGGTCAGAATGTACAAAATACTCATCAAAGACTGTTTGACATTCAAAATATTTAAATTAAAAAGGAGAGTTGTGAATTCCTGAACTAATTTGGACCATATATTAAGATGAACAAAATCCCCCTACCCCTCCCCTCCAAATATTTTGCGTCAAAAATTAATCAGCCAGTACATAAAGTACTAATTAGTACAAGCTCTGATAGTGATAAATTGCCCAGTGTCCAACATTTAGCTTGAAATATGAAAAAATCACGTTTTTCGACTTTTGCAAAACATGCATGTCAAAAATTGGCTGCCATGGAAACTGGGCCGTTGACACTAGCATGTCACTGACACTCGAAAAAGCCCCCCCCCCCCTCACAGTCTGAATAGGGTTACCTAAAGATTTTTAAGCTTTTGATATCGAATTGCCAAAAGTTTGAAAACTGTTTAGCCTGGTAAGAAATCAAAAATCATAATTCGCAATCTAGTTCCATCCGCTCAATGACACACGAAAATATTCCAAATTTGTAGTGACTGACAGTTGAAGGGTTTTGTGCTGCCCGGCAAATTTATTCGATTTTTTTACTTACGTTTTCTCGGTGTTACCTTTTTGAAATTGTAACTATTGTTTTGGTACTTTTCTTCTTGTCTTACCCTTTTAATTGCTTGCAAATTACCTAACAGAGCAGAGTCTCGGCTTTTCAGTTAATTCCCGTTACCTTTCCTCAACAATGAATTGGATGTTTGTTCTCCACAGGCGAAGCACGGCCTCGAGCTAGGGATCCCAAAACACCTCTCGTCCTGGGTTTACTTCACTATTGGACTCTCTTCAATGATGGCCCGAATTTGCTGCGGTAAATCGCCGAACTTGGATGGTTCTCTCTCCCACGCATATTCCAGTTCGGCGCCTTTGTTCTTGCGCTAAACAACTTCCTGCTACCACTAACCAAGACCTTTCCTTATCTCGTGTTATATGGAGTGTGTTATGGTATTGGAGAAGGGTTTTTGTACACGCCAGTCATGAGCTTTGTAATGGAGTCATTGTCTTTCGAAAAGCGCGGCCGTGGTTATGGTGTATTTCAGTTCTTTGCGTCCTTCCCTTTTGTGCTTGGCCCAATCCTGTCTGGTAAGTTTGTGTTGTCATATTTGTTGATCGTGAATGTCACTCCCTCATACCTGACTCAATCGCGCGTTTATGGTGTTTCTGTCGCCACAAATGACAACTGTTTTTGTTTTATTTACACTAGAACATTACAAACAGATTAGAAAATTATACACCATAAATAAGTTCTCATGGTATTGCAAACTCGAGCGTTTAGCTTTCCTTTACCACATACATCCCATTGATAGGAAAAAAGTGTCCTTGCGATTTCCCATGCTGAAAGGCAATCCCATTGCTGGGAAAGTAAATCACACGTGTGGGAATTTATGATACGTTCACATGGTTGGGAATTGGAAAAATCATCGAACATCATACCATAGATGGGACTTTTTGTAACTGACCCAAAATTGGGAATTCAAATACCATCCCTGCATAACGAGCCAGAGCTCTCCGGAAATCCGAATTTCTGCAATATTGGTTCTTAAGAGGAGGTGTCATAATCCCCTTTCATCGACTCATAGGAGGCGATAACAAGATTTGCGTTCACGATATGTATTTGGGGGTCTGTTTTATGCAGAGGGTTGGACTTTCGGAAATAAAATGACAAAATGCGCTAAATAAGGCCCGCCATTCTAGTGCACGTTCTCGTCTTTGTTGCCTGTATTTATAATGGGTTTCGATGTTTGATGTGGAGTGTGTATGTATTGGGTCTGAAAGCTAGAAAATTGCCGCAAGCAGTTTCGTGGTCAAGTCTCGTGAGGTTAAAGTTGATGAACTGATCCTGCCCGCCGGCGGGACAAGAGGAGCTTTGAAAACGACAAGCCGGCCTTTGTTGCATCGACGTTTGGGATAATTGCTGCCTTCTTGAGGCAATGTAATACTGCATTCTGCAAGAACGACTTTATATCTGTGCTGATAAAAAGGCTAGAAGGGTTCGATATTCGAGAACGATGACCTTCAGCGAAGACAAGATGGAGGCCATTAGCAAGACAAGATGGCGGTCGCCAACAACAACAAGGCCGAAGGCAGCGACTGATACACCGAAAATAGATTCGAAGACGCGGGAGATGACAAAATCAAGCTGTAAAACTGTACAAGTCTCACCTAGAAGTAATGGTCCAGGTATACAGCCGAATCAGACGTCAAGCCATATCTTAGCTGGTTTAGTATCCAGGTGGAAGTTATTGCACGATCGCGTACGGGATACTGAACTCGACAAATTATTTTTATGCGTTCGGGATCCAATCGAATTGACGGCCTTTTCTGTATCTTTAGCTGGTTTATCCAGGTAGAAGCTCTCGCATGCTTGCGTGCCTGAATGCTTCGGGATACTGAACTCGAGAAATTATTTTTTATGCGTTCGGGATCCAATCGTTTTGACGGCCTTTTTATGTATCTTAGCTGGTTTATCCAGGTAGAAGCTCTCGCATGCTTGCGTGCCTGAATGCTTCGGGATACTGAACTCGACAAATTATTTTTTATGCGTTCGGGATCCAATCGAATTGACGGCCTTTTTATGTATCATAGCTGGTTTATCCAGGTAGAAGCTCTCGCATGCTTGCGTGCCTGAATGTTTCGGGATACTGAACTCGACAAATTATTTTTATGCGTTCGGGATCCAATCGAATTGACGGCCTTTTTCTGTATCTTAGCTGGTTTATCCAGGTAGAAGCTCTCGTATGCTTGCGTGCCTGAATGCTTCGGGATACAGAACTCGAGAAATTCGTTTTCATGCGTTCGGGATCCAATCGAATTGACGGCCTTTTTCTGTATCTTAGCTGGTTTATCCAGGTAGAAGCTCTCGCATGCTTGCGTGCCTGAATGCTTCGGGATACTGAACTCGACAAATTATTTTTTATGCGTTCGGGATCCATCGAATTGACGGCCTTTTTATGTATCATAGCTGGTTTATCCAGGTAGAAGCTCTCGCATGCTTGCATGCCTGAATGCTTCGGGATACTGAACTCGACAAATTATTTTTATGCGTTCGGGATCCAATCGAATTGACGGCCTTTTTCTGTATCTTAGCTGGTTTATCCAGGTAGAAGCTCTCGTATGCTTGCGTGCCTGAATGCTTCGGGATACAGAACTCGAGAAATTCGTTTTCATGCGTTCGGGATCCAATCGAATTGACGGCCTTTTTCTGTATCTTAGCTGGTTTATCCAGGTAGAAGCTCTCGCATGCTTGCGTGCCTGAATGCTTCGGGATACAGAACTCGACAAATGATTTTTATGCGCTCGGATCCAATCGAATTGACGGCCTTTTTCTGTATCTTAGCTGGTTTATCCAGGTAGAAGCTCTCGCATGCTTGCGTGCCTGAATGCTTCGGGATACTGAACTCGAGAAATTATTTTTCATGCGTTCGGGATCCAATCGAATTGACGGCCTTTTTCTGTATCTTAGCTGGGTTATCCAGGTAGAAGCTCTCGCATGCTTGCGTGCCTGAATGCTTCGGGATACTGAACTCGAGAAATTATTTTTCATGCGTTCGGGATCCAATCGAATTGACGGCCTTTTTCTGTATCTTAGCTGGGTTATCCAGGTAGAAGCTCTCGCATGCTTGCGTGCCTGAATAACCTGAATGCTTCGGGATACTGAACTCGAGAAATTCTTTTTCATGCGTTCTTGATCCAATCGAATTACGGCCTTTTCCTGTATCTTAGCTGGTTTATCCAGGTAGAAGCTCTCGTATGCTTGCGTGCCTGAATGCTTCGGGATAGTGAACTCGAGAAATTATTTTCATGTAATTAAAAACAATACAGGCACCTAGAAAATAATAACGTAAACTTGCCTGTTCCCTCACACATTTCCGCGTAATTGTGGATAACAGAGCCACGAAGTTTGGTAAGTTCGGACGGAGCGCATCGGTATAGAAAAAAATACAGTTTTACATTCAAGTTCGCAGACGTGCTTCAGTTCGGCACTTTAGTAGATGTTTAGTTCAGTGCAGCAGCTGTAACGGAACCGCTGTTTTTATCCCGCCGATACTTGAGTAATCACACCGGACTACTGTAAAAACGTTTGCCTTGTCTGCTAAAATGATTTAGGGGTTTGAAGAATTCGATGTTCAGTGTTTCATCAAAGCAATGGGAACTGCTCGGTAAGTGTCTAACCATGAGTGTTAGGTTTCAGGCGTTGAAAGAGGAACCCCATTTTGTTTGACCAAAGGCTCGGAGATAAGCGCCAACTTTGACGCTTAGGGCTTTTATCCATCTCTGGCTACGTGTGGCACCCAACCGAGATAGGGAACAATCTTCCCCTATCTCAGCGGGATCCAGCGTTTTAATTCCGGATTCGAAGAAGCTCTGGCTCGTTATGTTATCGTCTTCCCATTGATGGGATAAATAAACCATGCATGGGAATAGTGTAGATGGTGGGACGGAGAGGTTCATGAACGGGAAATAATTTCCCATTGCTTGAAATAAGAATAACACATTCGCGGAATTTAAAGGACGAAACCAGAATATCTACTCGTGTGATTTCAGTTGTTCTAATATTAGCTAATATTAAGGATGCACACCAACAAATCTATAGGAATTAGTTCGAGCTGCCAATGCAAATATGACTCCGAAACAATAGCCTTAACTGGCTAAACATATAGGAAACTGACAATTGGTGAGACTAGAATTAGGATCGACGTTTAATACTAGGCCTCTTAAGGCTGGTTTCCACATAGTCGTATCAGTCGACCGTCAACAATATAACAATATTCTATATTATATAACAATATTCTATTGTTTCACGGTCGACTGATACGACTGGACGACTGATACGACTAATATATAGATTTAGCCACTGGCTAAAAGCGGAGCTCCCGGTTACATATTTATAAGTCCTGCAAAAGATTAATAATGTGACGTGTCGCGACGTCACTTGCTACAGAAAACATTCGTGTTCTCCATTGCCATACTTGCAAATTCAGATTATTTTTATGTTGCATTTCAAAGAGCTCCATACCCACATACTCCGGATGTTTTCTTGACTGTACCCAGTTTGTTCGCCTAGCGATGTTGCCTTCTCGAGATATAGACTTTTCTAGATTTATTAACGTCATCGATGACGTCATGTCACGTGATCTTGGTAGTGCACCCCCCTTGCCTCCAAATAAGTTTACCCAAGTTTGGTCACCTAGCGATGTTGCCTTCCTGAGATATTCACTTTCTATTTTGATGACGTCATGTCACGTGACCTTGATTGTGCACCCCCCTTGCCTCCAAAATAACTTTACCCAAGTTTGGTCCCTAGCGATGTTGCCTTCTTGAGATATTGACTTTTCTAGTTTTGATGACGTCATCGATGACGTCATGTCACGTGACCTTGGAAGTGCACTCCCCTTGCCTCAAAAATAACTTTACCCAAGTTTGGTCACCTAGCGATGTTGCCTTCTTGAGATATTGACATTTCTAGTTTTGATGACGTCATCGATGATGTCATGTCACGTGACCTTGGAAGTGAACTCCCCTTGCCTCCAAAATAACTTTACCCAAGTTTGGTCACCTAGCGATGTTGCCTTCTTGATATATTGTCTTTTCTAGTTTGGATGACGTCATCGATGACGTCATGTCACGTGACCTTGGTGGTGCACTCCCCTTGCCTCCAAAATAACTTTACCAAAGTTTGGTCACCTAGCGATGTTGCCTTCTTGAGATATTGACTTTTCTACTTATGATGACGTCATCGATGACGTCATGTCACGTGACCTTGGTGGTGCACTCCCCTTGCCTCCAAAATAACTTTACCCAAGTTTGGTCACCTAGCGATGTTGCCTTCTTGAGATATTGACTTTTCTAGTTTCGATGACGTCATCGATGACGTCATGTCACGTGGCCTTGGTGGTGCACCCCCCTTACCTCCAAAATAACTTTACCCAAGTTTGGTCACCTAGCGATGTTGCCTTCTTGAGATATTGACTTTTCTAGTTTTGATGACGTCATCGATGACGTCATGTCACGTGACCTTGGTAGTGCACCCCCCTTGCCTCCAGAATAACTTTACCCAAGTTTTGGTCACCTACCGATGTTGTCTTCTTGAGATATTGATTTTTCTAGTTTCGATGACGTCATTCCGGACGAACGAACGAACGGACGAACGAACGCACAAACCGGAAGTCCATGACAGAATCGTTGGATGCATATACACTTTTTTTTTTGTTCTTTTTTCTCCTGCATGTAGCTATGGGGCTGGAAACCAGCCATTAGCGGCGTGAAGTTCCCAACACTGAAAGCAGTAGAAGCAATCCCATTGATGGGAATAACAGCACGTGGATGGGATTCAGCATTGGAATTAATCCATCCCTCAAATTTATTTTTCCCCGTACTGGAAAAAATAGGCCCATGCATGGGAGTATTTGCTGGATTTGTAAAAAATCTCATTCGCTCTCCTTAATGTTACACAGTCTTTCTAGCCTGACAATCAAAGCACTGTCAAAAAAGCTGAAGCCACAACACAAATTCAAGTGTAAAATAAAGGTGTTTTCTCTTTTTTGTTGGAATTCCTCACGCATAATTAAAATTCCTCGTTATCGACTCCACAACTATTGGGCAGTCGCATAAAAAAAAATCGCCACCCACGCTGTTGAGGACCCAATCACAGCTACCCACCCTGGATTTTTTATTTGAACCACCCACCCTGAAAATTCCACTAATTTTTTCATGACCTCCCTGGACATTGCGCTTACCCAACCTGAAATTTTGTATTTTAAGGGTAGCCTCCCTGGAATTCCAAGCTCTCCTTTCACTACCCACCCTGGAATTCCGAGCTCCATTTTGACCACCCACCAGGTCCTAAACAGGAATTATTTTTGCGACTGCTTGTTGTAAGAAGCTACTTATTTACACATCTTCATTGGTCACTAAGTCACCCACTTTAGGGGTGCTCGTGTCGATCCTTGAGCTCCTGCGATTACAGAATACTCAGTTATATTATGTCTAGCCTGCTTGGTTTGATTGGCTATTTTTAGATCGTTTATGGCAAGAATCGAGCGAGAATCCCGATGCTGGCGCCATCTTGGACGTCGAAATTCGCTATGGGCGAGTGACAAAGCGGCAAACCAACGGCAGTCTGACCCGTTCGATCGCGCCGCATCGGGATTCTCGCCATAAGTCGATCTTAAAACAGCCAACCAACGCCTTCTAACAGGCTATATTATGTCTATTCTTGTCTAATATTTTTTTTTTCTCAGGTTTGATAGCGGACCTTAAGGGATCTGGTTACATTCCATCATTCATCACCGCCGGTGCGCTCATGTTCATCAGTGCGTGTATTCCCTTCTTTATTCCATGTCTACCATCGCCTGATATCAAGGAGGAAGTCCATATAACCGAGGATTCATCTGAACTGTTTATAATAACGGAAAGAGAATCTGTAGTGTGAGACGCTTGAACAGATCTTCGGATTTATCTTGGCCATTACGTCGCTGTAATCCTCGAGGAGGAAAGGTTTAAGGTGGCCCGCGGTAATTCAAAAAATGCATCCATTTTGAAATCATATTTTAAGCCCCTTGCACGCATCCGACCGATCTGATGTGAAATGCATATAATCATCAATGCTTCTAGTTTATGAATATTAGATATTATAATTAGGCAGGTGCGATGCACGTGCAAACAAAACCTCTTTTTGCGGTTTTCGGTACAATTTCTAAAATACTAAAGTTGCAAACCACTGCATTTTGCGTGTATGTGGTCATTGTTAATTGAAGTCTCATCTGACAAACGTATTGCCGAATTGGGACCTTGCATCTATTGGAAAAATCAAAGGACAATTTATAACCCAGAAATTTTGAATATGTAAGAATACGTCAAATTACAAATTATTGAGGTCAAATCAATACTTACCATACAATAGTCCAATCCTTCCAAATCATCCTGGACGTGTTCAAATGGATAAGGCGAACGCGATGCGACAGGAACATGCTTTGTAGAGATACAAATTTATCGCCAAATTATTCGATTTCCTAACGTCAATTAACATTTTTATTCATGCGAGCCAAGTACGTCATTCTAAGCCCGCCCTCGCTATTTAAACTGAAAATAACAATTAGTAAACTACCTGAGTAAGTTTGAGCGTGTTTCGTCCAAACGGTTTGAAGAATTAGGAAGCTAAAGTTTGCCATTCCACCGGACTGTGAAATATAAGCAACTGGACTGTTATTGATAGTGGAAACTCAGCCAACTCTACGTATGCATAACTAAACGCACGTTTTCGGGAAACTCTAATTTCTATGCTTGAAACGTCGAACTCACGCTTACCTAAGGGGTCTTCTTTCGAACATAGTGACTGCACGTCAGGCCTATCACTGTAAGGCATTTTTGTGAGATTTTGTTTTTCCGTGCCAAGATACATTGTTCTTGTGAACGGCGGGAGAGGCATTAAATATTACAGTACTTAACCCTATTCAGACTGGCTTTTTTTGACCATCCGTGACTGGGGGGGGGGGGGGGGGGGCTAATTCGGCCCCCCCTCTATATCTCTGGAACCACTGGGGCTATGATCATAAAACTTTCACACAATGACCATGAGCCTTAGAAAAATCACCACACCCATTTTTGTCACGTGGGAGTAAAGTGTGGCGTCACAATGACGTCATTCTCAATGTTTTATCAATTTTTAAGTAATTTTAATTAACTTCCAAAAACTTGGTAGATAATACTCTAAAAGCCAATTAATTAACATCAAGATAATGTAAATGTAATAATTTGTGACATTAACACATAAATTTTATTAACTTGCGTCATAATGACGACTTTTGAAAATATTGTCCGCCATCTTGGATCCGCCATCTTGGATTTCATTTAATTTCCATTTGACTCTTCAGATAAATACTCAATGAGAAAAAAATGGTCAAAATGTACAAAATACTCATCAAAGAAGTGTTCGACATTCAAAAAGTTGAATTAAAAGGATATTTGTGAATCCCAGAGCTAGTTTTAGACCATATGTTAAAATGAACAAAATCGCCCTACCCCTCCCCCAACAGATTGTGTGTCAAAAATTAATTAGCCTGTACATAAATTCCTAATGAGTACAAGCTCCGATAGTCATAAATTTGGCAATGTGTCCAACCTTAAGCTTGAAATATGAAAAATTCACGTTTTTTCGAGTTTTGCAAAACATGCATGTCAAAAATTGGTTGCCATGGTAACTGGGCCGTTAGCACTGACATGTCATTGACACCAAAATGTCCCCAGATAAATTTTAGGAAAAGTCACGCAGTTTCACCATCATAGCTGCAGTGGTTTTAGAGTAATCAGGATTTTACTGGAGGGGGAGCTCGAAATTAAGCACCCCCCCCCCCCAGT
The DNA here is from genome assembly GCA_033964015.1 of Scolanthus callimorphus. Classification (NCBI taxonomy): domain Eukaryota; kingdom Metazoa; phylum Cnidaria; class Anthozoa; order Actiniaria; family Edwardsiidae; genus Scolanthus; species Scolanthus callimorphus. The sequence goes on along the minus strand of CM066911.1, from coordinate 28,476,224 downwards.
CTGAATAGGGTTAAGTGACAAATATTTTTGGACTTTGAAAAGTGGCCGCTTAATAGAGGGTGGCTGCTTAATAAGTGGCCGCTTAATAGAGGTACCAATGAAATGAAATGAAAAATTTCCTATTGTGTGCCGCCCCCCTCCCCCTTAAACCTGTCGTTTTGTCACTCGGCCCGAGACTGAATTTTGACCAGTCCAACCGTCCAAGATGGCGCCCAAATCTGAGGATTCTCGCCGTAAATTAAACGCCTAAAAAACAGCGAATCAACGCCTGCTGGCAGGCTAGATCTATACGTGTCAGTGCAGCAGCATGGCAGCAGTGAGCAAGGTAATCAACCGACAACATTGGGTTTTTATTATATAATCTATTTTAGGGGTCGTAGCTTTTTGGGTCGTAGGTCTTCGTTTTATAGACACCCCCACTAGAGCTGCCCACACCTATTGGAAGTCCGAAATACTGTGATTGAAAGCTTCAAATATTGAGTTCTGAGGTTCATTATCTTTCTGTCATGACGAAAGCCGTGAACTCAGACACAAATCAAAATACTAGGATGTGAAAGACGGTTAAAAACAAGTGGTGTAATAAGCGAATCTCAAAGTTTGTTTTGGTATATTTGTTTCAGGGCAGCTTCAGTAAAGCTGAGGCTGTAGTGTAAGTCTGGAAAGACTTCCGGATCTTACGGAAGCGACAACAAACAATTGTTTTAGAAAAAAAACATACATACATATGATTTTATTTACCCACGGGATTCTTATCAGTCGCTACATGAATACAGAAGCATCTGGTTTCCATAAGAACCGTGCCGTACATTACAATGATATATAATCAAATTAATATATAGATTTAGGCAATGCCTAAAAGCGGAACTCCAATTATACACACCCCACGTCTTACTCACAGGGAGCTCACATTTACAGTTTAAATCAAGAAAATTCAAGTATTAGCGCGTTCTGATTAGGGACGTGTCATTATTTACCGCGGGGGGAGGGCTCCCATTTTTTTCAAACAAGGCTAAAAAAAATTAGGACCCTCCCCTTGAACATAACAAAAAATGTGACCCTCCCCCAGTCGTAGGTAAAAAAACTGGGACCCTCCCCCATGTCAATTATATGTTCTGAAAAACCTGTCAGATAGACTATTGTCCGAGTAAAGCAATGTCTCTTTCATTCTTCTTAACAGCTGAAATACTTTTTTCTTACTTCTGTCAAAGCTATTAGGAAGCGCGGTTATTAATTATCCGCCTCGATTATTTACGTGAGGATTTTGGGTAATACACGGTAAAAATGCAGTGATCCTCCCTCTATAAGTACAATGATTAACGTGATTCCACCTCTCCCGTCCCCTATTTGACCTAGTACTGAAGACATTTTACAGAAAAGGGGGGGGGGGGGGTCGCGTATCTTTCGTTGAGCGCGAAGCGCGCTCGAATTTGATAAACGCATTTCACCAGCCTCAGAGATAGGGTAGATGAACATGTTTTGTGTATGGTATACTGTAAACAAAGCCTGTCAGGAGTCCAGGAAGCACGTTACCTCAACTATATCGGTTAGATGAAAGCTTCTATTGATGGGCTCCTGTGCCAACAAGGTTATATTATTCATGCGCACAACTTCGCGCCACAAATGACGAGGAAATTAATATTTATGTGGCGCGAAGCGCGGCCCAACGGACGAATTTCTATGCTAGTTGTAACGACGAAAACTCACTCTTACCTATAGGGTCTCTTTCAAACATATAGCGATTGCCCGCCAGGCCTATCATTGCAGGGCATTTTTTGGGAGAGTTTGCTTTTCCTCGTCAAGATACACTAGTTCTTGTAAACGGCGTGAGGGTGGTGTCTTCATTGCTGAAAGAGTATATGAGATGTCAGTCTTTGTGCGCGCGAAGCGCGCCGAAATTTTTATAGAGAATTGCTGAAATAACCACTATCGGCATCTGTTTTACCCTCTTCATCGTCCAAATGTTGCTGAAAAAATTATGACCCTCCCCCAAACAGGAGTAAAAAAAAATTGGACCCTCCCTTTGGACACGCGAAAAAATTAGGACCCTCCCCACAAAAATAGGAGCCCTCCCCCCCCCCCCCCCCCCCCCCCCCCCCCCCGCTAAATAATGACACGCCCCTTATGCTAACAAGTCGCAGTTCACGACCGACAAAAGATAATGTCCTTGAAATAAAAATGAAAAATAAGATTTTCAGCGAAATCCACAACAAAGAATACTTGACATAGTATTTGTCTCATTGTACTAACTAAATCTAACATGTGACAAAGGAAAATCAAGGCTAGAATATCAGAAATGACCTGTTTACATAAGAATAAGGCAAAGCAGGGCCAAAAAGTCAAGCTTACTCAAAACTATAATTCGAGTTTAGCCGGAGAAAAAGAAACCTTGAGGGAGCCAACTAAAGCAGCAAAACGTAAAAGTTCCATGTAAAGTCAGAATTTTCTCATCAGGAATGCAATAAAGTTTGGAAGCTAAAAATATAAAAGCATAAGAAGCAATTTCAAGCTTTGTGCTTACCGATAACTGATAGTCAAGTCGTTTCTTTCCTCCGAAAGTCTCCGTCGTGTTGAGTTGAATTCATTCTTACTTGGCAAGCTTTTGCACAAAGCCAATTTTCCTAAATATATTATTCGGCTAAAACCATTGCAATTTTCTGTTATTGTCAATCCAGTTCTGGCTCCCTGTTCGTAGATCTCATATGAGTATTCGAAGAACACGTGTTTGCAGCTTTTACGAAAGAAACTGTTTTTTTTTTCTTCAGAAGAACGCCGAAGTCTTGCTTCGCCGTGGGCTGGGTATTCTGCCATCTAGCCTTTGGCTTTGAATCTTTTGCAACTCCCTCATAGTTTCTCCAAAATGACTAAACAACATTTGAAATATCGGCGAAGGAATCGAATCCGAAGTATTTTTACAATCATTAGAGAATTCTTTTGAGCAAATTTGGCGTGGTTCGCACCCACGGGTTTGTCTCAGTTTGACTCGACAAAAATTTCGTCTGAATGAACTCGACTGAGCCGACGCGGGCGCGTGTTTCTTGAGTTTTTTCGGCGGGAAAATGAAGGAGCGACTTCCGGTCCGTGTCCTCTGCCAAGCACCGCGATATATATGCATTTAGCGGATTCTGGCACATTCTCGATACACATCCCGCGAAATGCATATATACACATCCCGCGAAATGCATATATACACATCCCGCGAAATGCATATATATATACACCCATTAATCACACAGATTTTGACATGATATGTTTATTGATACCAAAACGAGATCTATTCCCATTAATCACACACAAACACAAAAATCCCCTGGCGAAAAATAAAAAAAATCGGAAAAAAGAAATTCCCCATAAATCACACACAAAAAAATATTATATAAAATTGAAAAATGACTTAAAGAAATACATATACTATAATAAAATGGATAACCAAACGGTAAAACAGTTGAAAGCCCTTGCCAAAGAGCGGGGCATTCCAAGATATTATCAGATGCGAAAAGCCGAACTCCTCGAAGCTTTGGGCAATACGCCGCAAAGACCCATTCCAGTTTCTAACACGTCCTCAAATTTATTAGAGGAGCCGATTCCTGAGATCAATGTCCCTATTCTAAAACCCACCACATATGTCAAGCCTACGACTTATCCAAGGTCATTGAAAAGCTTGGCTAAGAAGGCTTCTGAGTTGATTAAGAAAGAGACTAACAAGTTCGCAGATTGGATATTAAATTATGTCCCAGATCCAATTAAGAACGCCATAAGCAAACGAGTAAACGACCTGAAGGAAAACGTGAACCGCATCTTTAATAGAATTGATCGGTTCACACCAAAAGAACAAGAAAAGCGTTGAAAGGGTATCTGAAAACACATAGGATAGATGGGGTGAGTGGGTATGATTACATAACATTCATCATTAATTCCAAACCAAAAATCATTGATCTCATTAACCACCAAAGAAACCACTCAAGGTGAAGTTCATCTTTACTTGCAAATTCATAAAAGAAAATGCTGCAACTGGTGAGATTGATGAAACCTCGGGCTACTTTCCTTCATATGTTGAAACAATAACAGAGTCAACCGATTTATCTGACATGTATAATACAATGAGGGGGCGAATACTTGAATTAATTGATCAATACCTTAAGAAAGGCTCAGGCTGGCAGTTTGATCAGTTTGAATACTGCGATATCCATATAGATCCATTCGACCCGCTTTCTGGAAGTTCATATATTCCACTTCCATTAATATTGGACTCCAAGAAGGCAATCATCAATGTTAAGAACGAGAAGGATCATGAATGTTTCAAGTGGGCGGTAACCTCAGCCGTGTTTCCAAAGGAAAAAAACCCACAAAGACTAACTAAACAAATGAGAGAAGACTAATTTCGACTGGTCTGGAATAGAGTTTCCAGTGTCACTAAAACAGATTGACAAGTTTGAAACGGCAGAACCCCTATGCGATTAACGTCTACGGATATGAAGGTGAAGTATATCCTCTGAGAATCAGTAAGCGACATCATGCTCATGTGATCAACTTACTCCTGATATCCAACGATGATTCAAACCACTACTGCTGGATAAAGAATATGAGTAGACTGTTTTCCACACAAGTCAGCAAACATAAATCTACAAGGCACTTTTGCAATAGATGCTTGAACTCATTTCAGTCAAAGCCCTCATTAGAAAAACATCTTGAATATTGTACCCGTGCGAGTTGATCTCCCAGGATTTGGCAAATCCTAGGATTTCCCGAGTTATCCTAGATTCTCCTAACTTTTGGAATTATAGCAATCAAGCTAAGCTTTACAAATTGGGAGTTCCTAGGAAAATGCGGGAGCCAAATTAACGCCAATTCCAACCCTTCCATAATGTGGCAGTTCCTAGGAGATCCTGAGAGCAGCCTATATTTCCTCAATTACAGCCAGTCTGACGATTTGGCACCTCTGATTATGCGGGAGTTCCTAGGAGATTCTTGGAGCAGTTCCCAAATCCTCTCACAATCTTGGAGTGACCTCCTGGATGTTAAAAAACTTATTATGTTAAAAAATTATTTTGCGTACAAAACATGCGAACCTAAATAACGGCGTGAGAAACTGATACGTATGTGAAATGTTAACTTATGTGAAACTGAATTGGACTTGATGTGAAACGAGTGTGTAGTTTTTTTTTACGAGGAGAAACGTTTTTTCGCATGATTAAACTTTGCAACCAGATCTGAAAATGCTGTGAATGACTCACTATGATCAAAGCGCGTTTTTTTTTGAGCAGTGGCTCGGTACTAAAAATCTCTAAAATTAGCTGCATGAACATTTAAACAAAAAAAAAAGTTGGAATAATTAAATCTTTCTTTGTAGTAATTTTAAATTAAAATAGAATTGCAGCCACATCAAATAATTGTGTTCTGATTGTTGAGCGAAAGGAACCTGGTGTCGAGTGTTCTTCGCTTCCGATTGGTTAACTCGCACTTTTGAAACAGAGGCGGCCAGACACAAACGGTTGGTACGTGGCAGTGTAATGCTCGCATGGCATGGCCCCGCGCCTCTCATTCTGGCAATATAAACTTCGTTACAGAATCTGTCGATTATATTATGGTTGGACATTTCTCCCAGCATAATCCTCGAATGATACTACCAAAGAATAAGCGCGGATATTACTGACATATAATATGTAAGAGGTGAGTTAGAATTGTTGTTATTCTCAGGTCTAAGTAGTCCGTAAAGTGCTGAGCTTTGAGCTTATATTCCCGACATCACTTGTCTATATAGTCCTTGTATTATAGACGAAAACTATTATAATGACAGGGACAGCAAATTAAGAGAACTACCTAATTCCTGACTTTATTTTGTTTCGTATCAAGGCTTCAGATTGGCGATCAATCGGGTCGAACTTATGAGCGGTGATAAATCTCTTTGCAGTAATCAGTAGTCAGTAATGTCTTTTGATCGGTTGTTTATTTATAATCTCGCACCTGAGTGGCGCAAACGGTTGATCTAAAACCTTTTCCAAGTTAGGGGTTACTCGGTACTCCACTCTTACGTTTAGTCTTCTGTTAAACAACGAGAAAATTAACCTTTACTTGTAATACTTGGTGTGTTTTTGTTGTTATAAACACCGGGTCACTGCGGTTCACGCTGCGAACAAATCGAGTAATCTGTACACGCCGTGCTATTGATTTTAAAGTTCGAAAATTTGTAGAGCTATAGAATATTCTTTCCAGTAAAATGTTGATGAATAATGCCTTCAATGTCTCGCCATAAATCGAAATTCCTTAGTTACTCTCACGTTGTTGCTAATATTTCACAACAGTATGCCAGCAGACCGGCAAACACGAACTTCCGGTTTAGACATTAATGTGTGAAACTGGAAAGAAATTTTAGTTTATAACTGAGAATGAGTATTACGAGTATAATTTTTAAACTGCGCATCGTTTCTTGTAAAACGGCAAATAAAGCTCTGTTTAGCTTGATAAAGTAGACGATTTCTAAAGTAATTCAACACAAAGCCAGTGTTGTATTTAGGGAATGATAAATAGTTTAGACAATGAGTAATTGTTGCTTTAGTAATTGTTGTAGAAACGGAAAACCACGCGCGCGACAAGGATTTGTTTCTTTATGGCCTCGTTAAAGAGAGTAAACAGTTTTAAAAACATTTCACATGGTCATTGTGTGATACTTTTGCTGGGCACAAACATTTCACATCCCTTTTAGATTTTTTGCGGCACGCAAATAATTTTACATTCGTTTGCATGATGTTTACCAGAAACAGACAGTTTTTTATGTAATTTTCGCTTGACCAAAACGTAGAAACCTCACATCAATTTCACATGTTTTATATGTCGGAGCTCGGGCACCCGCAGGTTCACATCGTCATTTCACAAGACTCGTAAAATACATTTGTGACATACTTATTTTTCCACATCTCCATTTCATATGCAATTACGCTTTGTCGTTGCCCCTGTTAAAATGGTGGAGGTACTCCTAAAAAGTGGGAGAATCTAACAGAATGTGGGAAACTTTCCAAGATTCTCCTGGAGTCTGCCGAAGTCTCCAAAAGTCTGGGAGTATCTGGGAGCCATTCCTGGATACGTATATGTTGGAGAAATTAGGAGAACCTGGATAATTCTCCCGGGATTTCCTAAGATATCCTAATCAATCTAAGGGTGTGCTAGAATCTTGGAGTTCCTAGGAGTATCCAGGATCCAAAATACCGTGAAAATTCACACCCTTGACTCCTAGGAAATCCTGGGAGAATCTGGATACTCCTGCCCAAATTTGACCAGGATTATCCAAACCTTCCCAGGAGATCCTAGATTCTCCAAACGCTATCTCGCAGTGGTAGCACTCACGAAGAAGTTAAGATGGTTATGCCAAAAGATGAAGATGGTAATCCCAAGTATATTGAGTTCAAGAACGTCAATAGAAAGATGCGAGTTCCCTTCGTCATTTACGCTGACTTTGAAAGTTTTACAGAGAACATATACTCCTGCTCTCCTGACGAAGGTAAAAGCTTTACTAAGCAATACCAGAAGCACAAACCATCTGGCTTCTGCTATCTCATCAAGTGTTTTGACGACAACATACTTCCATCCGAGCTTGTTCGATACACAGCTGAATCTCCAGACGAAGATATCCCACAGATGTTTATAGAAAATTTAGAGTCGATATTAAGGCCATTTACAACAAATTCAAGTTCCCTAAGAAGGTGAAGATGAGTAAGAATGATAGGATCGCATATAAGAATACCACACACTGTCACATCTGTGAGGCTGAATTAGGGGAAGACAAGGTTTTGGATCACTGCCACCTTACAGGTAAGTATAGAGGAGCTGTCCATAACAAATGCAACCTTCAATTTAAAATTCCCAAGTTCTTCCCAGTCATCTTTCACAACCTATCCGGATACGACGGTCATTTATTTATCAAGAATCTCGGAACAACTAAAGGTAAAATCAACTGCATACCGAATAATGAGGAAAAGTATATTTCCTTTACCAAGCAGATTATAGTTGATACCTTTACGAACAAAGAAGGTAAGCAGGTTGATGTGAAAAGAGACATTAGATTCATCGACTCCTTCAGATTTATGGCACTAGCCTTGACAGCTTAGTCAGTAATCTACCGAAAGAGTCTTTCAAAAACCTCGCAAGCTACTATGAAGGGGAGAAGCTCCGTCTGTTGTTGAGAAAGGGTGTTTTCCCATACGATTGGTTTGATGGTTTCGACAAACTCAAAGCAACTCAGCTTCCACCAAAGGAGGCATTCTTCTCTAGACTCAATGACACCGACATATCAGAGGAAGACTATAAACACGCTCAAAAGGTGTGGAAAACGTTTGATATGAGAACATACGAGACTATCACGACCTCTATTTAGAGTCAGACGTTCTTTTGCTTGCTGATGTCTTCGAGAACTTTCGAAATGTATGTCAAGAAAACTATGAGTTAGACCCAGCGTGGTATTATACAGCACCTGGATTAGCCTGGGATGCAGCTTTGAAAAATACCAGGGTGAAGTTGGAACTTTTGACAGATCCTGACATGCTGCTCATGGTTGAGAAAGGCATTCGAGGTGGTGTATCTATGATCTCTACTAGATATGGCACGGCCAACAACCCGTACATGAGTCATTATGATCCAAAACAACCAACAAAATATATCACCTATCTTGATGCAAGCAACCTCTATGGATGGGCTATGAGCAAACCCCTACCAACACATGGGTTTAGATGGATGACTGACCAAGAACTCACGGACTGGAAAAATCATCCATGTATACTCGAGGTTGATTTGGAGTATTCCCGACGCCTTTCATGACTTGCACAACGACTATCCGCTTGCTCCAGAGAGACTTATGGTTGACAAGGTTGAGAAATTGATCCCAAACCTCAACGACAAGGCAAAGTATGTAGTTCACCACGAGACGTTGAAACTTTACGAAAGTCTCGGACTCAAAGTCACCAAGATTCGCAGGGTATCACATTCGAAGAGTCTGCATGGCTGAAGCCCTACATCGACTTGAATACCAACCTTAGGGCAAAAGCAGCCAATGAATTTGAGAAAGATTTCTTCAAGCTGATGAACAACAGTGTTTATGGAAAAACTATGGAAACATCAGAAACAGGGTGGACGTTCGATTGGTGACGAATGAAAAAGATGCGAAAAAGCTTATATCAAAGCCGAACTATCAACACCGCACCATCTTTTGCGAGAATCTAGTTGCTATTCACATGAAGAAAACAAAGCTGGTCTTCGATAAGCCAGTTTACTTAGGCATGTGTATTTTAGACCTAAGTAAAACGTTAATGTATGACTTTCACTTCAATTACATCAAACCTAAATATGGTGAAAAAGCCAAGCTGTTGTTCACAGATACGGACAGTCTTGCCTACGAGATTGAGACAGAGGACTTTTTACAAGGATATCAGCGGAGATGTGAAATCCATGTTTGATACTAGTAATTATCCCAAAGATCATCCATCAGGCATCGAGACCGGTGTTAACAAGAAAATCATCGGTATGTTCAAAGATGAGCTGGAGGTAAACAGATTACCGAGTTTGTCGGTCTGCGTGCCAAACTCTACGCATACAAAATGGATGAAGGAGAGGAAGAAAAGAAATGCAAGGGTGTTAAGCGGGCAGTCGTTAAGAAGGCATCAGTTTTGATGATTATAAGGATTGTCTATTCAATCAACTAAATCAGTTGAGAAAAATGAATGTTATCAGAAGTCATAAACACGAAATTTACACCGAGACTGTAAACAAGGTCGCTTTGTCCCATAAGGACGACAAACGAATCATTCGTGAAGATGGTATACATACTTACGCCCATGGTCATTTCAACACAGAATTGGGTGGGAGTTCAGTGTCTTCTGATACAACCTGAAGTTCTTCCCTCACAAAACCACGCCTTGGCCCATCCAGTAAATAATACAACACTGGCTGATTTGGCGACATCACGCTACGCGATAAATCATAAACCTTCAAACTCCAGATAGGGTCTGTTGCACGTCTCTGCTCACCACCTTCACCCTCCCCAGGTCGATACAGATACCTAACTTTAACACCCGGAGGCAATCTCACTTCATTTACTCCGACAGGTCGCTTATACTTTGGAGGATCAATATCAACCTCTTTCAATCTAATAGCTTTTGCGGGCTCTTTGCCAATGATGCGTGTAGGTTGACTATTCAGAGTTTTCAAAACATCTGGCAAACGTTTGACCCATACTCGCGATCTATCATCACTAATCATTTCCTGCGCATATTGATGGGAAAATAATAGTTCACCCAAAGTCCGATTCGCCCGCTCTACAAACGCCTGAGCTCGATGGTTCCCAGCTTCACTTCGCTGGATGTTCACTTGATGCTTGTTCATGATTTTAGTAACTTCCCCCATAAATTCCTTTCCGGGATCGACAATTAATGTTTTTGGCCATTTAAGCTGTCGAGAGTAAATCTTGCTCAATGCCCTCGCCACTCCATCACTCTCTTTTGAAGTAAGCGGTTCAGCGTCCTTGTATCTTGAAGCTATATCAATCACAACCAACGCGTACTTATACGTTTTCTTCCAACTTTATCATGAGGTAGAAATAGCAAGTCTGCTTGATGAATCTGATTCGGTTTATCCACAGTCCAATGTGGCCTGGGAACATACTTTGGGGCCGGTAGATAAATTTGCCACAAGGCTTGTTTTCAAGCCACCTTTTAGCCACACCTTCACTTACTTTGGCTGCACTTGCCAATTTTGGAATGGCTGAATAACCTTCCAGTACCCTTCTGTGGAATAGTATATTTTCGATAGCATGCTTTCGTTACTCATTTAAAGGATACTCTGTCTTTTATTTAAATCAAAGATGTCACAACCTATATCTGAAAATATAAACCCAAACAGAATCCCACGAGAGCCTTTTGGCTTGAAGGCGGAGTCTTTTTTGAATAGGATCACCTTAAATCCTTCCTCTGCAAGTCCCGGGGAGACTCTCTATATAAATATTCCAAAACTAGCAGAAAATGTTGTTATCGTTCCAGGAAGCGTCTGCCTTCTATTTGACTTGTCTGTTGCTGGTCATGCGAACAACACCTCATTAACAACGTAGGAAGAAACCTTGTTTCCCGACTCAAGGTTCTTTTGGTGGAGAAACACTGCAGGATACTCAACGATACGACCTGCTTCAAACCTACCATGACTTATACTTGCCAGCCGAAGATCGTGAAGATAGATTGAAACAGGGTATATCTTCTGAAAACATGAGAAAGCTCAGGACGAATGCAGGTGACAAGGTTAGCTCAAACGCCAAAGAGGTTGCCCTTGCAGCAATCCATGGGACAAAATATAAAATTCCACTCGACCATACCATTCTCAGCGAACACGGGGTGTTCTATCCCAAGGCGCTACCTCATCCACTGACCTTTGAAATAACTCTAGCCCCTGTGTCTGATGTTGTTGTTTATAGTGACACTGTAAAGACTCCAACATACAGTATCACGAACCTTGAGTTGGAATATGCATGCATCTCAAACGAATACTTGGCTCGTGAGGCAATGTCAGCTTATCAGGTAGGTAAAGGATTCTATTACGAAAACATTATCCTTCACAAAACGTTCACCATTTCCAAACTGAATGACAGCGTGATCAACGAGCACATCAATCTACCGAGGAGGTCTATGACAGGGATACTGTGTCTATTTACAGAAGGCCACACTGGAGGAACAAGAGACTCTGAAAAGTTTGTCAATCCAGGTATAACATCAGTCAACATTAATATCGATGGTATGCCAAATCGTCTCTATTCCAAGGAATGATTCCATCAGACTTCTGGGAATCGGTAAAGAAGCGTTTCTCAGGTCGAGGCCTCAAGCAAAAGGATTTTTACACTGACAACAAGTTTGCTCTATGGGTTGACTTGAGGACCCACCCTGACAATAGTATTCATGGAGGAGGTCTAGTCTTGAATAATACACGAGATGGTGTAAAACTAGAAATGAAACGCAAAGCTGGAGGGTCAGGAAACATCACCTGCTACATGTTCGTGGTAGCCGACGCGCTGATGGAGGTCATGAATTCCAACTTACGTTCAATCATGTACTGAGACACTTAAAGGAAATGTAGTTAATAATACAAAAGTATGGAAGAATTACGAGAAAAAACTCCTTTTCACTGTATTATAACTGGACCGACAAATTGCGGAAAAAACAAAGTACCTCACGGATCAACTGCGAGGACCGTTCAGAAATGTGTTTGAATATATAGTCTTGATATGTCCGACTTATGCGAAGAATAAGACCTATCACGGGTTTTGTCAGGGGGATAAACGTTTCATAGTATTATCACCAGATGCTAGTAACTTTGATGAGATTAATGATTTATTGAAGGATTGCGCACTACTTTTTTCAGGTACAAATACGTTACTTTTTTTGGACGACTGTGCTGTATCGAAAGATCTAAAGCAACGCTCGAACAAGTTTATAGATCTAGCATTCTCTGGAAGGCATGAGGGATTATCAGTGTGGGTATTCACGCAGCAATTAACATCCATAGCAAAGCCCTTCCGCGACAACGTCGGCTGTGTGGTTGCATTCCATAATCCGTCTCAAGTCGGCACAAAATCGCTGTTTGATGATTATGGAGGAGATTTAGACGTCGAGACTCGTAAAAAGTTTGTAGAACTGCTGAAAACTGAGCGGTATGCAAGACTCTGCTTCTGCTTACGATACCCATTTCAGTGTTATTTGGAGATTCCTGCGGTGATTTAAAAACATCGTATTCTACTTATAAAATAAGATGGTAAACGCTGAAGATTATATGGATGAACAACCACTCACCAAACCGGTGGACGATGATGGTATTGAAGTAAAGAGAGAATCACTTGCGATACTTGCCTCTCTTGGGACAACGAAGGAATTTCTTGGTATTGATATGAGTCTTGGTGATATCAAGAAACTCCCATCGAAAGACGTTGAGAAATATTATATTCGCTACCAGACTGTTTTAGGCAAGCAAGTTACTGGTGGATTAGTAGAATCAGCTATTCAAGTAGCGACTCAAGTCGTCTCCTACGTCGTTCCTGTAGATGATACAGAAGCGCTTAGCAAAGACTTGCAGAACGATGAGTTGGTAAAACGTGAACTGTCAAACTTTGCGGGTCTCTTGGTATTGAAGGGAGGAAGGATAGTAGCACTTGCTAGCGCCCTCTTTCAGGTTACTAAGCATGTTAAACTAGCACCTTCACAGGAGACTTCCAACAAAATTCAAGAACTTCCTAGCACAACTGAGCAGGCTACTGAGCATGATATGATTTAAAGATACTTTACTATAGAAAATAAAGAATCATGTCTGACGAAGTTGTTGAACAAAGTACAAAGGATCCTCTTCCTCAAAAGAAGAGTGCCACAAAAGAGAAAGACCCTAAAAAGGTTGCAGCTGGAAAGAAACTCGCCGAATATAATAGGAAGGCTAAAGAAGCACTTGCTAGGGAAATGAAACGTGAAGCAGAGACGAGTCCAGAAGAACCTCAACAAGGTGTGGAAAAGACAAGTGAATCTGGACCATGGATTCCAGAGCTATCTTTTACAACTGTGTTATCCCTTGTTGGAATAGGGTTTACCGCAGTTGATATGTTTATGAGGTACTACAAAAACAGAATAGTCGATTTATCACACGTTCCAACTAAAGAACCACCACCCTCAAAGATTCCTATCCCACAGACCACCAGCCGAGCGTCAGCGAGTGACGCCAAACCAACTCCGAAAATAGGCATGTTGTAGGACATCGCTAAAAATCATTTAAAGATTATCTTAATCTATCTATAATAATAAAATCATGTCAACTGAAAACAAACTGGTGAAAACGGTTACCGATGCCTCTGTATTGGTTGGACTGGCTGCTGGAGTCGGATACATCGCTAAAAAGGCTATGAAAGAATCATTTATCAACGACCCCTCATCGAGTGTCACAAACTATGCAAAATGGGTCGCCGTTCTGTCCGGCAGCATGTACTTGAAAGATTATCTGGAAACACAAAAGATTTTGCCAAAACCACTATAGGCAACTTAAAGATTTTACATATGATTAATAAATGGCAACAATAGCAATGATGATTGGTGGAGCTATATGAATGCGACAACGTTCGTTGGTGGCTCGTATCTTGCAAAATATCTCTCAGGTGATAACACAGGCGCGGAGCGAGTAAGACACGACAAAGCAATAGAAAAATATCAAAAAGATTATGCCTCATACCAGGAAAAGAGGCAGAAACTAATTGATTGGTATAATCAACAGCAGGACGTTGAACATCAGGCGTCACGGGATTTGTCAAACACCGACGAAGCATTGAAATTGTATAGTCAAACACATCATGATTATAATCTAAAAGAGCCTCAATTCTCACATTATTATAGACCAAGTAGCAACCAAAAGATGGGGAGATGGCGTACGTCGGGGGAGGTATGTTAGCTCTGGGTTATGTTGCAAGTAGATGGTTATAGGCGAGTGTGCGATCAGTTTAAAGATTTCTTACTGATAAGTAAAAAATCATGGATGTAGACCCAGAAATACCTGATAAAGAAAATCCTTTTGAACCGGTTGATCCAGGTGATGATGGAGGGGAATCGATACCGATGACTTCAACATCAACTCACGATCCTGTTCATCATCACACCGCAGACGAAACTTCGTTTATACATGGGCGGACGAACATACTCCTTTGATACGTAAAGAAAAAAGAGTCGAAAATGCTTGGGAAAGAATTCGCGAGAGATATCCTAAAGTCGAACCAACTAAATCTCCATTTACAGCAAACATTGATGATTTTGATCGAGTGGTTGTCAAGCTGAAAAGACTAGGGGGAAGAGCTATGCCTTGTTCAACCCAGATGGTGAAGTGAATGATAAATTACCGAAAAGAATAGCGGGGAGTCTTGGACCTTCTGCAGAAGAGATTATTATGGCTAACGAAGAAAATATTTCAAAAAGACAAGAGAGAGTGAAAGAATTGAAGACCAGACGTGAAACAGCTAATGAAAATCAGAGAGAAACCACTAATCAACAGATTGATGAAACACAAAGCCAGATCGACCAACTCGAACGGGAGAATGAAGGATAGAAGAGCGAATGTCCTTGCGAGATAGAGTTAAAGCTATATTTAAAAAGTACGGTTTTACAGTCGCGGCGGTGATAACCTCGGTAGGTGTTGTTATCGGTGTCATTGTCTCTAATCTTCAGAAAGGACTTAGCACCGTCGCAAAGGGGGTTGGCAACGGTTTGAAAGCGATTGGAAAGAGAATTGGTGAGATTTTGCCGGGAATGGTAGGTGCTATTGCTAGTTTTATCTTCAAAACAGCGGGGGAGGTTATTGGATTTTTAGGTAAAAATGCATGGTTATTGATTGTCGCTGTAGTTCTATATTTTGTAGAACAATTTAAAAACAGGAAGCGCTAAGTAAAAAACATGTCGACGTTTCTATCAATCAGTATGTTAACTCCGGAAACAAGAATTTATCTTGAGCCTCCGTTGGAGCGAATAAGAGAGATACAACTTTTAGACTGTCACATTCCCAAAGGTGGGATACGATTCAAGGACCCACAAAAAGTTTATAAGTTTTCATCTCAAGAAAATGAGGTAGAAAAGATATTTTTTACTATTCCTTCAGGAAATTACACATTGAAAACACTTCAAAAAATTTTCCTCAGAGATGAAGAAAGCTCCAAGCTAACCGTTCTAATGACTGAACGAGGATATTATCTTATTCCAACAAGACCGTTAATCTTAGGCTTTCCGAAAAACTCTCAAAAAAGCTCGGTGTCCTGAAAAGATATTACCCAAGCAATATTATCCAATACGATGGATTCCCGACAAACCTTTGAGTCTGTTTTGTGATATCATAGAGTCAAAGTCTTCGTATTCTAATAGTATTCCTAGTGGTGAAAAAGTAGGACTTGCCCCATCAAATTTACTTGCTGTTGTGCCATCTCAAAGTCATCTTGTATAAAAGTCCAACAAAACAACCATCCAATCAACTACTTTACTCTGTGGATTTTAGATGGAAAGGGGAGGAAGCCTACCTTCCTTAATGAAACGATTAGAATTCATTTAAAGGTTTCACACTGATTCAACAAAGTATGGAAGACTACAATAGTATCTATCCACAAGTGCCTCAGAACGGGGACCCGCTTAATTTCAGGCTTCAAAAGTCATGCGAAGCGCTGCATAATCTCGAGAAGGAAATGAGACATTACGAGAATGTTAGGAAAAAGTACAATCGAGCGAGGAGAATATTTACTAAAATCAGTGTTGGTAGTGGAGTGCTATCGGTTGCTCTTTCGGCAGGTGGGCTGGGAACGTCTCTTACAGGTTTTGGTGTCGTTGTTGGTGCTCCTTTAGGAGCGCTGGGCGGACTTTGTGGAGGTATTTCAGTGGGATGTGGAGTTGCTTCTAAAAGGCTTTCACGAAAGGTTTCCAAACATGAGCAGACTGTTTCTCTAGCGAAAGCAAAGGTGAACACCATACAGGATCTGGTCTCAAAGGCTCTTCGGGACAACACAATTTCTGACAAAGAGTTTTCGCTAATCTTAGCCGAAGTGGATAAGTTTGAAAAACTAAAGCTTGATATTCGCCAAAAAACTCGGAAGGAGGAGGGGAAAAAAGTAGATTTGACTCAGATACGAACGGAGGTTCGTGCGGAACTTTTAAAGGAACTCACCGTTCCCGCACGTTAAAACTATCATTTGAGAGAACACAGGTAGGGTGGATTTATGAAATTGGTTGGTTCAAGGATCGACGGTGATTTAAAAACATCTTATTCTAATTACAAAATAAGATGTCGTTACTCGATGAATTTAAAAAGGTATATCCAAATGCGGATTTATCAAAATTTCATGAAGATAAAGACTGGTATGCGGAAGGCTTATTTGACCCAAGATATATTGGATGGTACAATAAAAAACATTTCTGGTATGGAATTTGGGCAAAGGATCCTAATGCTGCTGCTGTGACTAAGTTTAAAGACATTCCCATAGAGGACCGTATAGATTTATTCAATGATCTGGGTTTAGCACCTCTACAAATATCATTCCTGATAGTTTGAAATTAACAACTAAAAAATACCCTATTCCCGGTATAGACTTTGATACAACCGCTTCAGACATCACAACCATGTTAACAGACTTGGATATATATGTATCACCTAAGCAAAAATTCTCAGCAAAGATGAGAGACATTTTCAAAGAGACTACTATAACTTTCAAGTCTGCAAAACAGTCGAGACGGTGGTTAAATAGTCCTAATTTTAGTTATTGGACGCAACAACTAAACTTTGCAATCTGGTGTGTGCAACATCGGGTTGTGGGTTAGCCTACATGAGGCTGAGGGCTATCCACCTGTTGTGTGTAGTTTTTTTTAAATTTCATGTCTATTTCACAGTGAGGAGGATATTATACGAGTTAGGTGCCCCTCTTCCTGACGACCGCATTTTAATCAAACAGATAACCCATACAACAAGGTGGTGTATCAGAGGCTGTGTAATGAGTTTGGCCTAACAAACCCTGATTTCCGATGGAAAGGAGGAAGGAACCTGGGGCTCGGGGATATCTTTGTTTTTTATCCTGGGTGCGGCCCTGGGTCGGGCTATCAAAATGTACATGTTATTAGAGGATACGATACCAAGGCTAACACATGGCCTGATAAATTGAATCTTTTCTCTGATGAAGGTGGAACTTACGATAATGGTAAATTAGTATCATTCATACGAAATGATGATCACGGTGGACTACAGTATAATTGGTTCATCCCTGTTAGCGGTATAGGATTGACTAGAGCTGGTTTAGGGAGGTTGAATAGGTCGCTGGAAGCGTTTGTTTACAGTGTATTAGGCGCTCAAGTAAATGTTAGGTCTAGTATTGTAGGCAATAGTGGTTCAGCGGTTGAAGCTCAGCAAGAGTTTTTAGTCCTCTTTGAAAGCTCCGTCATTGAAGAATATATTTCCAAAAGCGCCCAACGCTATCAATTATCAGTCCAAGAGGCCAAACTTAGACTTAACCTAGCAATAGCCCCTGGAATTTGGCTCATGCCAGCTAATTTGATAATCAACACTGAAAGCGTGACCGGTTATAATAATAAGTTGCTGAAGGCCACTAGTGATATGAGTTTTGGGGTGAATGATTCGCTTAATGAAGAATCAAAACATGTTGGTATTCAGCACAGCTTGGGCTCTTCAAAGGTTAAGTTACCGCACGCGTCTACTGAGACGAAACCTAATATACACAGACCTATTGAAAAATCAAAACCAGACGTGACTAAGCCTATTATTGAAAAACCCGTGACCCCGCAGCATGAAACTAATCTAATAGTGTTGACAGCTGTCGCGGGCGGATTAGCGTGGTTTCTATTTAAGTAGTCACGAGAGCACAGTCTGATGCAACTGGATATTTCACGTGTCCACTAATTTACATACAATCGCTGTACACGTGGGGAACAATAGATTGAATACCAGAGTTCCCTAACAACCGGCGAGCTTGAAAATAGATTTCGTGTTTACCTCTAGCGCTCGAAATTGCTAGGGAAGTGTGGAATGTTGACGTCATAGGGTTATAAAAGCCGAGCGCTTGCTCAATAGGAAGTGAAACGTATCATAATTTCGTAACGCGAACCGCGTTACGAACCTCAAAGTTTACGTATTACGTGCTTTTTTTTTAAATTTCACAAAATGACGCGCGCGCTCAGTGATCCAAGACGGACTGTGATTGGCTGTGTACACGGGTCGCCACTAACGCAAGTGCGCATGCGTAAATAAGAGCCCGCGATGTTTTCGTAATCCGCTGAACGTATCGTTTTGGCTTGGATGGGTTTGCTTTCTCATGTGACGTTGAATGATACGTATGGGGCTCCACTCCGTGCCTTCGGCACGGGGAGTTCTGCTATAAATGACATGATAGGTAAAATGGATAGTATGATAAAAGAAAATTAAGCATGACTCGAGATACATTTTGTTACCGAGAGCAGTGTTTTGAACCCAGTCAGAGACCCAGCAGCATGACGTACGTAAACAGTACTTGACAGCAGAAACATTTGATTCAAACCGTACTAAAAGGCGATGGCAGCTCTGGTGATAACTATTTCTAGTTGAATTAGAGAAGGGGCTAGACAAGACAAGACAAGACAAAAAGTTTATTTTGAAAATAAATAAAGTTAGGAAGATAACGCCATCCGCAAATAGAAAAACTAGTCGAGGCGGATGGCATTAGATCTACAAGCATTAGATTAGGCTTTAATATTAGAGCGTTTACAGTACTTGACACGAGGTGTTTTTATGTGATTACCATTATAACAAACCCCAAGGTGCCCATTGCCATGTGGCTGCTGATGGTACCGGGGATCATGTTACTGATACTGCTGACAGCAGACAGTATGATAAAACCTTATTTGCATAAACAGCCTTCAGTGTATACATTTGCTAGTTTTGTTTACCCAAGACGTTCATCTATGCATCTTCTACCGCGCCGTAGGTTGGCCTAGAAAAATGTTTTGAAACGTTTTTAAGTACGCATCGGTCTCTGGGAAGTCAATTTCCAACTCTTTCCAGGTTTGTACGCGGTAAACGAATTCGTTGACGTGTTCTTCGTGTAACCCCCCCCCCCCCCCCCCCGGGGGGGGGGATCTCGGCTCCTGTTTTGTCTGCTTTTACCTTATTTACTTATATTTCTGCGGACATTGTATCCTATTGGATCCAGAGACATCGCTGTTTGAGTTTCCCGTCTTTCCCTTTACAATCCAGCCAACATGAGTCAAACACATTCGTTTCCAATCAAACATGCAAACATTTTCCAACTCCCTTATTTTTGGGGCGGGGGTGCTCGACGTACTTTCTAGGGTTTAAAACCAGGCCTCTAGTACCTTTTAGGGCTCAGGTGTGTTAAGGCCTGACTTGGGGCTTATACGCGGACAGAAATGAATTTTGCTAATATCTCGAATACGAAAATAGCTACAGCAATGAAACTTTGCATCAGTGTTAATTCTAGTACTAGCAAAATTCTGACAGTTGATGTTTCCATGACAACGAAATTAAAGGGACGTGCACCATAATTTTCCTTTTTTGGGACATAACTTAAAATGGGGAACAGAAAACCTCATCCTATTCTGAAAATACGATGGAAGTTTCCTTTACTGCATTGATTCCTTCAATATAGCGTCTTTTAAGGCAGACCACCTTGAAAATTAGTGGGGATAGGAGAGAAAGTTGGTTGCTAGGGCAACAGTTCTCACGATCACGTGACCCTGGACACGATTAAAAAACGCTATCAACTGCAGAAGTTCGTGAAGATTACGAATTTAGGGTCAAAAAGTAGAAAAATTGGCAGTAAGTTTTCCCCGTTTTTGATTGAAAGTAAATTTTGAACGGTACTTACAGATACTATAAAATTGTGTCTCCATAGCAACTAAATGCATGGAACAGTTAAGGTCGGGGGACGTGTTACTCATACCAAGTTCCATGTCGGTAGCTATTTTGCTTATGTAGTTATTTGCAAAAACTGCTTTTTGCCTTAAGAATCCGCGTTTAAGCCCCACCTCCTTTCAAGTCAGGCCTTAACACACCTGAGGGGCAAAATTCGAAAACTTGCAATTTTTTCCAGATAGGTACCCGTCATCTTTTGGCCAGCTGCAAGATTCAGGGCTCTGGGGGAATCATTTTTTTTTTAAATCCCAGAGTTCTGGATTTCCGTTTTGATTGTTGTATGAAAGTTCGTTACGTTTTGGACGTACCACGCATGCTCACAAATAGGATTCCCCCAGACCCCTGAATCTTGCCGCTGGCCAAAAGATGACAGGCTCTGGGTACGAGATTGCCCTCCACCCTCCCCCCGGGCTCGTGTGCGCATGAGTTCTGAGTATGATATCAGAGCTTTGAGGATAAATATTCCGTCTGTCAATGTATGAAGGGTGAAGAGAAATAATTTGTTCCACTCCGATGAGCACAGCGTTGTCAAAAGCTCTAAATGTGTTGTTACTTGATTCCGTTATTCACGTTCCTTGTCACGAAGATTTTGTTATACGGCCATCGCTTTCGATGTTTTCTTCATTTTCGGCAAAAAACCTATTCGGATAGCGCTGAATTTTCGCCTCAGAATCATTTAAAGCTTTTTCTCGTATGTAGATTAAAACATCCTCTGGGCCGTATGTCGGATTGCACAAATTAAGGTGATATTTTACTAGTTTTGTGGGTATATTTGTGCCGTTAAAAAGGTCACCTAGAACTTTCGGATACTGAGTTTTCCCCTGGTTCGGAAGACTTGATTTCAATTTCTACATTTTCACATCCCATATTATTTCCACTTCGAAATCCGAACAGATAAAACATTTGTAGGGATTGAATTGAAGATACGCAATGATAGTCATGTGTATACTCAGAATTGACTCTATGGGATTTTTAGCTATTTTACACCATTGTCTCGCGTTTGGTGCCCCTGTTCTGTCACTGAGTGGAAGTCCTAGCGAATCGCTGACCCTTGACGCCTCGTGAAATCTTTCAAGTACTATGCACAAGCTACACATCAAGAAATGGCAGGAGAACAAAACACAGACGAAGAGCAGTTTCCTCCATTATCTATGGACGGTCCTCGTTCGTGGGCAGTCTGTTTAGTTGTTTTGCTTTGTTTATTGATCACCTACGGCTGTTCTGTTACCTATGGCATTCTATTTCCTGCAATCATGGAGGATTTTCAAACAGGACGAGCCGTAACTGGTGAGTACCACCTTGTATATCATAGTCAATTTTCATATAGTGCTTTCACATTTCCTCGCACTTGTTATTCAATTTGATTCATTTCTAGCCTCGAACTCTGGTCTAACGTATATATATTCTTTTACAAATAGTGGTGCAAAGGAAAACAGAAGAACATATTTTTCAACGGTAGACTCGATTCCAGGCTAGAATTTCGGGAAGGAGTTTTGAAAAAAATGTGGCTCAGTGTAGTGTTACGTTGTTTCAACAAAACGTTATAAACGAAGATCATCCAGTGGTCTACATGAACAGACCAGAAACTATATCATGCTTCAACTCTGTCTTACAAGTTGACATTATATAGGCCTTTCGCTATCAAATATCAAGTTTGAAAGCTGTTCAGCCTGAAAAATGTCAATTCGCAATCCAATTCTAAAAAACTCGATAACCATGACACAAAATTACTAGATGACTATTTTACTAGGTGACTACTAGATGACTATTTTGATCATTTCTTGATAAAGGGACATGGTCACCGAAAAAATCAAAATTATAATATCACCAATAATAAAAATAACAACTCAAGTTTGTAAAGAATGCTTTCAACTTGACATGGTGAAAATTTGAGGTCATTTCGATGTAGGATTGCAAATATATTCGCGGATTGTAATTACAGCTTACATGAGGAAATCCGACTCTTTTAAAATCGGTTTTTAACCTCAATCTTTTTCAAACATACTAAATTTGCCATCTTAATTCGCTCATATCTCAGCAATCCTTCATCGTAATCCAACGAAATTTTCTGTACTTCTTTCTTTAAACTGACTCTCTCAATTTCAGAGAATATTTTTCTATTTTCTGACAATAATTATTTTAGTGTTTTCTAGGTGACCATGTCCCTTTAATTTGACTGCGTTTACGTTTTACTAAAAGAACCCCAAAATTATGGTTTAATATTATAAGAGATTATTAACCAAGCGAGAGGTCTGTACGGGAATATCAGACCGATGAGGTATTGCAGTCTACAGACTGAGCAAGTGAGGTAAATAATTCGTTTACTACTATGTCTCAATTCTGTACCATTTCTACTACTAGTAACGACAACCCGAACTAGAAGACGTCTTCTCATCGAATAATCTCTCTTTCTTACACGGTTTTTAGAAGTACCATCATAAGAAAAAGCAATTTGGACACAGTTTCGGCCCTAAAAGATACCAATCTCCCTAAAATTTATTGAAGATCAAGATCACCCCTAAAAGAGACCAAACCACCCTGATTTTAACACCTAAAAGATACGACGATCATCCCCGACCAAAAATATTGGAGTCCCCTCCTCCTCCTCCCCGCGCGAAATAGGCGTTTCGCGAAACTCAAAAAGTCTCCCAAACTACGCATTGCGGGCACCTAAATGCATGGAAAAAGCTAAAAACAGTCAGCAACAAAGTCTAAACAGAGAAATAATATAATTGAAGTGCATTGAGCTTGCGAAGGTATCAAACGGCGATATACTCCTCAGACAGAATTTTTGCAAACCGCTTTATATACATATAAATAAATAAATAAATACTAGTAGGTTACCGTTAGTCTTCGAGAGTGCTCGACGTGCTCGGAGCAATGATATTATTATTATTAATAGAACGGTTGCAATAACCCTATAGAGCGGATTTCACATGACTGTCGTGAAAGCAATTGCAATTGAGCAATCACTAGCCAATCAGAAACAAGAGTAATTACAACTTACTGCTGAATGGTTTCCAGCCCAGCCAATCAGGAGCCGAACCAATTCCTTGCTTGTAATTAGTTCGCAATTTGATTGGTTGATAGAAATAAGCAGCCAATGAGAAAGCAAACTAATTGCAAACACGACGGTCATGTGAAATCCGCTCTATTTCCTTTCCGACAAGCTTGTTTCGTGGCTCGTTACCAGCCACTTGTCAGGGAACTGATGGAAATTTACATATCGTTTCATCTAGTGCAGGAATATCGTGCAGAAAAAGTAGTAAATTGTTCATTTTAGTGGAAAAAGCATGAAACTTGGCAGGATGATAGAGCTTCCTATGCTGAGCAATTCTGGATGTAGACCCACCCTCGATAATGTAAACTTCCCGTTTTATAGCAGTGGAATTAATTATCCTTTCAACTAATAAAATGACCTGTTGCCTTTTGAGTTCGGACACAAAATTTTGTATCGTGACAGATATTCAATACGCTACAATTCTACAATACGTAACACCCCCCTGATCATGTACTTCCAGAGTTTAAAGATGGAATTAATTATCACATACAATCAGTAACATAGGACGTTGCCTGACTCGCTGAAAATTTTAAACTCTATTTTCGAAAATAGTTCCATATGGGGCTCATTTTATAAAATAAACTGGAGGTCGATTTTTTTGATCTGTCGGACGATGCTTGATATTTACAGGCAGCGGCTCTTAAAGTCAAAGAAATAAATTTATTATATAATATATATATATATTACGATACCAGACCACTCAGGGAGGGTGGGGGGATATGTCATGGTGAATATGTAATACTATTGCTAGTATTGTCAAAAAAAGTTTTTGAAGTGTTGCCACCTTTAGTGGAGGTATTGAGCACCCTTAACATTGTATCCTCCTCATGTTCTGGTTTTCGTTCCTCTTTCTCCAGCCATTCTTGGCCGTCACTTGCCGCTTGAAGCTCGACATTTCCCAGCAAAGTTTCCTTGTCTCGTCCGTCGCTCTAAAGCCAAAGTGAGTAGTATAGTGTGGACACAACTCCCCCTTTTTTGTGTCGGAATACTAATTTTGTGGCGGAGGTCAAAGGTCACGTCAGTGTCACGTCCGGAATGTTGAGAATGTAGGGTATCATATTTCCTATAATTAGTCAATATAGGCTACTGGGGTATCATGTTTCTTATAATCAGTGTATAAAGACTACTGGGTTATATCATATTTCATATAATTAGTGGATATAAGCTACTTGGGTATCGTATTTCCTATAACTAGTGGATATAGGCTACCGGGGTATCATATTTCACAAGTCAAACAGCCCGTCACTTTGTGACGCTAGAAGACCCAACCTGAGTTCCATTACTAATGACCTCCCTTCAAGAAAGACCACCTGCCCTATGCCAAAAAAATGAATTGAGCCCCAAATTATACTTTTCTTGTTTGTTTTCCACTGGTCTCCCTGATTTTGGTGGAGAAAATGACGCATGTGTGTCGTGTGAGTCAGTACGGCTCTCAAATCTGTCTAAGAACACGCTAAAATTGAAAACGCAAGCCTATTACAGGAAAACCATTTGACTTCGGAATTGTTTGAATGCTTATCATATCTGCTGAAATCAACGGCATGCTTCCAGTTGCGCTATCACCACTTTGTAATAACTTCCCCGTTTGAGTTACCGAATCTGACATTCTTCGCTCTTTAGTTCTGGGGATGTCACTCGTTTGAATGTCAAATTGGGAATCATCAAACTTTACTAAATGTGTCATTTTGCCTTCAGCGCGCGCTCAGGAAAACAAGGAAGTGGTGTACGTTTACTCAGGCTGAATGAAAATGTTTCACAGCTTAAAGGTTCCGAATAAGAATTATCCCTGCACATTCCTGCAAGTTATCTGTGACAGAACCGTTTAGGTCTGGATGACTATGGTTCTTTTGGCTGTGCGAACTGAGTTCTTTTTTAGTTTCTGTGGGAGTTCAACATGGCGGCAATGGCAGCTTTGACCCTCGCTTAACCCTATCCAGACTGGGCTTTTTTTGACCATCTGTGACTGGGGGGGGGGGGGGGGGGGGGGGGGGCTAATTCGTCGGCCCCCCTCTATATCTCTGGAACCACTGGAGCTATGATCATCAAACGTTCACACAATGACCATGAGCCTTAGACAAATCACCAAACCTATTTTTGTCACGTGGGAACAAAATGTGACGTCACAATGACGTCATTAGCAATGTTTTATCAATTTTAAGTAATTTTAATTAACTTCCAAAAACTTGGTAGATAATACTCTAAAAGCCAACTAATTAACATCAAGATAATGTAAATGTAATGATTTGTGACATTAACACATAAATTTTATTAAACTTGCGTCATAATGACGACTTTTGAAAATATTGTCCGCCATCTTGGATCCGCCATCTTGGATTTCATTTAATTTCCATTTGACTCTTCAGATAAATACTCAATGAGAAAAAAATGGTCAAAATGTACAAAATACTTATCAAAGAAGTGTTTGACATTCAAGAAATTGAATTAAAAGGAAATTTGTGAAATCCAAAACTATTGTAGTTTTAGACCATATGTTAAAATGAACAATATCCCCCTCCCCCTCCCCCCCAAAGATTTTGTGTCAAAAATTAATTAGCCTGTACATAAATTACTAAGGAGTACAAGCTCCGATAGTCATAAATTGGGCAATGTGTCCAACATTAAGCTTGAAATATGAAAAATTCACGTTTTTTCGAGTTTTGCAAAACATGCATGCCACAAAGTGGTTGCCATGGAAACTGGGTCGTTGACACTGACATGTCATTGACACCAAAATGTCCCCAGATAAATTTCAGGAAAAGTCACGAAGTTTCACCATCATAGCTGCAGTGGTTTTAGAGTAATCAGGATTTTACTGGAGGGGGGGTTCGAAAAGGCCCCCCCCCCCAGTCTGAATCCCCCCCAGTCTGAATAGGGTTAAGAAATCGCTTGAATTAGAACTTAGCCCAGGAGTGAATCTTTTCCAACCAAAACACGCCCAAAAGGAGACAAAAGATGAAAAACGGTACAATCATATAGTCGGAAGTAGTATAGGAGGGTGCGAATTACCCTTTTTTTAGGCGGAATACCAATTTTGGGGGAGAATTCGTAGTGAGCCAGGTGCCCATTGTTTCCATCACGTGACTGAGTTTATTGTTCCTCTGCACCTTGAAGTTCTAGTTTTAGAATGGCGTCATTGTTTGTCGGCCTATTGTTCTGGGAGTCTATATAACTGGAGCCACTGTTGCTTCAACCATTTCAAACCGATCAAAGCTCAAGAGAAGATAAGCGAGATGAAGAAGACGGTAAAGGAAACAATAACAGTAGATGAAGTAGAGGCAAAACAGACAGGCGCTTCTCCTTGTCTAGCGGTCGTGTATTTGGACCGCTTGTATCTCCTTCACGATAAGGAGAAGACCCTTTCATGATTATAACGTTCAACCTATTACCTCATATCGTGCGTTCAGCTTCCGGGGGAGGAGGGACTCCCATATTTTTGGGGCGGGGGTGCTCGTCATACCTTTTAGGGTTTAAAATCAGGCCTCTGGTACCTTTTAGGGGTAAAACTCGAAAACGTGCAGTTTTTTTCAAATACAATTGTAGGTACCTGTTAGAGGTCCGTTCTAGTAAATCAATCAAATCATACTTGTTGGTAGCCTGAATTTCAGACGTATTTTCCCTCGTAAAAAAATTCGAGAGAAAATCACGAGGGAAATACGTCTTGTTCTTACTTTTTAGGGGTCAAAATCAACTAAGCGAGCACTCCCGCCCCAAAAATAGGGGAGCTGTACATACCAAGGCTGATTGAGCTCCACCATCAATACAGTCGTGGAATGAAACTTTAGCTTCATAATTCTTCATAATTCTCCAAACTGATATGTGGACCGTGGTCTTTGGTCATGTGAACGCTTACCATGAAGAGGATACAATGTTAAGGGTGCTCACTAAAGGTGGCAACACTTCAAACCTAGCCATGTTATACTATGGGGCGACCTATTTCTCTTGTCTTACTTGTACAATATGACAGAGATACAGTTTGGGGCCTAATATTCGAACACTTCAATTTGTTATTCTGATAACTTTGATTTCCCTCGCATTTTAATGCTGTGACTTATGTCGATGATTAGTCATTTATTTGTGAATGTTGTACTAGCATTTAGCTCAGATAGTTTAAGCTTTCTTCACAAAACTTGGGGTCCAATAGAAAATGGTAGGGTGCCGAATATCCGACCATGTAATACCCCAGTATCCGACAACTGTGAATATTTAGTAAATGAATCGGGATTTTTGCATGACTTTCGATTCAAAGGATACCTCACACATAAACATGCTTTAATACAGTTCAGGGTATTACATTGGACATTTATATTTGAATGGCACAGGTTAAGGCGCTTAAGGCTACAACGCTTAGCGTCGTAGCCACAAAAAATTGACTGGGGCAATATCATGTTGCTATTTTTTTTCTTTGATTGTTTTTTTTTCCCAACATAAATCCTACACAAATGTTGAAAAGGTTAATAATGAATAACATTACACAATTACACCCTGGCTAAGATCTTAGGCTCTCCAGAATTAACGGTAAAATACAGAGAATGTATGGACATGTAAAACACTGTTCTCTCGCCTCCTATACAATAAAATTCAACCAAGCAGGAAACACGATCCTCGCCAAACCGACGAAATCGAACCGGCAGTTTGTATATACGATCTCCAGATTTACACATAAATTTGTAATTAATCCTCAAATCATTCTACGTACCTCTTATATTAAACTACTTTCTTGCCAAATATTTCGGCGAAAGATCCATTCTCGCCGGGAATACAAGCAATTATTATATGGCAACGATAGTACGCGCGCTCTGATTGGCTAATCAGCGGGCAGAATTTTACCGTATTGCCCGTGGGCAATCCGCATTCCCGCCATTTTACAAAACGGGCGCGCGTGGCTCTGTCAGAGTTCATTCAAGCGAAGCAAACCTCAAACAGAGAAAACATTCGTCGTGGTTGAGGAAGCTAAACCTTTCTACTTTCCGAACTGTAAACCTCTATAAACTTAACTACCATCTGGATTGAGTGGCAACTGAAACGATGGGTGTAATACAAGGAAAAATTTCGGGAAGTTTCAGAGAACTTCGCTCGGCAGACTAGTCGCGTTTTCGTGTTGAGATTCATTGTTGACAAACAGATTTAATTACATGGATATTCAAGAAATCTATATTCCATCACATAGACAATCTTCTCACTCACATGTAACAGAAATATAAGGGGCAACTAACAGCGGATACAAGCGAAGATTTTGAAAACTTTATAGTTCTCGAGAGTGAAAATGAATCACGGATACAAACTAACAACAACCACTTCAGTGAAAATAATTTCGCCTGGCTCGTCGGTTATTTCCAGATTGAGAAGTTGTGAATTATCATTTCAAATCCTCAAAGGCTCTCTTTATGAACATTCTTTAAACTCTTTGGTTGGAAACTTTAGTCGTCGTTGGAAGGTACTAAATGATGGAAAAATACGGTAAGAAAACTCCATGTAATGTAAGATTATTTCGCTCGATAAATGCAAGCTGCCTTTCGCCATCAAATCATTCTGCTTGCTATTGTTCTGCAGTTTCTTTTCACTTGTATCGTTTTCCGGCTAAAATACTGTTCATTTTTCTTTTTATTTAATGGCTTTTTATGTGTTCTTGTGTTGGTCGTTCACAAATTTTAAGTTATAAAATTAGAAGTCGTGCGGCTGGTTTAGATTGACTTTCGCTTCGTCTCCTCCCTTTGTATTTTTGTTTTATTAACTTTGTTTGAAAATGCCATATAATAAACAACTTACTAACCTCGTTTGCTCGGGCAGTACGGAAAAATTCCAGACTTCGGGCTGAAATTTCTGCTTTACGAACCTCGCCCAGAGTTATTAGTATATACTACACGGAACCTCCATAGATCGCGCGTTTTGATTGGTTCGCCACAATATTCCGAGATGAAAAGCATTATTCCGAGATTGCAAGTGGTTCGGATATTTTTACTTTCTAAAGGAACTATCTGCGGTACTTTTAAGAAGCGAATTACACTTGCCATAACATATTAATTAAAGTCAATTTTGTCGAAAACATATCACAGAAGCTCTTTATCTACTTTGAACATTTACCTGTAGGTTGAAAGGCAAAGTAAATCGTGGAAGCCAGCCACTGAGTGCAGTTTTAGAGAGAATTTCAGTTACACGTCGCCATGTTGAGATTCGCTTGATCAGCCAATCCGACAAACGTATTTAAAGTGGTACACCCCCCCCCCCCCTCCCCTCCCCCAGGGCGCTTTTTTCGGCCCCGTTCTTCGCGCGTCCATTTTCGAACATCTCGCGCTCGAGTTAGATCGTCTCGGAAAACAGACACTGAAACCAAATGCTACGTTTTTTTATAACGTTTTCTTTCTTATGCGGGGATTTGTTTTTGGTCAGGCGTGACTGTCACTCAATTCAGTGGTAGAATATAGTCGAATAATAATAATGATAATAATAATAATAATAATAATAATAATAATAATAATAATAATAATAATAATAATAATAATGATGAACTAATTAGCAGTACATCCACTAACAAGTGGCTCTTCGCCTACTAATATCGAAACCATGAATAATTTCCGTTGCAAGAAATAGAATACAATAGGGCTGCCGCCATCGGTAAAAAATCTATCCTAACTGTTAAATTGTTTTCAGCTTTCCCAGGAGCCTTGGCCGTCGCATTCAGTGGATTACTGGGTCCAATAGTCGGAGTATTGTGCGATCACTTTGGATGCCGGGTAACACTATCGATTGGCAGTCTACTCTGCGCTTTGGGTCTCCTCGGCTCAGCCTTCGCGCCAAATATAGTTGTACTCTATTTTACCTTTGGTGGTCTCAACGGGTTCGGTCTGTGTCTAGTATATATGAGTGTTGCTATCGTGCCAGGGTTATATTTCGACAAGAGGCTTCTTCTAGCGACAGCAATAGTGACAGTTGGACCAAGCGCGGGGTTATTTGCTATGAGCCCAGTGGTGCAAGCGATTTCTAAAGTTCTAACTTGGCGGAAAACATTACTTTGTTTGTCTTCAATGTGCTTGAGCTCCTGTGCTGCAGGATTGTTGGTGCGATCGACAACAAGAACTAAAACGCCTGCAGATGGCTCGACTAGTACAAATGATTTGAAGTGCTTCAAGGGAATGTGCTGTGATTGGTCAGTTTTGAGGAATCCATTGTTTCTACTAATAACGATGATGACATGTCTCGCGGGACTGGGTCAAGCTATGCCCTTGATTCACTTGGTGAGATGAGTTTTTCAGGGGCTCATATTGGGGGCGTCCCTCTCTAGTATTGTCCTATTGATAAGGCAGTTTGACAGACCTAGTTATTTTTAAAATGGTTTTACCGCTAAAATTGTAAAGCCTTTGTTTTACTAGCAAATCAAAGTCATTGTATCAGTAGCTTTACAGACGCCTGTCATTTGCAAGTTATGCACGTGCAAGCATTCTTGTTGCTCTCTGCTGTTGTTATTTTAAATGTACGCACTCATGGGCTTCGGACATACGTGACCACAGCGGCTTAAGAAACAAGAGTAAATACCAATTAAAAATAACTGTGAAAAGGCCTTATCAAGAATATATATTAGAGGAACGCCCCCTCTTACGAGCCCCTGGGTTTTATCTTTTGTAAGCTTTTTTTTTTTTTTTTTTTGAAGAGGAGACAGACTAAGGCGGTGATTACATGAGACCGGTACGAACTCAGAGCGATCTGAGTTCGTATCGGCTCTCATACATTTCTTTACATGCGTTTACATGAGGCCGGTCTGAAAAAAGTCCTTACCGGTACGAGTTCATTCCGGTTGCTGACCCGACACGAACGACTTTCGAGTCTGTACCGGTCTCACGTAAACACGATCAAAAAGGTGGTGATAACATGGGACCGGTATGAACTCAGATCGCTCTGAGTTCGTACCGGTCTCATGTAATCACCGCCTAATATTAAAAAAGACTAAAATTATCACGGACACGCGCGACGCACCTGTTCATCAAAAAACCTGTTCATCAGGAAACCTGTTCGTCCGAAAACCTGTTCGTCAGAAAACTTGTTCGTCAGAAAACCTGTTATCAGAAAACCTGTTCGTCAGAAAATCTGTTCATCAGAAAATGTGTTTACTGCTGGCTGGTAAAGCACCAAGCGAATGAAACTTCTTCGATTGGAATTTTCTGAGTCCATCTCGTCTTTGCTTCTAAAAACATCAAACATCAAATACACCATATTTGTAGTAATATCTTTGGCGTTGAAATGTATTGTGTTGATATGTATTTTACTTCCTTTTTCTCGGTGATTAACTTTGTTCTTCTTCTTTTTCTTGTCTTCCCTTTTAATTGCTTGCAAATGTTTCTCCGGGCAAGGAGCAAGCTATGTTTTTGGCAAAAGTCAAGAAAAGACCAGTAGCTTTTTCTCTACATACTTAGAATAACCAAAACACTGGATGTTTGTCCTCCACAGGCGAAGCACGGCCTCGAGCTAGGGATCCCAAAACACCTCTCGTCCTGGGTTTACTTCACTATTGGACTCTCTTCAATGATGGCCCGAATTTGCTGCGGTAAAATCGCCGAACTTGGATGGTTCCCTCTCCCACGCATATTCCAGTTCGGCGCCTTTGTTCTTGCGCTAAACAACTTCCTGCTACCACTAACCAAGACTTTCCCTTACCTTGTATTATATGGAGTGTTTTTTTGGTATTGGAGAAGGGTTTTTGTACACGCCAGTCTTCAGCTTTGTAATGGAGTCAGTGCCTTTCGAAAAGCGCGGCCGTGGTTATGGTGTATTTCAGTTCTTTGCGTCCTTCCCTTTTGTGATCGGCCCAATCCTGTCTGGTAAGTTTGTGTTGTCATATTTGTTGATCGTGAATGTCACTCCCTCATACCTGACTCCATCGCGCGTTTATGGTGTTTCTGTCGCCATAAATCACAACTTGTTTTTGT
Organism: Scolanthus callimorphus; assembly: GCA_033964015.1. NCBI lineage: Eukaryota > Metazoa > Cnidaria > Anthozoa > Actiniaria > Edwardsiidae > Scolanthus > Scolanthus callimorphus. The sequence goes on along the minus strand of CM066911.1, from coordinate 28,443,812 downwards.
TTTATTTACACTAGAACATTACAATAAACAGATTAGAAAATTATACACCATAAATAAGTTCTCATGGTATTGCAAACTCGAGCGTTTAGCCTTCCAATTCCCCCGTACATCCAATGGATAGGGCGGATAAGTGACCTTGCGATTTCCCATGCCGAAACGCAAACCCATTGATGGGAAAGTATGATAGTTTCACGTGGTTGGGAATTTCGAGGAATTCACCGATCCCGCATTCATTGTTATACCCCTAGTTACTGTTGCTACGTTGGACAAGCCAAATTTTATCTTTGGCATAGAGCGCGGAAAAGACACCGATTGCAGGGAGTTGTTAGAAGTTGTTGCATGCAATTTGGATTTTATATTTTTATCTTGAAAAGCTGAATAATTATTGAAAAATCTTCAATATACAAGTTTGTTGCTCGGACATTTTTAATTCCATAGGGAAAACTTCTTATTGTTTGCTATGAGTGGGCGGAGCTATCGTCAAAATAGGGATCGGTCAATTGGAAAAACCATGGAACATTATACCATAGATTGGACTTTATTTTGTAACTGACCCAACATTGGGATTTCAAATACCATCCCTGGTAATTATCATCTTCCCATCGATTGGATAAATACACCCATGCATGGGAATGGTGGATATGGTGGGACCGAGAGGTTCATGAATTGGAAATACCGAAAATACCCACTCGTGTGATTTCAGTCGTTCTAACATTACAGCTGTTTTGAGTATTCTGCGAACTCTCGCATTCGACTTCCAATGGCGTTTTGGCTTCCTTCAATCAAACTCTCGGGTCTAATTCGAGTCTTAGCCGAGCGTACGTTTGGATAGTTGTTTTGAAAATTAAGATAGTAAAAGATGCTGTGTTTTGGGGCATTCCACTAGGATGGCGAATAACTGAATTCTGTGTATTCCAAAGAGTTTCAAAGTTTGATTGACGGAAGCCAAAAAGCGGTTTGACGGTTGGAAATCGATCTCGAGAGTTCGCAGAATACTCAAAACATCTGTAAGGATGCAGTGCAGGTTTTAGATCCACAAAACGCTCAGGCGCCATTTATTTTATATGAAATTTAACCGAAACCAACGTATCAATAGGAATTTAGTTCAAGTTCCTAATGCAAATGAACCCGAAAGAATAGCCTTAACTAACTAAACATTAGGAAACTGACAATTGGTTCGACCACTAGAATTAGAATCGACATTTGTCTAGGCATTAGTGGCATTGACTTTTCCCAAGACTGAAATCAATTAAAGCAATTCCATTGGGATGGGAATAACAAAACATGGATGTGATCCAGGATTGGAATTAATCCCATCTCTGAAATCACTGTTTTCCCGTAGTGGTATAAATAGGCCTATACATGGGAGTATTTGCTGGGAATTATTTAAAAAACTCATTCACTCTCCTTCATGTTTCACAGTCTTTCTAGCCTGATAATCAAAGCACTGTCAAAAAAGCTCAAGCCACAAACACAACTCAAGTGTAAAATAAGGTCTCTCTTTGTTGGAATTCCCCACTCGTAGTTAAAATGCCCCTGAGGGCGAAGAACTTCCTCGTTATCGACTCCACAAGACTCAAGGGGTCCTTTGGCAAAATAGTTGTCATTCCGTCTGCTTTTAAGCTACGTACATGTATAATATATCATTTTAAAACTTTTGAAGAGTAGAAAATAAATATATTGTTCATAAAATCAAGAATTATTTGCCAAAACTGATTTTCTCTAGTCGGTAAGTTTTTGTCCACTGGTCAGGAATTAAATATAGCCACCCAACTTTGTATCAAGATGAATGACACTAAGGTGAACTCCAGTATGCTTAGTATGCTCGTGTTTATCATTGAGCTTTAGTCGGTGGTGTTGTTGAAGGCTGCCGATCATACTACCTCGTGCTGCGATTACAGAACACTCAATTATATTAGCGGTTGGTTGGCTGTTTTTACATCGTTTTATGGCGAGAATCGAGCGAGAATCCCGATGGGGGCGCCATCTTGGACGGGTCGAAATTCGGTCTGGTGCGAGTGACAACGTGGTCAACCAACGCCTGCAGCAGTTTAACCCGTCCAAATGGCGCCCGCATGGGATTCGCGCTCGATTCTCGCCATAACACGATCTAAAAACAGCCAACCAGCGCCTTCTAGCAGGCTATATTATGTCTATTCTTGTCTAATCTTTTTTTTCCTCAGGTTTGATAGCGGACCTTAAGGGATCTGGTTACATCCCATCGTTTATAACCGCCGGTGCCATCATCTTCATCAGTGCGTGTATGCCATTCTTTATTCCATGTTTACCATCGCCTGATATCAAGGAGGAAGTCCATATTACCGAGGATTCATCTGAACTATTTATAATAACGGAAAGAGAATCGGTAGTGTGAGACATGCTTGAACAGATCTTCGGATTTATAGTGGCCATTACGTCGCTGTAATCCTCTAGCAGGAAAGGGTTAAAGTACCTACTTCAAGAGCATGATGCCTTATACAGGATTCTTTCAAAAGTAAACAGGCGCCCGTTCAGAGTACAGTCGAAGCTCTCGTAAGCGACCACCTCGGGAACTGAAAATTGCGGTCGTTAACGGAGCTGGTCGCTTACGAGAACGGCTCTCGTAAGCGACCACCAGCGGCGTCCTACTTGAACAATAGGTGTTGGTCGCTTACGAGAGCTTAGTACAATAAATCTAGAAAAAATAATGTGATACTAATGCTTAATACTAATGCTTGATATATTTCCCGACTTTAATTAAGAATAGATAACCGCAAATATGTACATAGAAAATAGCATTTCACCGGTGCAGCTTGTATCAGTTTAGATATTTATGAGGTGACGACTGATGTTTTAAAGACAAAAAGTACTATGGTCGCTTACGAGAGCTTAAAAACAATAGAAAATCTCTGTTGGTGATTTGAAATTGTGGTCGCTAACGGAGCTGGTCGCATCGATAAGGCGGTCGCTTACGAGAGCTTTCAAACGGGGTTTCGGGAAAATGGTCGTTATGGGAGCTGGTCGCTTACGAGAGCGGTCGCACAGAGAGCTTCGACTGTATATCATCGAAGCCGTTACACAAATAGCCGTTCCTCAGCCATTTTCGTGCTGGCTAGCTAGTATTCTTTCTAACACCATTGTGCCGGCTAGCTACTCCTTGTAACATGTAGTTTCTAGCTGGCAATTTCAATTAACCATGGTAGGGTTTGCTGGGAAATAAAAATAGGCAAAACGAGCTGGCTCGATGCTCAAGGAGCCCACTGCTGCATGCTCGCCGGCGCCTCTCGGGCTCCTCGAACATGAGCTGGCCGTATTCTTTAGCCAATAGCATCTCACCATGCTGCATGTAAGGTATAATCGGCGGCTGTCATCGCACACACAAAGGGAGGAAAAGGGTCTGATGGTTCTATTTTAGTGTTGTCACGCTTGTCATAACCGACAAACAATACTCGCGCGCAAACATTGTACCGAGCTTCAGGGCGTCTAGTACGTTCTTCTAGTTTAGTCAGTTTACTCGGATTGCCAGTGCTCACGGTAAGTATATCTTCAATATTCATTCTTTTATTAAATGTAACTTGAAATCTAACTACATATACATCAAACTACTATAGCAAAGCAAATCAAGTTATATGTGCATTCAGAAGATTCAGAAGTTGTTGATCGGCAGCGAAAAAATCAAGCAAGAACTTCAACTAATAGAGCTTGAGGTACCAACTGTATCGCCCTGGTGTATGTATACACCCCTCTGTAAGTAACAGACCCACCGAACTCTAGTTTCCCACTGGGTTTTTAGGAGAAATTTATTGGTTAGACATTTTCTAATTTTCGCTGGGCCAGTTCGCGCGCGCGTTTCATATATAATGCAAGGTCTGGAAGCATGGACGCACACACTGGGCACACACATTTCGCATTGGGTTAGGAAAAATTCGCCGGTCAAATTTAAGAATTGGCTGCGTCTTGGGTAGGCTAAAAACTCACTGGATAGAGACAAACTTTCCGCTGGGTCGGGTTTCGGTGGGTCTGTTATAGAGGGGTGTTATGCATTTGATAACGATAACGCTGACGGCTCTTGTCATCTAGCTATTTTTAAACGGTTGCAGATGATCACGTTTCACCGTAGTTTAGCCAAAGTACTGGGTGGAAAGGTGTTTCACTATGGCAAAATCGTTTTTTTTTTTATTAGAAACCCGCTTTCGCTAGCTGACCCAGGCATGCCTGGAACGCTCTAAGGAGCGGGACTACTTTCTTTCATTCTACAAAAAAGTCTCTGGCAGTTTTTCTGGGACTGTTGCTGTTCTGTGAGTCGCTTTTGTTCTCAGTGTTACACCAGTTCAAAGTTCAAATGGCTTATAAGCAAATTCTCGATGGCCTAATACATAGGTCACTTGCGTTTCTTAGTATCCAGTAACTGTTTATTTAAGAGTTACTTACCACCTTGGAATCCTATTGAAAACAAATTCAAATCAGGACTAAGCTTTTTTTGCGATCCCTCTACAGTGATCTTATACACGCGACAAAGCAGCCAACGTGAAAGGAAGGTTTTTGGCAAAAGCATCACAAAAGAAGTTCAATGATTATCAGAATAGTACGCTTTCAAAACTTTGCTTTCTTGCGCGGGCTTACACTAAAATGCGAAACGAAACGAAACGAAACGAAAGATTGATAAAATGCGAATTGATAAAATGCGAAAGATTGATAAAATGCGAATTGATAAAATGCGAAAGATTGATAAAATGCGAATTGATAAAATGCGAAATGTCACTAAATTTTGTTGAGACAAGATTTGGTGCGCGGTTCGTACTGCAGCTGACAATTATCCGTAACGTCAATCAATGCGTGAATTTTTGTGCATGACTGGATCAATCTACAACCCAAAGTTGCCACGAAAGATTTTTCAATGTATTTCAGCTAGCTGTCAGAGTACAAGCATTATTGCAGCTCAACAAAATTAAAATTTTGGGGGCAAAAGGGGTTCTACGAAATTTGTAATCGGCTTGTTTGTACTTTGTACTTTGACAACATTTGGTAATGCCGTTCGCACTTGTATCAGGCTCCGATTTGAAAAACAAATACCAAATTTGCGCAGTGCGAACGGGCCCTTATACATGTGATTACAAACGCCATATACAGCTGATGTTACGATTTGTTATTTCGCACATGAGACGGGCAGGTTTCGGAATATAATGCCTACTGATCATTCACTGACCCAAAATGATGCGGACTTGGAATTTTATCAATTCGCATTTTATCAATCTTTCGCATTTTATCAATTCGCATTTTATCAATCTTTCGCATTTTATCAATTCGCATTTTATCAATCTTTCGCATTTTATCAATTCGCATTTTATCAATCTTTCGCATTTTATCAATTCGCATTTTATCAATCTTTCGTTTCGTTTCGTTTCGTTTCGCATTTTAGTGTGTGCCCTTGCGCGCACTTTCCTTGAAGCGGTACCGGAACTGTCGTTTTCACTCTTATCAGCCGATTTTCATGTTGCACGTAGTTTACAGATCGTATCTGTTGCCAACCCTGATAGCCGAACAGTATTTCATAAGTATATAATTTTTCCAGAAACGGTTAAAACGGTTAGTACCCGTGTGGTGAACACCTCAAAATGAGGCCCGCCTTTGTTGCAAACAACGGATTTCAAACAACGGATTTCTGGGACTGTTTATTTCCAAAGCCTACGACGTTTACTTTCAAGTCCTTTTAGAATGTGATCATTCACACTCAATTGGTGCCTGGGTACATTCCTGGCTTCTGTTCTGATGGAGCTGGGCGCTGTTTTTTTTTTTTTAGAGGGAAGGGGAGGGGGGGGGGGGGGGGGGTGGGGTGGACTAGTAGACTGTAGGTGCAGGGAGAGTGAAATCTAAGTAGGCATATCTTAAAATTACCAGTATGAGAACTTGCTTAATATATTTTATTTAGGGGTATTTTATTGTCAATTTTCACGGCTCACGGTTAACCCCATAGGACCCCTACCAAGGCTCAGGGAAAAGATGCAGCAGATCTGTCGTGCACGTTCTTTTGCATGACAGTTAAAATATCTGAATGTTGCGCGGTTTGGGGGTAAAGCATTGAATGTTGCGCGGTTTTTGGGTAAAGCATTGTCGTTCTTTATGCCTAAAGGTTGAAACGCTGTATTACTGTAATTATGCTAACGATTACATTCATGGAGATATATTCATTCTCGAAACAAGATTCGCTCAAGAAACATTGTTATTTTAAGAGCGGATACGTTTTGGGATCGTTCGTGTAAAATCCCTGTTTTCATTCCATTAAAGTGTCACACATGATTCGCAGATGGTGCGCCTTTAAGGTCATATCTTTCATAAGATTTCGCCGGTATTGTCTCCCCAGGGGTCGCACTAGTGACAGCTCGAACTTTTTGTCACGGTCGCACTACACCTTCAAACAACGATGCAGAAAATGAAAACTAGACAAGAAGGAATTGTTTCGACATGTGGCCACCTCGCTATACGGATCCTAAAACTGGCTTCCACTAATCGTTGAGAAGCGAGGTCTAGTAAACTTGTGATCTTGGCCGACTAGCTTGCAGTAAGTGCCGACAGGCCATGTCGGATTAACGTTCTAGAGCAAAAGATTTGCTGGCTTGGAAAAATTTACCCCGCTCAGAAGCAGGTCCGCGGTGCCTTTAAAGAATTGTGGAATTCCACAATTTTTTCTCAAACCTACAAAATTTTACAGATTGCGGTCGCACTAGTTTTTTGTCGAGTGATGACAGAAAACGACTCTGTGATGTGCTTGTTGGTATCCCGGCGTAACAAATCGATAGAAATCGATCATCGAAAACTGATCGATAAATCGATATTTGTTGATCAGATTGACCGATCATTATCGATTAATATCGGCAATTGATAAAAATCGATAGTCACAGCCATCCCAACAGATCGATAAAAATCGATATCACTTGATATCGAAAGTATAGCATAACACTGTTCCGATCATAAAAGTTATTTAAATGTATTGTGTCTCGACCAAGAACGCAGCAGACGAGCAGCAAACTATACCACGCTATTAAGACAAAGATCCGAGAAGATTCTACTATACTACCAATAGACTACTATATACCCCAATACTGTGGGGACCAGAAGCTGAAACTCTGCCGCTCACGTTTTTGTTGCTTCTCAGGAAACTCGATCTTTAAATTCTTTGGACTCGAGCCTCTGGTGTCCAGGGTAGACTACCCAAGACTAGAAGTGGAATTTTTTTCTATTAGAGGCATCTTTTCAAAGAATATTGATACATTAATCAATCCTGTGTCTGTCGATAAAAATCGATGAAAATCGATATAATTATTGAAAAATCGATAATCACAACAGAGCTAGCGACCAATTTTATCGATTACCGATAAAATCAATCGATTAAAATCGATTAGTATCGACAAATATCGATTTTATTGGGTTATCGATTTATCGATTTGTTACGCCGGGTTGGTATACACGAACTAAAAAATACTATTCGGGCTGTTATCTCTTGTGATCTTCGTCAACAATCAGTGTAATTACTGTGTAATTATTTCCTGAAAAAAACAAACAATTCTACTTTGTAGATGTTGGTGTGTAAAACGTGCAACATTGTAAAGGCCGGGTCCATACGACCCAGGAATATATTAAACTAATTAAGTTCCTTATCTCATCAAAGTGAAGAAAGAAAAATAAAATAGAGCCAGCGAGGTCAAAGAAACAAAAACCTCTTCAGATTACCACGAGTAAAACAAATAAACCGATCGAGGTGCAACGCGCAATTCCGTCCCAGCTCGACTATCTATTGACTAATAGGAAACTCGAACTCGTAGTCTAATTGTTACGTAGAAACGTGCTTTCGGAAATGGTTAGGGTATGGATTTCTACTTTGTAATCACTATCTCGATTCTGATTGGCTAAAAGCGCGCGCATTACTTTAGGAAACACGCAATTTGAGGATCTTCAAGAATCAGCTATTGCAGAGTTTTTTATTCGACGCGCGCATGTTGTAAGAGTTTGAAAATACTGGGTGACAGATAGTGACAGATTGTAGTTAGGGCTTTTGCTGTGAACCTTTGCAATTTGCGTTGCGAAGCGTTTGGAGGGATCGCCACACCCTAGTGAGAGATTATAAATAGGGCTTTTGCTGTGAACCTTTGCAATTTGCGTTGTGAAGCGTTTGCAGGGATCGCCACACCCTAGTGACAGATTATAGTTAGGGCTTTTGCTGTGAACCTTTGCAATTTGCGTTGTGAAGCGTTTGCAGGGATCGCCACACCCTAGTGACAGATTGTAGTTAGGGCTTTTGCTGTGAACCTTTGCAATTTGCGTTGTGAAGCGTTTGCAGGGATCGCCACACCCTAGTGACAGATTGTAGATAGGGCTTTTGCTGTGAACCTTTGCAATTTGCGTTGTGAAGCGTTTGCAGGGATCGCCACACCCTAGTGAGAGATTGTAGTTAGGGCTTTTGCTGTGAACCTTTGCAATTTGCGTTGTGAAGCGTTTGCAGGGATCGCCACACCCTAGTGAGAGATTATAAATAGGGCTTTTGCTGTGAACCTTTGCAATTTGCGTTGTGAAGCGTTTGCAGGGATCGCCACACCCTAGTGACAGATTATAGTTAGGGCTTTTGCTGTGAACCTTTGCAATTTGCGTTGTGAAGCGTTTGCAGGGATCGCCACACCCTAGTGAGAGATTGTAGTTAGGGCTTTTGCTGTGAACCTTTGCAATTTACGTTGTGAAGCGTTTGCAGGGATCTCCACACCCTAGTGAGAGATTGTAGTTAGGGCTTTTGCTGTGAACCTTTGCAATTTGCGTTGTGAAGCGTTTGCAGGGATCGCCACACCCTAGTGACAGATTGTAGTTAGGGCTTTTACTGTGAACCTTTGCAATTTGCGTTGTGAAGCGTTTGCAGGGATCGCCACACCCTAGTGAGAGATTATAGTTAGGGCTTTTGCTGTGAACCTTTGCAATTTGCGTTGTGAAGCGTTTGCAGGGATCGCCACACCCTAGTGACAGATTGTAGTTAGGGCTTTTGCTGTGAACCTTTGCAATTTGCGTTGTGAAGCGTTTGCAGGGATCGCCACACCCTAGTGAGAGATTGTAGTTAGGGCTTTTGCTGTGAATCTTTGCAATTTGCGTTGTGAAGCGTTTGCAGGGATCGCCACACCCTAGTGACAGATTGTAGTTAGGGCTTTTACTGTGAACCTTTGCAATTTGCGTTGTGAAGCGTTTGCAGGGATCGCCACACCCTAGTGAGAGATTATAGTTAGGGCTTTTGCTGTGAACCTTTGCAATTTGCGTTGTGAAGCGTTTGCAGGGATCGCCACACCCTAGTGACAGATTGTAGTTAGGGCTTTTACTGTGAACCTTTGCAATTTGCGTTGTGAAGCGTTTGCAGGGATCGCCACACCCTAGTGAGAGATTATAGTTAGGGCTTTTGCTGTGAACCTTTGCAATTTGCGTTGTGAAGCGTTTGCAGGGATCGCCACACCCTAGTGACAGATTGTAGTTAGGGCTTTTGCTGTGAACCTTTGCAATTTGCGTTGTGAAGCGTTTGCAGGGATCGCCACACCCTAGTGAGAGATTGTAGATAGGGCTTTTGCTGTGAACCTTTGCAATTTGCGTTGTGAAGCGTTTGCAGGGATCGCCACACCCTAGTGAGAGATTGTAGTTAGGGCTTTTGCTGTGAATCTTTGCAATTTGCGTTGTGAAGCGTTTGCAGGGATCGCCACACCCTAGTGACAGATTGTAGTTAGGGCTTTTACTGTGAACCTTTGCAATTTGCGTTGTGAAGCGTTTGCAGGGATCGCCACACCCTAGTGAGAGATTATAGTTAGGGCTTTTGCTGTGAACCTTTGCAATTTGCGTTGTGAAGCGTTTGCAGGGATCGCCACACCCTAGTGACAGATTGTAGTTAGGGCTTTTGCTGTGAACCTTTGCAATTTGCGTTGTGAAGCGTTTGCAGGGATCGCCACACCCTAGTGAGAGATTGTAGATAGGGCTTTTGCTGTGAACCTTTGCAATTTGCGTTGTGAAGCGTTTGCAGGGATCGCCACACCCTAGTGAGAGATTGTAGTTAGGGCTTTTGCTGTGAATCTTTGCAATTTGCGTTGTGAAGCGTTTGCAGGGGTCGCCAATGCCTAGTGACAGATTCATAGTTAGGGCTTTTACTGCGAATCTTTGCAACTTGCGTAATGAAACACCTTTCCACCATGTCCTATGGCTAAACTACGGTCAAACATGATAATCTGCAACCGTTATTGAGCTAGTTAGACGATATTATGTGGGACAGCTTTATAGAAGCAATATTGACCTTTTTACTTCTGCGAATGACTATTGACGCAATTCAAAGTTCTTTGTTCATGATATTCATAATTCAAGGTCCTCTGCCTCTAAAAAACTGTTTTATCTACTAGTCAGACTTTGCGCCGTGCAAAGACAGACTGTAAGAAGCGCTCCGTGAAAAGACACAGGTCTCCCCTCGGAGAAGTCAATACAAAGGATTTTTTTTCCAGACTTTTTGCATGTGCGCCGTCAACGTCCATGTGGGACAGGCTTTATGGAACCATTTTTATATTTTTTACTGCTGCGCATTACTATTGACGCAATCCAAGTTCAGTGTAGTCCACTGTCTCAGCTATATTATGGTCCCCATCATGTAGCACTGCTCTATGGCTCTCGCACTCAGGTGTGTTTATAACTGGACTCGACTGTTCAGCTGTCAGGAAATCCGAAGATCTCCTAAGGTAAGGTCTCTAGTTTGTGATTTCAGAGAAACAACTTAGCATCCATTAGTTTCGTGTAATATGAATAGAGCGGGGGGTTACTAAGACACCAGACAAAGAAATAGCAGATGTATTTGAAAGGGACACGCCCTGCAATGCCCATCGATATGGCATTTGTATCCACAGGGATACCATATTTTATTTTCTGTGGACGGAATCTGGTTTCATCCCATCAAATGAGAAATATCATGGCTCTATGCATCTGCGTCACGGATTCAGTTCTAAAATACCAATTTTTGTGCATTCCCGCTTCTCTTGCTATCAAAAACAAATTTTGATTTATAGTATAGTCAAAAAGGCTGCTGAGTGACAATGGCGTCAAATTTGTCAATGCTGGCAAATGTGTTTCGAGTACTACTCGCCTGGCTGGCTACGGGCCTTTAAGAGCAATTAGCTGGCTGGCAAACAGAAAATGGTGCAATTTTCTATTTCCTGGCTGGCAAAACCTCGATGTCGAGGGGATTCCTGGCTGGCATTTTTTCACGTCTGTGCTGGCAATTTTTCAGCAATTCGCAGTTGCTGGCAATGAGGAAAACGGCTGTTTTTTTGCCAGCGACATTATCTAATAATTATCCATAACAGTTAAAAACATGTTACTAAGTCAATTCGGAAGAAAATCAGGCTTAAGCGTCGTTGCTACCCTCTGCCCGTTTCTAGAAAGACCGAAAAACTTTTCGGGTCAGAGAGAACCGGATGACAATATAAAAAAGTCCATCTTTTTTAAATCAAAATTTGTAGAGTTTTAGTTGCAGAATTAGAATTTTCATTACGACACGTGAAAGCCAAGAATATCGCTAGAATCCTTCCAATGAAGACTCATCAGCTTATCTAACTTGTTTTAATTTTCTTCCAACATTAGACTCTCTCATTCTCTCTCTCTGTCTTTCTCTTATACAACTCGCGTCCGGCTTTTTCACCGTCCTTTTATGTACTGACACCCCCCGGTGTTCGAGAATTCTAATAAGAGAATTCTAATAACATTTGTGCTTTACACAAAAACAAATCTTGGCCACTAGCGCTAACACTTGTACAATTAATGGGGCTCTTCCAAGTTCTCCATAAACAGCCAAATTCGTTACTTTTGATTGAACTCCCAAAACTCCTAAAATTGAAAAAATTTAAATGTAATTACGTCAGAAATTGTCCTAAATAATTTACATGACAGCCAAAACATGACAGCCAATCAGCGAAAGCGTTATTATTTTCGCATACTGATTTGTTTCCTGTTCTAGCACATTCACAATGGTTACAGATTTTTATTTAAAAATTGTTTGACCACGCATGCGCATGACAAAGACATCATGTTGCTAGTACTACAATTTGTCAAACTACATTGTAGTTCTACTATTTAGAGTGGAGATAAGGAATTAACCTTGTGTGAAAGCTAACGTGCTAATGAAATGGTCCCATGTGTGCTTCTGAGCGTTAGCCCTAGAAAGCGGAAAAGAGAAAAAATCTCTGACCCCGAGAGGGATTTTTTTCTCTTTCTCCGATATTAAAGCAAGACAAGAAGGGGTTTATTTATTTTATATCCCAGCGACTTCACTGAAAAACTCGAGAGAGAAAAAACATTGTGAACGTGAGAAAACCACTGAACTGCAGTATGGCGCGAATAGGCAAATCGTAAGCGGTGATTGAGCTAAGATATTTTTATTCGAGCTGTGATTGGTTGACACAAAAACTGTCAATCAAACCCTAACGTGGGACTAGAAGAAATCAGAGCGAATTCACAAAACAAATTTACAACGCACAAGTTCTAATGCTTTCCCGAGTGCTTTTCTACAGAAATCTAGCCCAGTTGGGTCAGGTCTAATTCCTTGTCGGACTGTTAATTAATTGTTCTGCTGTATAAATTACAGCCGTGAAATGCAGAGTTGGAAAAATTTAGCGCTGCTGATCGAACTTGGAAGTCGGCTTGCTGGACTACACTCGAAGTAGTTGAATTTTGGTTGAGCTGATTGCAATTCTTCCATCGTCATTTTGCTCTTTTTTGTTTAGTTCTTTCAATTTTTTCGCGAATGACAAACCGAATTAACTTGGATTGAAACAACAACAAAAAAATAACAACTTTGTAAACCATTCAAAACATTCACGGCCTGTTTAGTTGACTTTTTTGTGTTTTCCGGTGTCGCCTCAGCCACGAATGTCCGTATTTCATCAACATTCTTAGACAAAAACCTTGGTTGCTTGTTTTCCATTATTTTTTCAACAGAAAATATCCAGTTTTGGCTTGAAACATTTCTCCCAGGATATCACTTCCGACGGGCAATATCGCCTGATATCTGTCCTGTGGAAATGCACCACGTGATACGTTTCGACCAAAGAGCGCGCGTTAAAATTGATCACTGGGATATAATCAAATCTACATGACGTTTAACCCCAAGGCAGTGGGTGAACCAAGCTCATCAAAGTCGGCTGTTGAATCCTGTCTAAATGACATAAATCATTGGATGTTCGCTAACAAACTTCGGCTTAATGGAGATAAATCTGAATCATTAGTCATCAATGCGCGCCATTGATCTCCGCCTACAAATATTGATTCCATTTGTTCCACAGTATCATGCGCGGCTGGGAACATAGGCAGTGTTAGATAATACGCTGTATATGGATTCACAGATCAGAAATATGTGCAAATCGTCCTTCTAGCATTTACAGAACATATCTAAGATTAGGAAGTTTATTTCTTTCCATCACTGCGAGATTTTGGTACATGCGTTTGTAACTAGTAACTTAGACTATTGCAACTCACTGTTATCAGGTCTGAAGGTTGAACAGATTCATAAACTACAACATGTACAAAATATGACCACATAACACCGGTGCTAAAAGAGCTCCACTGGCTACCTATATCTGAACGAATTAACTTCAAAGATGTTCTACATTTGACTTTCAAATAATTGAATAATTTAGCCCCATCCTACGTGGAGGACCTACTACGTCCTTAAAAGCCTGCAAGGAATCTACGCTCAATGAATAATAGACTTTTAATACAGCCCTTATACAAATCTGAAATCATATGGCTCTAGATCCTTTCCTTAGATGACACCTAAACTTTGGAACGCGCTACCTCTTCAATTAAGAACTTGCGAATGCTACAGTACTTTTACAGCCATTCTCAGTTACACGGGTTGCCGAGAAAAAAGCTTGCAAGCGAAAACTCTTTTTTTGTCCAAGTTTCCACGGCGACGCACGTGCTTTCGCCGGCTTGTCGCGCTACAAGACAGAAAAACGAGTTTTCGCTTGCAAACTTTTTTCCCGGCGACCGCGTGTAACTGAGAATGGTTGAACATCTCTGGTTAATCTTTTTACGAAAACATATTATTAGAATTATTGATTGACCTTTGATTGATTTGATTATTGGTTATCTTTTATTTTTCATCTTATTTTATTTTACGCTATTCTTGTAATTTTTATTGTTATTTTGATATTTTTTATTGATTTATGGTTTTAAATATCTAGGCCATATTATTGCCAATTGTTATATATTATTCTAATCAGTATTCCATGTTAAACTAGATATATCATTGTAAAGCGCCGCTGGATTTATTAAAAGTTTTGAATGTTTTGTCACTATATCCCCAGTTATTCGTTCTTTGTCATGAATATCTTGTTATAACAGATGCCCTAGCTATACGGTTATTGATTTCGATATTTTCTTCATTTTGGGCAAAATACCTATTCGGATGGCGCTGAAATTTTCGCCTCAGAATTCCAAGCTTTACTTCTCATATGTAGAATAAAAAATCCTCTGGGCCGGATGTTTCGGATTGCACAAAAGGTGATATTTTACTAGTTTTGGGGGTAATTTGCCGTTAAAAAGGTCACCTAGAACTTTCGAATACTGCGTTTTCCCCTGGGATTTTCAGAAGACTTGACTTCAATCCCCAACGTTTTCGCATCCCATAACTTTCAGCTTTGAAATCCGAACAGATTGAAAAGTTATAGAAAATTGTAGGGATATAATTGAAGATACGCAATTGACAGTCATTTGGAGTTTGTATACTCATGACTCTTTATTTCATTTTTAGCTGTTTTACACTCCATTGTCTCGCGTTGGGTGCCCCTTTTCTGTCACTGGAACTCATTAATTAACTTATTGCTGACCCTTGATGCCTCTGTAAAATCTTTCAGAAGTACTTGCATGCAGAAGCTACACATCAAGAAATGGCAGGAGAACAAAAAAAAACAGACGAAGGGCCGTTTGCTCTATCATATGGACGGTCCTTGTTCCTGGGTAGTCTGTTTATTTGTTTTGTTTTGTTTATTGCTCGCCTACGGCGGTTCTGTTACCTATGGCATTCTATTTCCTGCAATAATGGAGAATTTTCGAACAGGACGAGCCGTAACTGGTTAGTTTTTTTCTGGTTTGTCTATGTAATAAAAAGAAAATTACACGGTGGCTTGAAGATATGAGTTTTTTTTCTCGTGTCAAAAACAATATTTTACTCATTCGCTGCGCTCATTCGTAAAATATTGTTCTTGCCATTCGAAAATAAAGCTCATATCTTCGCGCCACCGTGTAATATCCTCTATTTGAGACACGAGTGTTTTACTGGGAAATACGCCACTCATAGATCTCATACGAAGCTACATCCGGCGTTGCCAAATTTACAGGGACCGGAAGATTTTGAGCATACACGGTCAAAATGAAGTGATCTCCCCCTCTAAAAGAAAAATAGTTTAAACGTGATTCGATCTCCGTATTTCACTCGATTTGCACTGTTCTTACCTTTTTGGCACGTCAGTATGTTATAAAAGTTCAGTTCTTACCACTTGATACTATTCTTATAATTTGGATTGAAAATAGCGTCGTTTTGGAGACCCGATTAATTGACCGACATTATGGAGCCCCTCTGCTGGGGCTCCAACATGGCGGCTCCATACAATTACTGTACAAAATGGCGCACATTCACTTGCTAATATCTCGCTCGGAAAGTGGCCAATCGGCCTAAAATTTACTCAGGAAACATAATTTTCTACATTCTTTATACAGTCGAAGCTCTCTGTGCGACCACTCTCGTAAGCGACCAGCTCCCATAACGACCATTTTCCCGAAACCCCGCTTGAAATGTCACATAAACTCTGTTATTTCAAGCTCTCGTAAGCGACCGCCTTATCGATGCGACCAGCTCCGTTAGCGACCACAATTTCAAATCACCAACAGAGATTTTCTATTGTTTTTAAGCTCTCGTAAGCGACCATAGTACTTTTTGTCTTTAAAACATCAGTCATCACCTCATAAATATGTAAACTGATACAAGCTGCACCAGTGAAATGCTATTTTCTACATATTTTCTAGGTACACATTTGTGGTTATCTATTCTTAATTAAAGTCGGGAAATAAATCAAACTATTTTAAGCATTAGAATCACATGATATTTTCTAGATTTATTGTACTAAGCTCTCGTAAGCGACCAACACCTATTGTTCAAGTAGGAAGCCGCTTGATGGTCGCTTACGAGAGCCGTTCTCGTAAGCGACCAGCTCCGTTAACGACCGCAATTTTCAGTTCCCGAGGTGGTCGCTTACGAGAGCTTCGACTGTAATTGTATTAGGCATCCAGTGTTTAGAAGTTAATTTAGAGGGGATACTTGTTTTAATTTTAATTATTATAAATTGTACTCACTGTCTCGATTCTGATTGGCTAAGAGCGCATGCTTTACTTCACGCACTTAGAGGGTCTTCATTAATAATTAGAATGCTGATCATTCTTGAAGAATCAGTGATTCTTGATTCTATGCGCGCAGTGCATCATGGAACTAGAGCACTTTAAAAATGTTTTCCCTATTTAACAAGGCGCTAGTGTAAACAAATTTGCTCGACAGAAAACTAAATACTTTTACTGAATCAAAATAAAACAATTATTGAATTCGTTTTTGTGATATCCAGAATAAACAATATTGTAAGTGGAATCAGGCTCGGCTTCCGCCTGTTTCGACATTGTTTATTCTGGATATCACAGAAACCTCATTCCATAATTGCTTTTGTTATTCATTCAACATATTTTCCCGCTTCTGATTGGTTGAGTGCGTGCGACTTATCCCATCGATGACGTCAAAGATTAGACAATTATTGATCTCGGGGGTGTTATCCACCACCTCGATCTGAATAATTTTCCACATCATACTCAGCGGAATTAATTTATTGCTAAATAATCAGGCCACGCATTCAACCGAAAATCGTGCCTCTTATGGTACTCGTTTCTTAGAATCCCCTTTACTACCATCTAGAATGCCTTAGGGTAAAATAAATATCGGGATAAGAGTATTACCTGCTTTATTTATTTTAAAAATCTACGAAGTATCAATAATGTCACATTGTGTCGGTCCCGAAAATTGAGGATTCCCTTGCTCGTGATTACACTCGTTGAACTTTGCTGTAAGTATGTGGAGTATATTGTCTGCCTTATTTATTTCAAGACTTTGAGTTGAGAGCAAAAATTGAAAATGTGCATTTTATTTGCATCCCACTCCTACTGAAGGGGCTCTTGTTCTTATCGCGTGCGTCTCGTGCACCAGACAAATAGGTTTGTACGACCGTAAGTCAGTTTTTCTTTTCTTTTCTCGTTTGTTATTGATTATATTCTTAATCAATAACATTTAGCAATTAATATTTTTTAAACAAAGATTATCTATATAGAACAGACTACCTATATTAATCCAAATATCCGATACCATTTACCAATACTATATATGAAGTATGTTGAACCATTAGTATTAATCAAATACAAGAATATATATATATATATATATACTTGAAATAAAACTCGTGTACAAAAAGTTATTAAGTTGTTAAAATTTCCGCAACTGTTTCAGCTTTTGTCACCATGGGAAATGCTTGCACATATCTAAATGTATTTATTACCTTGTGATGTTTCAGGAAGGGGGCCGGTTATGTCTACACCGATCATTCTAAATGGCTGTAAGTCCTCAACATCAATCGGTTCCTGAGTCAGAAAAGCACTCTTAAAACAAAAACGTTTTTAGTTCGCCTTTGTCACATTCCATCTTGAAATTTTAGCCAAGTTATTCAGCATGGAAACGAGGCCAATTGCAGGGCACGGGCTTTGCTTATTGAAAAGAGATTAGCCTGATGGTGGGATTCATGCTAGAAAAGGTGACCAAGCTACGAAAAAGTTCTCTTTATTTGTTTTAGAACCAAAAAATTGATTGGTTCATTTCTTTTTTCTGCTTTGGCAGGTCATTCTGTGAACAAAATGGCGGCGCGTGACAAAGGCGAAAGGATAACACTTTACGCAGCGTTTTGTTTACACGACTGTTTGACGTCCTTGGGCACAACCGACTCAGTGGCGGATCCAAGGGTGGTGCGTTGGGTGCGGACTCACCCCCCTTTACAATGCAAAAATGGTTTAAAATGGCAAAATGTAGTCCTAAAGACTTGGTTCTCGTAGCCCTACTGACAAATCTGGCTCCTCAAACCAGAAACGCGCACCCCCCTTTAGAAAAACCTGGATCCGCCCCTGCGACGGACCTCTTGAGTCACACCACAGATTCCCTTTCTATTATCAATAGTACTTCAGAACCATCCTCTATTGTTTGTATTTCCTCTTTGATATCAGGCGATGGTAGACATGGAATAAAGAAGGGCATACACGCACTGATAAACATGAGCGCACCGGCGGTGATGAACGATGGGATGTAGCTAGACCCGCTAAGATCGGCAATGAAACCTGGAAAATAAAAAGGACCGCAAAGAGTCGATCACACATGGAATCATTCGTTTTCTAAAGGATTCGGATTATCTTTAAGCAATAAAAGTACTTTCCGCGTGCTCTCTGCTTTCTTACAAACACGAGGGGGATGTTGGGAGAATTGATCAAAGTTTTATCAGTTCGACAACATTCCCCGAGTGTTTATAAGAAACCAGAGAGCACGCAGAAAGTATTTTATTGCTTTTAGAAAATAACATACACACGCGCGCGACAGCGTTGCGTGACAATCGTGTTTCTCAGGTCTCTTACAAACACGCTTTTTAACCAATCAGAATGCGCACATTCACAATACAACATATTTTCTAATGCCCATTATGCACTGCTTACTGACATTATTTATGACAACAAATCTGGTGGCTTTGACAAAAACGTTCGAACTGCCAAGAGCCCATTTACCTTTTGCGCAAAGCTCAGCCACTATGCTTTGTTTAGAGTTTAAGTTTTTCAAGCGGCTAATCTATTGTTCTAAAAACTGCTAAAACTTCAGACCTACTTTATCTTCCAATTCCCTCTTACACCTTCCACATTAGATGTTGTATAATGCTTAAATGTGCCGCAAGTTTTATATAATTAAAGAAGAGTTATAGTCTATCTAGTCTCAGTATGAATTGTTTAACGAGTTATATGTTGCGCATGTACTCGGGTAACTTATTCCAAATATAAACCCCCTGAAGGAAAGCGTTCTTTACATAATTAGTTTTCGGCAAAGGCAAATTGATCTTAGTATTTCAACCGCTAGTGTTACATAGAATCACCAATTTATTAAACGTATTAAACTTATTCACCAAATAATCAGGAGCTAAGTTTGCACGAATTTTCAACAAGTCGATGACAAGCAGTTTTATTCTGCGCGTAGACAGGCTGTCCCATCGAATATCCTCAAGTAAAGGACCGGAGCTAGAACGAAATGGAAAAAATGTTATTATTCTAGCCGCACAGTTCCGAAGCGTTTGGAGTTTTGTCGAGACACTAGCGCAATCAATGCATGTATGGCTGCACAAAGGAGTGGTAACATTGATTTGAGGGTGGAGGATGGGACAAACTGCCTGCTGAGTACACGCTTAGAAGTCCCAACTTTGGACGTTTTCTTCGATGTACTTTGTCCAGCTCAGAGTTTCATCTAGGTGCACCCCCAGGGATTTTGCGGATGCTACTTTGGGAACAATTTGTATCTCAGATAAAGAGCTTTGGACAGGGCACTCGAGATAATCGTTGTCTGTCGTGATGTACTAAAGAACTACTCAACTCTAAGGGACGTGTCATTATTTAGCGGGGGTGGGGAGGGCTACCATTTTTTTAAGCAAGGCTCCAACTCTACCAGATCTCACGCAACGAAGACACAACCCTCGCGCCGTTTTTAAGAACAGGTGTATCTTGACGAGTAAAAATAAATTCTCTCAAAAATACCTTGCAGTGATAGGCCTGGTGCGCAGTCACTATGTTCGAAAGTAGAACCCTTAGGTAAGCGTGAGTTCGATCGACGTTACAAGCATAGAAATTAATAGAAATTCGTCATTTGGGCCGCGACATGAATAATAATAATTTTGTCATTTGTGGCGTGTAGTTGCGCGCATGAATGATATAACCTACAGATCCGTCAATGGACGCTTTTATCTAACCATGTTGTTGAGGTGGCGTATTTTCTGGGCTGCTTAAAGGCTTCATTTACTATACACGAAAAACGTAATGTTCATCTATCCTTTCTCTGAAGCTTGATCGATGAAATGCGTTAATCAAAATGCCCCCTCTTTCTGTAAAATGTCTTATACTAGGTCAAATAGGGGACGGGGGAAGGGTCCTAATTTTTTTGACTTACGACTGGGGTAGGGTCACAATTTTTTTTGGAGCCTTGCTTAAAAGATTGGTAGCCCCCCCAACCCCCCGCTAAATAATGACACGTCCCTTAGAGTCAACATTATTAATGAGTAGTTCTTTAGTACATCACAACAGCTAATTTGCAAAAGAAGAAGGTCTGATTCGTACAATCGAGATGAGAGACTGGATCGATCTCACTTTCTGGAATGGTTTGTGCTAGGTTTATCTACTATTTAAGTAAAGTGACAGCTATAAAAGCCGCGGCAATTTGTCACGGCGAGTTAATAGTAACATCACCAATCTAAATTTCGATAATTGCAGACATCTTAGCCTATCAGGAGTCAGGGCTGGGGCAAGTTTGTCAAGATAATACGAGAAATAAAGCGAACTTACCTGACAGAGTCGGGCCGATGACATATGGGATCGATGCGAATAGCTGAAATACACCATTACCACGACCGCGCTTTTCGAACGGTAAAGACTCCAGAACAAAGGTCAACACAGGCGTCAACATAAAGCCTTCACCAATACCATAACACACTCCATATAACATGAAGTAAGGGAATGTATTGGCTATTGGTAGCAGGAAGCTGTTAAGCGAGAGAACAAAGGTGCCGAACTGGAATATGCGTGGGAGAGAAAACCATCCAAGTTCGGCGATTTTACCGCAGCAAATTCTGGCCATCATTGAAGAGAGTCCAATAGTGAAGTAAATCCAGGAAGAGAGGTGTTTAGGGATCCCTAGTTCGAGGCCATGCTTCGCCTGTGGAGAAAAAAATAAAACACACAGTCCCTGGTTATACAAGATGAGCGGAACGCATCCTGTGTGCAGAAATCCCACCAGCACGATCTACCAACTTATCTGTCCTTTGCTAGACTGCTTATTTAGAGATTTCAGGTGATATCTGGAGACTTTTTAATGGATCATAAATACGAAAACGAAAATGAGGTTACAGAAGCGAGTTCTCAGGTAAGTTAAGGCCTGGGCGGAAGCCCGATCCAAAATGGCGGACGTAAAACTGATGGGGGTGGTCCATCTCAAAACCAATGCCTCTGAGGGATCCAAACAATCTACAATTGAATACCTTTGATCATTCTCAATCATTTTCACCAATGTTGGTCTCTATGGCAACACATGCATGACCTCTGACCTTAAATTTAATTTCTAGCAAAATGGCCTCTGCATTCAATGGGGAAAAGCGAAATCGTTCCCCAGAGTGCATTATAGTGTAGTTATATAGTGTAGATCATTGATCCAACGAGGATGGCTGGAAATGTTTTTTAGGATAGCCTTATTTGTGATGATGTAATATGATACCTCTCCTTTTCTTAAAATGTGGATAACTTGGACACCCATCCTCGTTGGAATGGTAATATACGCCCGACACTGGTCACAATAAGACCCATTGGGAAACCATTGGTATGACCCCCATCGAATGCAAAGGACTGAAAGAAAATTGTGCCTTTGTCACGCTCTTACAAGTCACGCAACCCGTTGACATGGCAACCAAATACATCAAATGAAACATCTCACCGGGTGTACCAACCTTAACGAAAAACATTCTACAGATGATATTTTCTCTACCCTAGATAATTTTTTTCAGTATTTTTCGCATTTTTTTGAAAAACACCCATGCCTTAATATACCTAGTGAGTGAGATGGATACGATCCCCCTTCATTAATCCGATTCCTTCTCGATGGCCTCCACTTCCATACATTTGTTTGTTTCATTTAGTATCAAGGGGTCCAAATTAATGACGGTACTTTTAGGGGATCCAGGCTTGACGCCAGGGTCTTATAACATGTTCACAGTCAAAATTTGGATGAGGGAATTTTCGGATCTTCTGTCACATGATTGATATCGGGACACTTGTTTGTCTCCCCATCCAACCTTCCCGCTATATGATTCTGAATCTATTTACAAAACAGATAGAAACATCTCACCAAGTGAACCAAGGGCATAGTATGACCCAGCCCCGCGAGACTCGTCATCATCGTTATTAGTAGAAACAATGGATTTCTCAAAACTGACCAATCACAGCACATTCCCTTGCAGCACTTCAAATCATTTGTACTAGTCGAGCCATCTGCAGGCGTTTTAGTTCTTTTTGTCGATCGCAGCAACCATCCTGCAGCACAGGAGCTCAAGCACATTGAAGACAAACAAAGCAACGTTTTCCGCCAAGTTAGAACTTTAGAAATCTCTTGTACCACTGGGCTCATTGCAAATAACCCTGCCCCGGTCCAATTGTCACTATCGCTGTTGCTAGAAGACGCCTCTTGTCGAAATATAGTCCTGGCACGATCACAGCACTCATGTATACTAGACACAGACCGAACCCGTTAAGGCCACCAAAGGTAAAATAGAGTACAACTATATTTGGCGCGAAGGCTGAGCCAAGGAGACCCAAAGCGCAGAGAAGGCCGCCAGTAGATAGCGTTACCCGGCATCCAAAGCGGTCGCACAATACTCCGACTATGGGACCCAGCAATCCACTGCATGCGACGGCAAAGGCTCCTGGAAAAGCTGAAAACAATTTAACAGTTAGGATATATGTTTTTACCGATGGTGGAAGCCATCTTATATTCTATTTGTTGCAGCGGTAACGTGATTCATGAATTTCACTGTATTCTACCACTGCCTTTGAGCGAGAGCCACGCCTGAAAAACCTTGAACGAGCATCCTCGCATAAGAACGAAAACGTTCTAATATTTTACTAAATAAACCCCTTCTGGCGGCTGTAATATAAGATGATAAATGGTACGAAAAATGAACAGTTCGCCGAGTAGCTTCGAGGACAACTGTGAAATTTTGAGGACCATTTTTCGTCCGCGGACAATACCCGCTAATTTTGCAGCAAGCCAAGATGGGGTTTATCTATACTATTATAATCGGGTTGTCTGCGCAAACGTTTCTGATTTGCTAAATCGTCCGCACTCACTCCGCTTAGCCCTGAAGCTGTGCCATCAAAGGAAGTTCACAATCCTGAAGAGAAGGTGGAAATCTCGACAGTGGACGTGTTTTGGTTGGAAAAGATTCACCCTGGGCTAAGCTCTAATTCAAGCGATTTCTTAAGCGAGGGACAAAGCTGCCATCGTCGCCATTTTGAAATCTCCCACAGAAAATTAAAAAGAACTCAGTTCGCACAGCCGAAAGCACCATAGTCATCCAAACCTAAATGGTTCTGTCACAGATTACTTGCAGGAATGTGCAGAAATAATTCTTATCCGAAAGCTTTAAGCTTAGAATTTTTTTTATTCAGCATGAACAAACGTACACCGCTGCCTTTACTTTCCTGGGCGCATGCTAAAGCGAAATGCCACACATTTACACAAAGCAAAGCCATAAAAATGTTCTCTAAGTATAAATCCTGACGCTGTATCGCAAAACGAAGGACACAAAACAGAGAAGGAGGAAATCTCTTTTAGTGGGCGTGTTTTTGTTTGAAAAGGTTCACCTTTGGCTAAGTTCTAATTCAAGCGATTGTTTCAGCGAGGGACGACAAAGCCGCCATCGCGGCCATGTTGAAATCTCCCACATAAACTAAAAAAGAACTCAGTTCCTTTAGCCGAAAGCACCATAGACATTCAAAACAAAATGGTTCTATTACAGATTACTTACATTTGTGTGCAGGGATAATTCTAATTCGAGAAAGATTTCAGCTGAGAAACATTTCATTCAAGTTTGAACAAACTTACCACTGGCACTGCCTACATACAGAGCGCGCGCTCTGAATTATACATTCTCTAAATATTCCTATGATAAACTAAGACATTTCTTAGAACAATTTCACTTTCCCTGTTTCTTCTCTTCCCTTACTGATAAGCATACAAACAGTACCGAAGTCAAATGGTTTTTCTGTAATAGTTTTCAATTTTAGCGGGCTCAGCTACGTTAATGCCAGGGTCTCAGTTGCTTTCAAAATGGCGGCTCAACAACTTTAGGGGGTGGTTTATATCGAGAAGTTTTAATCTTTACCATTCATTTCTTATTTAGGATTGTTGTTCGGCAAAAAGTAAACAAATTCCTATTTACATACCCATGGCAACATGGAATGTGACCTTTGAACTCCAAAGAAAGGAAATTTTAAAAACTGCCTCGCGAGGAAAGGAAAGGCAAATTTGTTTAAGGATATTAAGATGTGATGGAAATCGCATGAAATCAGAGAGACCATGGTGCAAAACAAACAAAAAGGGAGGTCATTACTAATGTAAATCAGCAGTTTAAGAAAGGGAGGTCATTAGTAATGTAAATCAGCAGTTTGAGGAAGGGGGGACTCAGGTTAAGTCTTCTATCGTCACGAAGTGACGGGCTGTTTTTTTTTTTTTTTTTTTTATATAAAACTTTCTTACCATTGAAAACGTTCACGGCGTATTTAGTTGTCTCTATTGTGTTTTCTGGTTTCGCCTCAGCCACCAATTTCCGTATTTCATCAACATTCTTAGATCCAAACCTTGGTTGCTGTTTTCCATTATTTTTGAAACAAAAGATATGCCGCTTTTGCCTAAAACATTTCTCTCCGGACGGATATCACTTCCGACGGACATTATCGTCTGATATCTGCCCTGTGAAAATGTACCACGTGATACGTCTCGAAAGAAATCATTGCAACGCAATTTCCACGGACAACTGCAGCATTGACGGGAAACAAGCTCGCCTGCATATCCGGGATATTCGGCACACTTTTCATTGTGTATTCATACATTTTTAGAAGACACATCACTCAATCACAACATAATACCACACTACAGTAAGTTATAAACACACAAACGTGGTTTAGGGATACAAAAAACCTGCAACGTGGCCCATATAGGGGACATTTAGTTCTTTTTTTCGACAGACTAGCATTTTGGTTTTACCACAAGTTTTTAGTGCGTTCGCCCCTGGTTTTCTTAATTCGAGCCCAGCTTTAGTTCTCAGCGTCTGGATGGGGTTAACCGTCTAACGACACATCCGAAAAAATAACAGACTAACCGACAAAAAGGGGCCGAGAATAACTGACTACTAACTATACCGGCAAAAAGAAGTAATCAAATAACAGACAGGTGAAACATTTTAACTGACAACCGAAATTCGATACACTATTTTTTAGAAGAACCTTTTTTATAAGAACGTTCAGCCTGAAATTTACCCAAATATTACGAACATGCTACAACATGCCTGAGCCTCAGATAGGAGCAAAATAGGATAGGATTTATTTTCAGTGATGCGTTCTAAAATCCAGAATCAAATGTGTTTATAATAACGACCTTCAATATTGTTATTTAAAAATACTTCACTGGTATATCCTTCTATATAAGACCGATCATATTTCAGGTTCCGACGTCACTGAAATGTAAGATCATCCGTAAGAACATTTCCAGCGGCTCAAACTGCTCCAAAATTAATAGAACGTCCCAGCCTCAACGGAATATTAGACGTTCTTATAATAAAAAAGAGTGCTGTATTTAACTAACTACCGATCAGGCTCACCCCCTATCCAGACTGTCTCCTTTTCGTTACAGTTTTTCATTTCAATTAAGCCCAGGTTTTTAGTTACTCGTGCTTGCATGTAACAAAGTACAGGACATGCATGCTGTTGGCTTTGTGGTGGACATACGGGGAGCCCAAGAGTAATCATTGTCTTTTCAGCGTAAACATAACTATCATTGGGCCCTAAAGTAAAACGTCGCATGCTAATAAAAACCTGGGACGCAACTAAAACTTGAGGTAAAAACAAAATGCTAGATTTTCGAAAAAGAACTAAATGTCCCCTTTAGGCCACCGCGCGGGATAACCCCTCAATAATCCCTCACAAGGGATCTTGCTGTCTCGAAAAATGTCGGAAATACCATTCAACACTGCTTCCGTTGCTATTGCTCAATCAAAGGGGTGGCGAATTGTCAATGCGAGAAATTCCGAGAACGGGAGCATGCCGTTTTCAAAATCCGACATCGAGAATTTTATTTTCAAAAATCCGAGAATCAAGAACTCGATTTTTGAGGTTCGTCATATAATGACAACGAACGAGAAAATCCGATGATCTGAGAAGACCTGAAGATTCGAGAACGCCAAATTTAAAATTTCCTCGCGTGAACAGTTTTTCTCTTTTTCGAGGGACCATTCGCCAACCATAATCAACAGACTACGCCGAGAGCCAGACACTGTAACAGAAATCAGAAACGGAGCAAACTCGAGAGCAAACAACCTAAACATCGCCCAGTGTCGCTATTTTTGCCATTCTTACTGGCTCGTTGTCTCCTCTACGCGCCAAAAGTAGGGGCTGCTAAACAGCATATGTCTCCTTCAACCAACAACTTATCTTTCTCTCTTTTTTTACACACACTGCCTTTCTTCCAAAAATTGCAAAACAATACTATTTAACTCAATGCAGTCGGCAACAATTACAATAATATTTTGCCTACGCTTGGAAAACAAAAAAAACGTGTGTAACCGTCATATTCCAACCATCGATGTTTTTATATTGAAATAAAACAGGTCTAGTTCTAACACCATTTTTGACCAGTTATAGGCTCTGGACTTGCCCGTGAAATCTCTGTACAATTTCGTCTTCAGTCATGATACACTCGCTTCGACCGCAATTTAGTGATCTATGATTATTCTAGTTGTACTTGCTTTTTCTAGCGAATTTTGACTAGCGGTTTCTCTAAAAAAATGATCCCACGTTGGTCCGTTTTTTTCTAGATTAGCACCCCCCCCCCCCCCCCCTCCCCCCCAAAAAAAAAAATCCCTTGGAAACACACTGAGCCCCTTGTTTCAAAATGCCTATATTTTCTTCTGTTACCCTTTACGGCACGTCACTTTTTGTATAAGTATGACAATTTAGCTTGATATGTCTACGTTTAGACCCCGAGTTCTCGAGGATAGGAATCAAATTTGATCGAGCAACTGTGATAAACACTAAAAAAAATTGACTATTAAATACAAGTTCATTTCGTACTCACCAGTTACGGCTCGTCCTGTTCGAAAATCCTCCATTATTGCAGGAAATAGAATACCATAGGTAACAGAACAGCCGTAGGCGATCAATAAACAAAGCAAAACAAATAAACAGACTGCCCACGAACAAGGACCGTCCATAGATGATTGAGCAAACGGCTCTTCGTCTGTGTTTTGTTCACTTGGCATTTCTTGATGTGTAGCTTGTGCATGTACTACATACTTCTAAAAGACTTTACAGAGGCGTCAAAGGTCAGCGATTCGTTAGAGTTCCAGTGGCAGAAACTGCATTAGTCTTTGGGCCTTTGGTCCGCATCAGTTTCCGCTACAAGAAAGTCAAATGAAGTTCAAATTTGAAATAATAGTGCGGACATTTTCCTCTAGCTTCTAGTCGTCCTCCGATTTCTCTATATGGGAAGTACGTGGTGTGCGAAGCTAATAGTTAGTGTTTCATGTTTCCAACCAATTAACAAAGAATCGAAAGCATTTATGGCCGTATTAAGCGCATGTGTTATGTTAATATATAACAAAATATTCGTGACAAAGAACGAATAAAAGGGATTAGTCAAATCACACTAGTGGTCTATTATCAATGCTGCGTTCTGATTGGTTGAGCTACTAGTAGGCTATAAGTTATAGCCTACTAGTAGCGAAAAGTGTGGGATTTGAAAGCCAGAAAATGGCAAAAGACCAGAACAAAAACATTTTTTGGCCATACAAATTGACCTACTAGTGTGATTTGACTAAAACAATTATTCCTCTCGCCCTCATGGCCTCTGAGTCAATAGCCCATTCGGCCTTCGGCCTCGTGGGCTATTGACTCAGAGCCCATTCGGGCTCGAGGAATAATTGTTAATTATTATATGGCAACGATAGTACGCGCGCTCTGATTGGCTAATCAGCGGGCAGAATTTTACCGTATTGCCCGTGGGCAAGACGCATTCCCGTCATTTTACAAAACGGGCGCGCGTGGCTCTGTCAGAGTTCACAGAGTTCATTGTTGACAAACAGATTTACATGGATTTTCAAGAAATTTATATTCCATCACATGACAATCTTCTCACTCACATGTAACAGAAATATAAGGGGCAACTAACAGCGGATACAAGCGAAGATTTTGAAAACTTTATAGTTCTCGAGAGTGAACATGAATCACGGATACAAAACTAACAAGAACCACTTCAGTGAAAATAATTTCGCCTGGCTCGTCGGTTATATCCGATTGAGAAGTTGTGAATTATCATTTGAAATCCTCAAAGGTTCTCTGGATGAACATTCTTTAAACTCTTTGGCTGGAAACTTTAGTCGTCGTTGGAAAGTACTAAATGATGGAAAATACGGTAAGAAAACTCCATGTAATGTAATTAACTTAAGTTATTTCGCTCGATAAATTGCAAACTGCCTTTCGCCATCAAATCATTCTGCTTGCTATTATTCTGCAGTTTCTTATCACTTGTATCGTTTTCCGGCTAAAATACTGTTCATTTTTCTTTTTATTTCATGGCTTTTTAAGTGTTCTTGAGTTGGTCGTTCACAAATTTAAGTTTATAAAACTAAAAGGCGTGCGCGGCTGGTTTAGTTTGACTTTCGCTTCGTCTCCTCCCTTTGTATTTTTGTTTCATTAATTTGTTTGAAAATGCCATATAATAAACAACTTACTAACCTCGTTTGCTCGGGCAGTACGGAAAAATTCCAGACGGAGGGATAAAAGTTCTGCTTTACGGACCGAGCCTCTGTACGCCCTCGCGCTCGGTTAGTAAGTAGTACTTAATATAGTAACAACACATTTATACATTTAAGGCCTCGTGAAAGGTAAAAATTCACAACTTCTTAATCTGGACCAAACATGATTTAAGATATCGCCTCAAATTTTCTGTGTCGTTAGAAAATGATCACAACTAAAAAAAAACATGTGAGGGATTTTTTATTTTTCACTTGAAAAAGATTTTATGATAATTTTGCGGCCAAAAACTGTAAAAAAATGCGAATTTCAACTTTGCGATCTAATATTTTCGTAAATATGCAAAACTTCGAAAATCGCTGGCACGGTTTTGCAGTTCGTTCCTCCGAGATAAAAATCCGACAAAGTGTGAAATTGTGCAACAAACCGCCCCTGACCCCTACCCTGTCCCTGCCACCTACCCGGCCGCTGACCCCTATCCGGCCCCTGCCACCTACCCGGCCCCTGCCACCTACCCGGCCCCTGACCCTTACCCGGAGCGCCCTTAACCCTTTAAGTGCCTTGTACCCAAATCCTTCTTTTATGAGGGAAAACAGACACATCCCTGCCAAGAATGCCAAGTTTCTGGGTTCCCTGCTTTTTTGTTTTTTTTTTTGCTGCGGGCGTCTTGTGGGCGCTGTAGCGGGCGCAACGGGCGTTGTAGCGGGCGTGACGGGCTTTGTAGCGAGCGTGACGGGCGTTGTAGCGGGCGTGACGGGCGTCATTCGGGTGTTTTGCGGCCGTTGTTGCAGGATTTTGGTGTGATGTCGATGGGATATCGATGAGATGATGATGTCGATGGGATGTCGATGAGATGTCGATGGGATGTCGATGGGATATCGATGAGATGTCGATGAGATGTCGATGTGATGTCGATGGGATGTCGATAGGATGTCGATGAGATGTCGATGGGATGTCGATGGGATGTCGATGAGATGTCGATGAGATGTCGATGAGACATCGGGCACAATTCTATTGTTCTAAGCGACATCAAGCAAACCAAAACAAATCCTTTGACTTGGCTATGCGTGAGTGAGCTCGTCGATCTGCTCTGGACACGATTAACATTTCAAAAGTTTGACTTGGCGCTCTTTTATTTGCCACAACAAAAGGCTCGTCACCTAAACAAAAGGCTGAATACTCTTGGCTTTTCTTTTTGTTTGGATTCTTTTGTTAGACTCGTCTCGAGGGAAATGCCACTGATTATTATTCGGATTCAAACCAAAAGCGGGAGACTTCAACTTCAAGATGGCGGGCTTATTTGAATAATCTGTGTGCTTAAAAAGAAACTCTCTCTGGGGGAAGTAAAAACCCGCACAACTCGTACGAAAACGGTAGAAATCACATCTCCGAAATCGGTTCTATACGTTTCCGTTTCTAGCAACTGACAAGAAGTACTTCCTGGAGCATAAAACTAGCTTTGAATATGTTTCCCTCATCGAGAAAGCCCAAAAACACCAAAATGTAGCTTGCCGTGGGGGAAGTAAAAATTGACACTACGTTGAAATAACTAGGCAAAATTACTTTATTGATCTTTCAACTTTAAAAATCCGAGTCTAGCAATTTTATAGAACCAATAGCTTTTATAAGATATGGCAATGTAAGAGTTAAGTTCGGCTGTTTTGGTCCTTATTGTCTGTATTTATGGATAATTAGCTTTCGAATCTAGCGCTGTTCAAGCGTAGAGTCCCGGATGTACGTCGCGGCATTCTTCCCGATGATGTCGATGAGATGTCGATGGAATGCCGATAGAATGTCGATGAGATGCATAGCGCCCGCAAGACGCCCGTAGCGCCCGTCACGCCCGCTACAACGCCCGTCACGCTCGCTACAGCGCCCGTCACGCCCGCTACAACGCCCGTCGCGCTAGACTATGTAGCTAGTCTATGTAGCTAGTCTGTGTAACAACGGAGTAACCAAAGGGAAAGCAAAGGGTGACCGCGGGGTAACCAAAGGGAAACCAAAAGGTAACCAAAGCGTGTCCACGCTTCGCTGCGCTTTAGCCTCGTTTTCATGTTTTGACCCCAAAATCAGTACGATTTCGTACTCGTCAAACCCCATTTTTTCTTCTTTTGATACCCTCAGTAGCGTATATCTACATAATTATAGGTAACCTAATACCCCTAGTGCCACATAACTCTAGGGGGGGGAAGGGGGATGGTATCTCCCTTACTTGAAAAAAAGAGGGGGAGGGGGGTACCCCTTGTTTAAAAAAAAAGAAAGGGAGGGGGATGGTACCCCCATACTACAGGTAACCTGATACCCCCAGTGGCATATCCACATAACTATAGGTTATACCCCTAGCGCCACATAACTCTAGGTAGGCGGGAGGGGGGAGGGTATCTCCCTTACTTGAAAAAAAGAGAAGGGGAGGGGGGTACTCCTTGTTTAAAAAAAGAAAGGGAGGGAGAGGGTACCCCATACTACAGGTAACCTGATACCCCCAGTGGCGTATATCCACATAACTATAGATAACCTGATACCCCTAGCGCCACATAACTCTAGGTAGGGGGGAGGGTATCTCCCTTACTTGAAAAAGAGGGGGAGGGGGTACCCCTTGTTTGAAAAAAAGGGAGGGGAACTACAGGTACTACAGCTAACCTGATACCCTACATTATTCACATTCCTGACCTACGCCTCAACATTCCTGACGTGACTCCGACGTGACCGGAAAAAGCTAAACATAGATCATGACGTCATCAAGCTCATTATATATTCGCCACAAAATTAGTATTCCGCCACAAAAAAAAAAACGGCTAATTCGGTCCCTACTATACTACTCAAACGGCTGGATGAATGGTCTCGCTCGCTTGTCATTGTCGTCACACGGCAACATGAAGCGAAGAAAATCCTTGAAAAGTCAGTGATTTTTGAAGCCTGTTAGTCTGAAACGCCATAAGATCTCTGCCTTGAAGCAAATTCTTGAGTGCTGTAGCTTGAGAGTCGCAAAAACCTTCGCTATTGAATCAATCCAGGGCAGTGTTTGCAAGTTCTTCGAAATTATTGACATCGCCCGCCATTGTTTAGAAGTTGAGCCTTCGTATTCGGTAAGCGTTCTCAACCCGCAAAATGGCGCAGGCTCTTAGTTGATTGGTTGATCGTAACAAAAGGCCAGACCAATGATCCAGCCGTTGTTGGGGGGACGGACCGCGGGCTCACAACAAGGGCTGGAATCGAGCCTAAGCAGCGGGAAGCTGTCGCACAGGTTAGACATCTGATAAAACATCTAAAAATACAACCGAAATTCCACTCAGAAGAGGCCATAGGACGTATTATACAAAATTTTAAAAACGTAGCCTACCTGTAGGCGTTGGAGTGTTTCTTTAGCGAGAAAACCCGGAGTTCGCTCGAGTTCGCCATCTTGGCCGCCATATTGGAAAACGCGACGCGGGAGAACGGGGCGAGAGTTGACAAACTGGCGCCTTCCTTTTCTTTCCGACCCCCCTACCCTTCGTATTTTTTGGTTCGATCCCAGGCCGCGCGACCAAAATATCCAAGATGGCGCCCGGCGATCTGAAACTCGGCTTTCTATGCGGAAAAAAAACACTATCTACCGCCTGCAAGCAGGCTATTAAAAACGCAGACACGGTTTTTGAGAAACACCTTTAAGGATTAAAACAATGTGTTTCTTGAGAGTCAAGGTCAAGCAGTTCTGCAAGGATAGCTCTTGAAAATGCCACACTCATCTTATTAATAAAACCTTCAAATAAATTATATTTATTAACCCTAATCAGACTGGGGGGGGGGGGGGGGGGGCTTTTCGAGCCCCTAAAACCACTGCAGCTATGGGATTCACAGTGTAGCGTTCCCGACCCGGTTGCAGGGGTTGCGTCGAGGGCCAAGGTCCGCCGAGTTTAACCACGCTTGAATGTGTTTCAGTCTATTTATTTTCCATGATTGAAATGGTTTACGGGACGCCACAAACAAGTGCGGTAAGAACTACAAAGTGACATATAGTGAAGTATTAGCTACGCTACAATTATTCAAATGCGACCGAGAGCGGTAAACAAACGTAAACAACTTACATCCGTAGACTCAAAATACCCCAGCGGTAATGCTCCGAAAACGTCTCTAAACTCCGACTATAATGCTCCAAAAACTCTCTCCAAAACTCCGGCTATAATGCTCCAAAACTCTCTCTGTCCATGTGGCTAGCAATCCGGTGTCTAATTACAGTAGTTTCACTGACAGTTAATGCTAAACTAAATCAAATAAAATCGACCAATAAAATACTTGGATGGACCAGAGAAGGTCACGCAAACTAAACAAACAGTCTCTATCTGTAATTTCAATTCATATTCGCACATTATCTACAAAACGTCACACTCCTCGCCCAATGATGGGTTCACATCATTGCTACTCTTAATCAAATCCCTTTAGTGAAACTCTTCGACCGGTACCAGCAGTACGGCCTCCTTTATTGGGCGGAGCATCTCCTTCTTCTGACCGTCCGTCACTACCGTGATGACCACCTTGCAAACCTTGCCGTCGTTGCTTGGTAGGGCTCGTGTGACTCAGCCCATTGGCCAGTCGTTCCGATAGTCGCTCTCGCTCCTCACGAGGACAACGTCGCCCTCCTTCAGATCCCTGTGGGTGTCGTTCCACTTGGGCCGTCGCTGAAGATGTTGGAGGTACTCCTTCCTCCAGCGGGTCCAGAATTGTTGTGCGAGGTATTGTACCTGTCTCCAGCGCCGGCGTGAATAGAGATCGGCCTCTACGAACTCGCCTGGGGGTGGTCCCAAGGGACGGGTTTTCATCGTCAATAACATGGCTGGACTGAGGGGTTGTGGTTCGTCCGTGTCAGTAGGGACTGCTATGAGTGGGCGGGCGTTTACTATGGCTGATGCTTCTGCCAGGAATTTGCATAGCAGTTCGTGGGTCATCCTTCTTGGGCCGAGAAGAGCTAGTGTCGCGTCCAGGACTCTCCTGACTGTGCCAATTTGGCGCTCCCATGCTCCTCCAAAGTGAGAGGCGTGAGGGGGGTTGAGCTGCCATTCACATCCCTGCTCCGTTAGGTACCGTTGAAGACGCGCTAGATCCATCTCGTTTAGTGCCTCATCGAGCTCGTTCTTGCCCCCGATGAAGTTTGTTCCTCTATCGCAGCGTAACTTGCCGGCTGGTCCACGGATTGCGAAAAAACGTCTCAAGGCGTTAATAAAGGCGCTTGCATCCATTGACTCTAGAACCTCAACGTGGACTGCCCTGCTGCTGAGACAGGTTAACAGTAGGGCCCATCTTTTAGATTCGGCCATCCCTCCTCTGGTCTTTCTAGCAGACACCAGCCAAGGGCCGAAAACGTCGAGGCCCACATTTGTGAAGGGCGGTGCCTCCTCCATTCTGTCTGCCGGCAGGTCGGCCATCCGTTGGACGACGGGTGGGCCGCGCAGCTTTCGGCAGGTCACGCACGAGTGCAGCTCCTTTGCGACGAGTCTATGCGCTCCGACGACCCAGTACCCGGCTTGGCGAACAGAGGCGAGCGTGATTTGTCTCCCTTGGTGTTTTACGTCCTGATGACACTGTCGTATAAGCAGTGTAGACAGGTGGTGACTTTTCGGCAGGAGAATTGGGTGCTTCTCTTTGTCTGAAAGGTCCGCTTGTTGCAGGCGGCCCCCCACTCGCAGGATTCCGTCGTTATCTAGGTAGGGGCTAAGGCGACTTATCTCCGTGTGCATCTTGGTTGATCGAGTTGTGTTCAGTTTCGGTTTCTTCTCCTTTGCTCCTGTTCCGGTAGTGTCACCGAAAGCGTCTTGTTGGGTGGCGCGGAGGATGGCCGAGAGCGCCTGCGCCATGTCGGTAGGTGTGACTATTCGGGCTCTTTCGGTGTGCTTTCCCTTGTGTTGCCCTTGCTTGTTCCTCCGTTCTCTAAACCTCTTGAGGAAGACGATAAGGTTCGCTACCGCGCGTTGAAGTGTGGACAAGGATGAGAAGCGCGCGAACCTGTGAGACCCTAGCCCCTGTTGCGCCCTGTTTACGCTGATGTGGTTGACTCTGACCTCCCTGCGGACTTCTGGATCGTCGTCGTCGACTTCGGAGGGGATGTCTTGATGCTTGCTGCATCCTGGTGTTCTGAGGAATTCTGGTCCTGTCAGCCAATCTGTGGCTGGTAGTGAGGCGGCGCCTGTGCCTCTAGTAGTGAGGTCTGCTGGGTTATTCCCGGTGTCGACGTGCTGCCATTGTGCGGGTTTAGAGAGGCTATGAATGAGCTGGACTCTGTTTGCCACGTACACATAGAAGCGCCGACTCTCGTTGGTGATATATCCTAATACGACTTTTGAGTCCGTATAGTAGACCACTTCGTGGATCTGCAAGTCTATCTCATTCAGTACTTTCTTTACTCCTTGGGCTGCGAGCACCGCTCCACATAGCTCCAATCGTGGGACGCTGGTTGCCTGTGTCAGGGCAACCTTGGTTTGCCCGAACATCAGCGTCACGCTCACCTCGTTACTCTCGTTGATCTGTCGCAGATAGATTGTGGTTCCTATCGCGGTGTCGCTTGCATCTGAAAAGGCGTGTAGCTCTGATCGTTGTATCTTTCCAAACCCAATCGGGTGGTAACATCTAGGGACGGAGAGCTTCTCGAGATGTGTGAGCGAGTCTCGCCATAGTTTCCATTTACACGAGAGAGCTTCTGGTAGCGGGTCGTCCCAACCGAGTGCTTTATTGGCCTTCGTTTTCTTACCAAGAACCACCAGCTGCTGCAATAGAAGCCTCCCTTCGAGCACAACGGGGGTCGCCAATCCGAGAGGATCAAAGATCGAGTTCACGACTGCGAGTACTCCTCTGCGTGTAAATGGCCTTTCGGGAGGGGTGACGCGAAACGTAAACGTGTCATTTTCCAGGTCCCAGGATACGCCGAGAGATCTTTGGGCTGGGAGCGCATCGTGACGTAAATCCAGATCTCGCACGTCCTTTCCTCGATCTTCGGCGGATATAGCCTCCATTACAGCGACCGAATTCGAGACGACCTTGTGAAGCCTCATATTCGCGCGTGCCAGGGACGCTTGTGCACCTTTCACAAGGGCAATCGCCTCGTTTGCGGTGGGTGCGCTTGTCAGCCCATCGTCGACGTAAAAGTTGCGTTTGATGAAGTTCTTCACGTCTGCCCCATAGTCCTCCTCGCCATCATCGGCTGTTCTCCTGAGACCGTAAGTCGCTATAGCAGGACTTGGTCCGTTCCCGAAGAGGTGGACCAGCATACGATATTCGACTATCTCCTTTGTCGGGTCGTTGTCCTTGTACCATAGGAAGCGGAGGAAATCTCTGTGATGAGGGTCCACGTAGAACGAGTGGAACATCTGTTCGATATCACACATCACAGCAACTTCCTCGCGCCTGAAGCGCAGTAGGACCCCGAGTAGACTGTTCGTCAGGTCTGGGCCGGCCAACAATTCCCTGTTGAGGGAGGTCCCGCTATATTCAGCAGACGAGTCAAAAACAACTCTAACCTGCCCCGGTTTTTTGGGATGGTAGACGCCAAAGTGTGGGAGGTACCACACTCGTCCTGAGTCCTCCCGGTCGGATGCTTTTTCTGGTGGTAACGCCTCCTCCGCATGGCCTCTCGCCAGCATCTTGCTCACGAACTCGACATAGTCCTCCATCTTCCTTGGCTTTCTCTTTAAGGAACGCAAAAGGCTGTTCAGTCTCTGCATGGCTTGCTCTTTGTTATTTGGCATCTTGGGGGCGGGGCTGCGGAACGGGAGTGGCATTTCCCAGTTACCGCGCTCATTCTTGTGGCTCCCCTCGTCCATTATGTCTACAAACGCCTTGTCTTCACACGTCTTCTTCGTAGGGATTGTAAGGTGGAGGAATTTACTTTTAATTTGCTCTGGCACGGCGTGGCCAAGCGACTCTCATCTGGCGTTTCGCCGGTTCCTCGAGCGATGTTGGTATGTCGAGTATGAACGTGGATCGCCCCAGCGTCGAGAAGGTCGAGACATATCTGTCCAGATATAGTCCAGCCCACGAGGTGTTTCTGCGCCCAGGGTGCTCCCTTGGGGCCGTTCTTGAATTCTCTCACCTTCAGTAGTTCGGGGGCATCCCTTCCTATGAGAAGATGTATGTCGGCCTCCTGATCTATCGGTGGGATGTGCGGGGCGATGTCTTGAAGGTGTCGGAACCTCCTCGCCATCTCGGACGTTGGTACTTCCGTTTGTCGCTAGGAATGTTTTCACACTCTAGTAGGGTAGGGAGTGATGAGGTGATTCCTGTCAGTGAGCACACTACGAGGTTTGTTGCGCGACGACCAAATCTTACTTCTCTTTCACCACTGCAAGTTGATAGATAGTACCTTTCTTCTGGTCCTCCCACTCCAAGATCGTCTGCAAGCTCAGGGCTTATGAGGGATGCATTGCTTTGATCGTCCAGGATAGCGTAGACGCGACGTGGGGAATCGGGCGAGTTCCTGGTAAAAACGTCGACCAGCACGACCTTACTGCACGAGACTCCGCTGCCACCTTCGCTACAGATGGCCG
The DNA here is from genome assembly GCA_033964015.1 of Scolanthus callimorphus. Lineage (NCBI taxonomy): Eukaryota > Metazoa > Cnidaria > Anthozoa > Actiniaria > Edwardsiidae > Scolanthus > Scolanthus callimorphus. The sequence continues at coordinate 28,406,379 of CM066911.1, read as the reverse complement.
TGCACTTGGGGGTGACAGCGCCTGTTGTGTTACCATCTTCTTTGTGCAGGAGCGAATTGTGACGCCTGTCTCCACAAATGCTGCACTCGACGTCCTCCTTGCAGTCCCTGGCAATGTGACCTTCTGAAAGGCAGCGAAAACAAAGTCTGGCATCGAAGAGAAAGTTAGTTTTCTCGCTAAGAGATATTGCGTTGAAGGCTTTACACTGGGAGAGTGTGTGACCCTCTCGGTTGTGGAAGGGGCCCGCTTTCCTAGCTGTTTCTGTGACCTCGCTTTTACACGTCTCCGTTTCTTCAAAGGGTTGCGCGTTGGTCGCGAAAATTTTTCTCGTAGTTGGTGCCCACTCGATCGTCGAGGCTTAGATGGGAAGGCGGCTCCTGCAAGAATATTCGGATGATTTTTTGATCTAGCGTGCTCCCCCACGACGCGCGAGAGGCGATTAAACCCTGGGTATTGGTCATTGTTTTCCTCGGCGTATCTAACAACAAGCTTCTCCCATTTTCTTTTAAGAGACGAAGGGAAGTTCTCTACGATTGGGTGTATAGCATTTGGGAAATTTAAACATGCCAAACCCGGCAGGTGTGCGATCTGGCTTTCAATGTCCGCGCATAGGTCTGCGAAATCTTGTAGACTAGAATTATCCTCCTCGCCGAACGACGACGAGTGCGACAGCTTATCGAGGAGTGCGTTTGTTATTACGGTTGCGCTACCGAAGCGCGTCTGGAGCTCTTCCCAGAGGGACGAGAGAAGTTTACTTGGATCGGCGTGAAGCCTCCTGCGAAAACTATCCACTAACCGTTGTGGCTCAAGGCTAGTGAATTTCCGAAGATAGTTAATCTCTTGCTCTGGAGATACATCACTGTTCCTTATCATCGCCTTGAATGATTGCTTCCAAGGATGGAAGAGGGTTGGTTCCCCGCTAAAGATGTCAGGGTCGCATTTTGGTAAGCTCTGCCTAGCGAGTTCCGCAACCATCTGTTCATTGGTCAGTGTCAGCCTTGCGATTAGCTGGCTTTCTGTAATGTTTGCCGGCGTTGAAGTGAGGGGGTTGGGGGTTGCAACTTCGCGGCTCTCACGGGTGGGTGACTGAAAATAGCCTTGTGGGGATGGATCGAGTAAGGTTGGTACATTCGTGTCTGGGTGTGAGTGGTGTAAGTCTCGTAAAGGGCGTGCGTCCGGTGTGTGCTCGGGTTGACTAATTGGAGGTGCGCCGTCTTGTTGCGCTTGTGATAGGGTTTGTTCGGCGTGTGTTGTTTCTAGAGTTTGGTGCATTTGAATCCACTCCTGGGTACGTGTGCCGCTTGAGCTTCTCGGGACCCCAGGGATATCTAATCGCTGCGTGGAGGTCTCTTCTTCTGACAAAGCGCGCTCTATTGCATTTAGCCTCGCATCGGCTACGGCTGCTATTTTCTTAGAGTTAAGTATACGCAGGTCCTTTTCTAGTTCTGCGCGCTGTTTCTGCTCTTCCGCTTCGCGTTTCTTGCGCTCGAATTCTTTTTCCGCGATTTGTTGTTCAAAAATGGCACCTTCTCTGGCCGCAGCGGCGTCTGCCAATGCGCGCATGCGCGCCGAGCTGCTAGATGACCTCGTGTGGCGTGATTGAACAGATCGTGTTTCAACCATACTATCCTCAAAATGTTTTAGCAAATTAAGCGCTCGATCTAACGTTTGATTCTCTTTCACGAGGTCCGATTCGTCTTTAAAATCATTGTATTTGTCCTCACTGTACAACCCGGTAACTTCCTCTAAAGCTGATCTAAGCCGTCCGACGTTGGCCTTAAATTCTCGTAAATCTTCTCTCGTGAGTGAGTCGATTTGTTTGACCTCGAGCAGTGGAAGAGAATTTGCGACTTTCTGGTGAAATATATCTAGCAGGGGCCGTTTCTGATTTATCGCGTTTTCTAGGGCCTTTCTGGACATTGTTCTCTTTCGTTTCTCAGCCTCGAGGTCTTCCGCTTGGTCTCCTTTATCCATACGAGGCGGCTAATTTATAAGTGAAGGACAGATACTCCTTACCTCGGTTGTGAAGAACGGATTTCTTACTGTAGCGTTCCCGACCCGGTTGCAGGGGTTGCGTCGAGGGCCAAGGTCCGCCGAGTTTAACCACGCTTGAATGTGTTTCAGTCTATTTATTTTCCATGATTGAAATGGTTTACGGGACGCCACAAACAAGTGCGGTAAGAACTACAAAGTGACATATAGTGAAGTATTAGCTACGCTACAATTATTCAAATGCGACCGAGAGCGGTAAACAAACGTAAACAACTTACATCCGTAGACTCAAAATACCCCAGCGGTAATGCTCCGAAAACGTCTCTAAACTCCGACTATAATGCTCCAAAAACTCTCTCCAAAACTCCGGCTATAATGCTCCAAAACTCTCTCTGTCCATGTGGCTAGCAATCCCGGTGTCTAATTACAGTAGTTTCACTGACAGTTAATGCTAAACTAAATCAAATAAAATCGACCAATAAAATACTTGGATGGACCAGAGAAGGTCACGCAAACTAAACAAACAGTCTCTATCTGTAATTTCAATTCATATTCGCACATTATCTACAAAACGTCACACACAGGGATTCACAAATATCCTTTTAATTCAACTTTTTGAATGTCAAACGCTTCTTGATGAGTATTTTGTACATTTTGACCATTTTTTTCTCATTGAGTATTTATCTGAAGAGTCAAATGGAAATTAAATGAAATCCAATGGCGGATCCAAGATGGCGTATCCAAGATGGCGTATCCAAGATGGCGTATCCAAGATGGCGGATCCAAGATGGCGGACAATATTTTCAAAAGTCGTCATTATGACGCATGTTTAATACAATTTATGTGTCAATGTCACAAACTAATACATTTACATTATCTTGATGTTATTGGTTGGCTTTTAGAGTATTATCTACCAAGTTTTTGGAAGTTAATTAAAATTACTTAACAATTGATAAAACATTGAGAATGACGGGTAGGGGTAGGGTTTTCAGGCTGGAGGTATAAGAAAGGGGTAAGGTTTTCAGGCTGGGTATAAAAAGGGGTAGGGTTTTCAGACTGGACTGGGTATAAAAACAATAGGAAAAATTGTAATTTTGGTATAAAAAAGGGTCTGTATTTCACCGGTTTTTCAACCGCAACCGCGCGAGCAAAACCGTTTATTTTCTAACAGAGCACAAATCCGATTTTTCAGGCTTGGTATAAGAAAGGGGTACCTTTTTCGGCTTTGGTATAAGAAAGGGGTACCTTTTTTGCTCTGAAATTGGTATAAAGAAGGGTAAGGGTCCAGAATCTGGGCCGAGCATCCCGTATAAAAGTTTTGGGAGTACCCCCCTCCCCCCGGGGTAAAAACCTTACAGCATATCTCACACTACCGATTCTCTTTCCGTTATTATAAATAGTTCAGATGAGTCCTCGGTTATGTGAACTTCCTCTTTGATATCAGGCGATGGTAGACATGGAATAAAGAAGGGCATACACGCACTGATAAACATGAGTGCACCGGCGGTGATGAACGATGGAATATAGCTAGATCCCTCAAGGTCCGCTATCAAACCTGAGGGGAAAAAAATATACATAAAGCATTAGGTGTTCTAGAATCGCAGAACGAGAGTCCTATACTCTTGGACCTTAGCTCGCCGCGAGTTTATGCGAGAAATGGAGAAAGGGAGACAACGCGAGATAAGGAGAAATTGGTCCACTTGAGAGGCGAGATAGGGGAAAAATAGACAGCCTGAACTAGAAATTTATCAGTTATGATTTTTACTTGCGATGTAAAGAATGATCGAGCGAGATAAGTCGAGATAAGAGCATGCCTAACGAGGTGGTATGTCCGGCAGTCTTCACGACAGTCTTCTTATTTTGTTCTAGAAGGCCTCAAGGGAAAAGAGAACAAAATACCTTATCCCGACTCCCTCATAAACTGTCCCCATAAAGCAACAGACTCGACACGAGCATCCTAAAGCTGGTGAGGTAAGTGACTAATGAGCATGAAAGAGCGTAAACGGAATCGAGTAGTGTCAATATGTGGCTGCTTCCAAAGGGGAATTTCTGCAGAAATCAAGCCATGGGAAAAGCTGCATTTCCCAAGGTAGAAGAATCGGTCTTTGGATTCCCTATGGCTATTATCCATGTGAATTCCGAACACTTCCCATGCATGTGACTTAGGAAATTCAGCTTTTCCCATTGATGGATTTTTCTGCAGAAATTCCCTTAGTCGTCACGGACTAGTCTCGTTAGGCCACAAAGACTGTGCGACATAAAGGAGTGTTCCACGCATGATGGAAATTGGAATGATGAAGATGCACCATCTCAAGTGGATGGATAGATTGATGGCAATTTGAGTCTTCGATGGTCTTAATTAACTTTTGAAAATTAAAGTTGAACCACTGAAAGTTTGCGAAATCCAAGCTGTGGTCGCTGATGCAATGTGACACACCCAAGAGCAAACAATTTTGTCGGCGGTTATTTGAAAATAAAATATATATTGTTTTAGTATATACTACACGTTAACCTCCATAGATCGCGCGTTTTGATTGGTTCGTTATCTCGGGATATTGCCACAATGTTCCGAGATCGAAAGCATTATCCCGAGATTGAGAAGCCCGAGTGCAAGTGGTTCAGATATTTTTACTTTCTAAAGGAACTATCTGATTCGAAATGCAACAAAAATCCTTCTCGATTAACTTATGTTGTCTCTTTAGTTTTCAAGGTGAATCAGAGAGATAATTTATTTCTTGAACTTCTTAGGAATCAGAGAGATCGATGATTCGTTCACGGCAGTTTTGAGAGACAAATTACATTCACAACAACATACTAATTAAGACAATTTTTGTCGAAAACATATCACAAGAATGTCGCGATCTCGACACGCCAGCAGACACGGGGTGTTGTGGGATCTACTTCGCCAGCTCAACCACAGTGCGGCAAACAAACTTGATTTTATAGCCTTTATTCGATCAGCTTATTTACAGCACAAGCGGTGAAAACTACAGGATTTAAATACAGTAATTACACATTAAAACTAGACATTAAAACTTTAGAACTGATGTAAAATCACAAATCAAAAATGGACACATTGTTAAAGAACTTACATCTGATCCTGTCTCTATGACTTGAGAAACTTCACAAACTATGTATGACTATGTAACTCCTTGAAAGTGCAAAGACTCCTTATGGGCACTCCCAGTTTTACTCCGTATGATTTCGATACTCCTATTGACTCCGATTAGTAACTCAACTCTGACTTATAACTCCACCACTAACTTCAACTGCTAACTCCGACTCTTAACAATGTGCTTTTGGACAGCTTATGCTTTAGCGCTAAATGGTATTTTTAAAACGAATCAAATGTCACTCACTACTATTTAACTGACAAACAATCAATTTTTAAGGAAACCGAGGATTTTATAGAATCTTACATGGAAAACAAAGAACTGTTGAAAATGCTATATGAGAGTTCGTGGTGCGCGAGTTCATAACAAAGAAACTCTTAATCTACTTTGCCGAACATTTACCTGTAGGTTGAAAGGCACAGTAAATCGTAGAAGCCATTCATTGAGCTCAGTTGTTTAAGAGAGTATTTCAGTTAAGCTTACCGTCGCCATGTTGATTCGCTTGATCACGAGCCATCCGACATCAAAAGTATTTAAAGTGGTATCTCTTTTTATGAACAAGGTCTTCCTCATTGTCCCAGAACTTGAAGAGGTTAATTTCCCAAATTCTGTTTGAATATTCCAATCGAATCTTGAATTTCTCTGTCAACGGGTTGAAAAATATAGTCATCTATCGGTGGTGAAAATTTCAGCGAAGCAACTCTGCAGTTCACAATCCATAATCCAAGGCACAAAATGCGAATTTATCCCTCGAATCCATCCTTGCAACCTTCTACAAACTTAAATCATTTATCATAGTCGATATTAAGGTTAAAAAAAAGTGTTTTCTAGCGTTTTCGCTTCTCTAAAACAGCAGCAAGTTTCCACCATGTGTTGAGTAGCCGAATGCTTGTAGTGAAGTCTGACGTAATGTCGCGTGCGTGAAAAACGTCACGCATACAGAAAGAGGCTACAAAATGTCGGCAAATGCCACATTTAGTGTCGTTCGGATATTTTTTGGAGTGTTCCCGTGTAGTTTATACTAAAATAATTATTCTCCTCAGGCTCCGTGAATAGTGGCGAATAGTCCCCTCGACCTCCGGTCTCGGGGACTATTCGCCACTATTCACTTCGTCTTCGGCGAATAATTGTTAAGTAGACGATGACTGGGTGATGCGAGTAGGCTCTTATTCATTAACTGTTCCAGGCCATAAGTACTATTTACAATATGAGCGGCCGCTTTGTATGGGATTTACAATTTCGAGGCCGCAGGCCGTTTTGAGTAATGTTTTTTACTCGAATAGTTCAGCGTGACCCGGTGGGGTTGATGAATAATGACAATAGTTAATAGATCTATTAGTATTCTGTAAATATTTATAGAATACTAATATCGATATTAGTATCTATAAATATTTACAGAATACTAATAGATCTATTAACTAGTGTTATTATTCATCAACGCCACCCTTTCCCTGCTGAATATTCAAGCCCTCCCCGCTCTTTTGGTTTGATGGATCTTGTGTTCAGTTTACAAGGCTAGTCATGTGACCTGAATTGTGCCTTCTCGTTGGATACTTGCTTCATGAATAATTGATGAATATTATAAAGGTCGCTGATACCGGTCAGTACCCTTGTGATATGATCGAGAACAGTGGCCCCGACGTTACAATAAAGGCCGCCTAACAAGTGATAACTATACATCTTGCCTGCGACAAGTCTACCGATAAAAGTTTCAAAAAGATCAAATGTATCAATGGTCCGAAGGCCTGTACCATGGAATTAGGTTTACGAATTTCCCAGCTCGTCAATGGATAGGTTTAGTCGCGGTGAAAAATATTAATATTGCGGTGAAAAAAACAACAACCCACAAGACTGCTCCAATTTGGTGCCATTTTGAACTCATCGAAAAGAACTAGTTCCGACCTTAACGATTAGCTTTCTGTTTCAACAGTTTGAACATTGTATTGGTTCTTTCCATTGGAATAAAGTGTGACGCAATTTGTGACAGCTCCGTAAATATCGGCGAATAGACACCTCGACTTCGTCTCAGTGACTATTCGCCGCGATATTTACGTCGCCTTCGGCAAGTAACTGTTAGTTTTTTTGCAGACGTTATTTGTAATACTAGTAAATATTTTCACTATTTTCATTGACCAAGAAAGGTTATAACTCGACCAGAACTAAAAAATCACTCCAAGAGAGATGCTATGTGCATTTTCCGCTGTGCTTTAACGGCGAAGAAGCTGAGCTGAGGTAGACAATGAACTCCCCCCCCCCCCCCCCCCGTACCCTCCCTGTGACAAAACAGTACCATTGTTTGGGTCCGTTTTGCTTGGGTCTTTCCATAATAAACGCACCATGGAGTATGCTATAGGGGGAGGGGACTATTAGGGAGTGACATACACGATAAAGATATATCAACAACACGAACTTACCAGACAGGATTGGACCGATCACATAAGGGAACGACGCAAAGAACTGAAATACACCATAACCACGGCCGCGCTTTTCGAAAGGCAAGGACTCTAGAACAAAGCTTATAACAGGCGTGTACGTAAACCCTTCTCCGATACCATAACATGCTCCATATAATATGAGGTAAGGGAATGTCTTGGCTAGTGGTAGCAGGAAGTTGTTAAGCGCAAGAACAAAAGCGCCGAACTGGAATATGCGTGGAAGAGAGAGCCATCCAAGCTCGGCGATTTTACCGCAGCAGAGTCGGCCGATCATTGACCCGAGTCCAATAGTGAAGTAAACCCAGGACGAGACGTGTTTAGGGATCCCTAGCTCGAGGCTGTGCTTCGCCTGTGGAGAACAAACATGCATCCAATAAACTATTGAGAACAAGCAACGAGAATTCACATAAGAGTCGACACTCTGTCCTGTTAGCCCGGTGTTTGTGTGCGTGTGTGTTGGAGGGGGGTACTCCCTATATTCAACGGGTAGAGGTGTGCCGCCTCGACTTGAAAACCCCGACCCTATCCCACACCCAACTCCTGCGACACCATATCCCAGACACTTGATTGGAAAATCATACCATTCACAGCCAATATTGTCAGCTGAACTTGCGCTATATCTACGCGCGATTTGCTCCGCTAGCTATGGACGTAAAAAGTATATTCACACAGGTTTTATTGATCTTAATTTAATACACTACCCCAGACCGATTTAGATACCCTACCCGAGACTGAATAAGTACCCTGTCATGCCACATACTTTTGTCATAAAATTTACGCCCTTTTGAAACCAGTATTTGGTCATTTTCTAAGTTTGTAGAGCAAAGAACACTACAACTGATCTTTTCGGAAGTGCTCATTAAAATTTACCTGCTCTTTTTGCCATTTTGAAAGCCAGCAGCGCAGGATTGCATAAAAACCGTTGCACCCGAACCCACGTTTTCAAAAACATTTTAACCTAACTGTTCCGTCAGCCAAACATAACTCCCTGGTCAAACTATCTGAACCAATGAAACCCTTGCCCTATTTCGGCTAGTGCAGTCAACTGGCTTCCCTCTGAACTAATAAAACCAGACGACGTCGCGACGGAAAGCCAGATGATACTGCACGTTGAAACATGGCAAGAATCTGATTGGTTCATAAGAGTTGATTGGCGGGAGTCGAAATCTAGCTGTAAAATAAGGTTTTGAGGAACAGGACCGTCTTGCGTCCGCGATTATTTTTTTTCAGTCGTCTCCCCCCTTCCATCTATAATCTTGCAAAACATAAAACGAAATGTAAAACAGATAAAACATCTCACCAAATGAATCAAGGGCATGGCATGACCCAGCCCCGCGAGACTCGTCATCACCGTTATTAGTAGAAACAATGGATTCCTCAAAACTGACCAATCACAGCACATTCCCTTGCAGCACTTAAAATCATTTGTACTAGTCGTGCCATTTGCAGGCGTTGGAGTTCTTTTTGTCGATCGCAGCAACCATCCTACAACACAGGAGCTCAAGCACATTGAAGACAAACAAAGTAAAGTTTTCCGCCAAGTTAGAACTTTAGAAATCGCTTGTACCACTGGGCTCATTACAAAGAAGCCTGCTCCCGGTCCTATTGTCACTATCGCTGTCGCTTGAAGACGCCTCTTGTCGAAATATAATCCTGGTAATATCGAAGAGCTTATAAATACTAAAGATAGACCGAACCCGTTCAGACCACCAAAGGTGAAATAGAGTACAATTATATTTGGTGCAAAGGCTGAGCCGAGGAGACCCAAAGCGCAGAGAAGGCCGCCAGTAGATAGCGTTACCCTGCATCCATAGCGGTCGCACAGCACTCCGACAATGGGGCCAAGCATTCCGCTGCATGCCACTGCAAAGGCTCCTGGGACAGCTGAAAGCAAATCAAAACAAAGAATAGTTCTTTTTTGAGCATTAGACTTTGATAACGTTCGAACTAAACTAAATTTAAAAAATCGAAGACACGGTTTAAGTTGAGAAATACCTTTAAGGATTAAAACAATGTGTTACTTGGGAGAGTCAAAGTCCAGCAGTTCTTACGGCCTTAGCCCGTTAAAATGGCACACCAAAATATTTAATCAATCTAGAATAATCATATTTATTATATGGATGCCAGTGTTTTACCGGAAACTAAAACACTCGTATTTTCCATATCTTCACTAGTGAAAATATGAAAAAGTTATGTACCGCATGTCCCGGATGTGCACGTTTGCAGTGTATTTTTCCTCACTTTCGTCAGCAGTGAAATCTCGCTCGGTCACTCGAGTTTTAAGCTACAAAACTAAGCTTTGTTCTAGTTCTAACGAGAAAAACCTTATTTCAACTATGGCAGAGAATGCTAGAGCAACACAAAAAGGGAAATTAGTTCTTAACGACACTGGGAACCAGAAAGATTGAGGGAGCATTTCACAACTAAACACTTTCGACTTTACCAAGTGAGTTGTTCAATTTGTTATATTTTGCCGCTATGTCAATTCTTATCCATATAATAAAAAGAACATTACACGGTGGCTTGAAGATATGGATTTTATTTTCTCGTGTCAAAAACAATATTTTACTCACTCGCTGCGCTCGTTCGTAAAGTATTGTTCTTGCCACTCGAAAATAAAATCCATATCTTTGCGCCACCGTGTAATATCCTCTATATATAGAGCAGATTTCGCATGACTGTGAAAAGTGCCGCGGTACGGCGCGGTACTGTCGCGGTGGCGGTGCGGAACCTGGCCTGCTGTAAATGGAATTAAATCGCCAATGAAATCGCGTAGTCGCGGTACGGTCACGGTCGCGGCGCGGAACAACTTTGTCACGGTACTTTTCACAGTCATACGAAATCTGCTCTATATAGTATATAGTACATATTTATTAATAGCGGAGCTCCTTAGGCGGCCGAAGGCCGCAGAGCGGAGCACCATACCTAAGAAAAAAGCGTCCAGAACAAGAAAGGGATCGAAGTGATTTTTGAACGTAATTCCCGAGTGTTCCTGTGAAGCCTAATCCACAGGGTACCCAATAAAAAAACACGTCAAGAAAGGGGTCGAAGTGATTTTGAATGTAATTCCCGCGTGTTCCTGTGAAGCCAATTCCACAGGGTACCCAATAAGAAAAAAAAAATGACGAAGTGATTTTTGAACGTAATAGCTATTCCCGCGAGTGTCCCTGTGCCTACTAGCTGGTGAAGCCAAATCCACAGGGTACCCAATACGAAAAAAACGTCCAGAAAGGGGTCGAAGTGATTTTTGAACGTAATTTCCGCGTGTTCCTGTGAAGCCCTCTGACGTCACAACATGGCGCCGAATGTGAATGACTCGGGGGGGGGGGGGGGGGGGGGACTGGTCGCCTTGCGCGGTCGCGCGCCAGTGACGTCACAACATTGAGCATAAGGCGACGAGCAAGCTTGAATGATGGGGGGAGGGGTGGGTGGTCGGGGGGGGAGGTGTTCACGTGACTTTGACGTCATTACAGAAGATTTTAGAAATACAGTACCAGGTGAATCCTCGAGCAAATTTTAAAATGTTGAGTTACTTCTATCGTGACCATGAAGAAAATAACTACTTTAAGCGACAACAGAAGACCTGCAGGACCAATTAGATTCGTACTACGCGAATTTCGGGACTAAAAGTGTCTGTAGAAGCTTCAAAAGAGTTTCTTCTTGAGCCGGCAACTACACCAGTCTGCTTGTACTAAGCTTAGCGTACATGTCGCGCTGCAGCGAACAAGGAAAAATATATCTTCGCCTTGACCTTTTTCGAGATTTCTTTACTTTGAACCTGAGGTGTTTAGAACAGGACAGTGGCTTTTTCACAGTTTTTCGAGGACTAAATAACCTGAAGGAAGCTACGTGGCTGAAGCTATGTCACGGAAAAGGTAGGTTGTTGTCAACTATCGTCTCTTCTTGTTGTTTATAGCGAAGCATGATCATAGCCTAAGACCAGGAGATCACATAAACTTGTCGGTCATGCTTAACTGCTTTGCTGGACTTACTGAAGTGACCCTCCCCTGAAATGCTCGCACATAGGTATGTCCCTCCCCTTATGACCTCCCCCCCATTTTCCAAGAAGAAGAAAAACGTTCCTTTCCTTACCATTGGAATTTCCAATAAATGCAAATGAGGATGAATAGAAAATAAAGAAGGCAAGTGACTATTCTTACTTTCTCTGCTCATGACATGATGGGTTATTTATTGAATGACACAAAGAACAAATAATAGCTTTTCTCTTAACGGCAGTTCTGTGCTTTGTTAGAGTCACTGGGAGAGTTTATAGCGGAGCTGGCCCGCGCAAGCGGAGCACCATACCTAAGGAAATAACGTCTAGCATAACTATGGAGTTGATTTTCAAACGTCACGGGCTTTTTTGCTCATTTTGCTTACGTTATTGACGGCGCCAAGTCAAATGATTAGGGCATTGAAATGGTATCGCCCAAAAGATGAATGTGTCCAAGTTTGGTTGCCGTAGGTTGTTCCCTTCTTGAGATATGATTTTTTTTGTTTCTTCCTGGTATTAAAGGTATAGCGTACGTCCGTCCGGCGTCCGTCCGTCCGTCCGTCCGTCCGCCGTACGCGGAAACTCATGGGAACCCTGTGGTATACTCGGAAAATTAACAAATCTCGGAAAGGGATGGACCTCAGACAACCAAACTTGGGTGAAGTTATCTAAGTGGCAAGTGGGGTGCAACTGCATGGTCACGTGGTATGACGTCATTGATGACGTCATCATAGCAGAAAAATGATATATCTCAAGAAGGGATGAACCTCAGACAACCAAACTTGGGTGAAGTTGTCTAAGTGGCAAGGGGGGTGCAACTGCATGGTCACGTGGTATGACGTCATTGATGACGTCATCGTAGCAGGAAAATGATATATCTCAAGAAGGGATGAACTTCAGACAACCAAACTTGGGTGAAGTTGTCTAAGTGGCAAGGGGGGTGCAACTGCATGGTCACGTGGTATGACGTCATTGATGACGTCATCATAGCAGAAAAATGATATATCTCAAGAAGGGATGAACCTCAGACAACCAAACTTGGGTGAAGTTGTCTAAGTGGCAAGGGGGTGCAACTGCATGGTCACGTGGTATGACGTCATTGATGACGTCATCATAGCAGGAAAATGATATATCTCAAGAAGGGATGAACTTCAGACAACCAACTTGGATGAAGTTATCTAAGTGGCAGACGGGTACAACTGCATGGGCACGTGGTATGACGTCATTGATGACGTCATCAAACGTGAAAAGGTTTACATCATTGAAGGGATGAACCTTAGATAACCACACTTGGATGAACAAGTGCTTAGTCGCGTGGTATAATGGTGCAAGGCTATCTATTCATGTACAATGGCAACCTTTTTGTCTCGTTAAAAAAATATGTAACCGGGAGCTCCGCTTTTAGCCAGTGGCTAAATCTATATATTAGCGGAGCTCCTGCGCGGGCCGAAGGCCCGCGCAAGCGGAGCACCATACCTAAGGAAATAACGTCTCGCATAACTATGGAGTTGATTTTCAAACGTCACGGGCTTTCTTGCTCATTTTGCTTACGTTATTGACGGCGCCAAGTAAAATGATTAGGGCGTTGAAATGGTATCGCCCAAAAGATTAATGTGTCCAAGTTTGGTTGCCGTAGGTTGTTCCCTTCTTGAGATATGAATTTTTTTGTTTCTTCCTGGTATTAAAGGTATAGCGTACGTCCGTCCGGCGTCCGTCCGTCCGTCCGTCCGTCCGCCGTACGCGGAAACTCATGGGAACCCTGTGGTATACTAAGAAAATTAAAAATCTCGGGAAGGGAAGGACCTTAGGCAACCAAACTTGGATGAAGTTATCTAAAAGGCAAGGGGGGTGCAACTGCGTGGTCACGTGGTATGACGTCATCGATGACGTCATCATAGGAGAAAAATGATATATCTCAAGAAGGGATGAACCTCAGACAACCAAACTTGGATGAAGTTATCTAAGTGGCAAGGGGGGTGCAACTGCATGGTCACGTGGTATGACGTCATTGATGACGTCATCATAGGAGAAAAGTGATATATCTCAAGAAGGGATGAACCTCAGACAACCAAACTTGGGTGAAGGGGGGTGCAACTGCATGGTCACGTGGTATGACGTCATTGATGACGTCATCATAGGAGAAAAATGATGTATCTCAAGAAGGGATGAACCTCACACAACCAAACTTGGATGAAGTTATCTAAGTGTCAAGGAGGGTGCAACTGCATGGTCACGTGGTATGACGTCATTGATGACGTCATCATAGGAGAAAAGTGATATATCTCACGAAGGGATGAACCTCAGACAACCAAACTTGGGTAAAATTATCTAAGTGGCAAGGGAGGTGCAACTGCATGGTCACGTGGTATGACGTCATTGATGACGTCATCATAGGAGAAAAATGATACATCTCAGGAAGGGATGAACCTCAGACAACCAAACTTGGGTGAAGTTATCTAAGTGGCAAGGTGGGTCACGCCACGTTCAAACTGCCCCTGAGGCGACATTAAGTCCGCCATCTTGGATTAGTAATATGACCGCGGTTACTGATTAAACCGTCCGGTTAATGGCTAATAGCCTACCGGCGGGTCACGAAGCACTCGCAAGGCTAGGGAATAAAATCGCGTCTCACAAAGAAGTGTTGAAAGATATTTAAAATCTATTGACATATTTGAATTCCTCGAGGTTCAAAGCACTGAGGTCACTCATCAAACCCGAAGTGACGCGCAATCGAACAAGAATATTGTACCATCAAGTGAAAGGAACTGTTGTGTAATGGCGGAAGCTTCGTCGAAATAAACAAAAAATTCAACTTGAAATTTTAGTCCTTTCTGAGTTTTCCTGCTCTAGTGAATAGTGATTCCATAATCCATATGCCTTTGTTTCTTCGAATTCATGGTCCGAATTTCTTTAGTTTGCGCTGTGTTCGAGTGATAGCTTGACTTAATATCGCAGTCAACGTGATATTTCTATGGCAAGCGCGTCGGGGACAGAACACTTTCAAATACTCAAGGGCCTCTGCCGTGGTTATGGAAAGCGCCCAAAGAGGCTGAAAGAACGCTACGAGTCTATCTATGGTTGCGTTGATCACAAAACTATGCTGGTCCAAAAATTCGGCATAAACATCGAGAAAGTTCAGTCCCGGAGATCAGCTTGTTCCGTATACACCAGACCCGTCGCGCTTCTTCCATCAGTGCTTTTGAGTGAAAACGTGGAAACCCCAAAGTTTTAGAACAACCCAACGTGCGCTATGGAGATGCAGTTAAAGAAGCAAGACCAAAAAGGCAAATCGCGAGGATTCGGGCGATTCAGGGCCTCATATCATGTCGGTGGAAGAATACCAAATGCGACACGGGCTGCAGTCGAACCGGACGCGGTGCGCGTATAGTCTACACACCTTGCCTCATGGATGGATTTGCTTATAGGCATGAATCCTTGGACGAGAAGTTTGAAATATTAAGCGGAACTTAACCGCCCAATTTGCTTTAAAATATTTCAGACTTCAAAATGTGAACATTATTGCTGTTCAGAATGTTGGGCAGAGATTTTTGTTAAAAGCCAAAAAGAGCCCACGTGTCCCGTTTGTCAGGCAACCATGGCAGAGACTGAAAGCCTGGACTGTAAAAATATGTGATGAGCGTTTTTTGTCTCCTTCATCAGCATTAAACATGGCCGAAAATTCGGTAAAACAAAAATTGTTTACAGTTTCAGTATATATTATATATTCTGGTAAAGGTTGCAATATCACTTGTACCTTTGACACATCCCTATTCAAGCAGATTTCCTAACTTGTACCCTTACTGTTATTACGGAATTCAGTGCTGACCCACTTCCTATTTCTTATACAACTATAGTAATGGATGTTAAGAACCTAACGTTTATTTCACCGAATTATTTCCATATACATATACAAATTTACACATCACGTTAGCCAGTTTTATGCTAAGAATATTTTTCACCTTGATCACTAAAGAAATACATCTCTGACAATGCATTATTTGCAGCCCTCTACCGCGCTAGCTTTCCAAGTGAAACCTTCCCTCCAAAGTTCATAATTAGTTTGAAATTCAGGATATTGACTTCATCAAAGAATAAGTTTTCTCTCGGCTTCTTCGGCGAACGTTCACCATGAGCTAGAACAACTTAGCCAAGAATTCACGACCATTCATCCATCATCCCGCATCACGACGCCTGAGAAACTATTGAGGAACACTACCTAGGTCTGTCCTGAAAACAGAACAACAATACCATCAAAAGTCAAGAAAGAAGAAAGCAGAAAGTTCAGTGGCAGATCAGGACATCAGCTTTTATAACTCTAAACTACACCATTAGCTCTTATAAGATCGGTTCCGCGCTGACAGCGAAGGAAATTTTTAAACTGACTTGAATCTGAATCAATCTGAAGACTCGCTGGAAGAGTCGACGTTTGTAAAATAAGCTTAAATATAAGCTTTAAACTTGTTCAAGTTGAATTCAGCGATCAGTGAACATCCAAAATCTATAAAATACACTTAAACGAGACCCTACAGGGAAAGGAGAAGTCCCACCGAGCTCCTTCTTGTGTTTGAACTGTTTTCAATATGGCGCAGATTTAGCGATTTAACGGTTGAATATTTGGATCAAGTTGTAGGTCGTAAAACACAAACTAAAGAAAAACTTACCACGCCAGGAGTTAGCATAGCCATCCATCTCTTCGGATCCATTAGTCTTCATAACAGGAAAACTCAGAAGATTTTGCACCTTTGAATTTATGAATGCCATAACTAGACATCTGGATAGCAGTGAGAATTTGTAGGCCTTAATTTCACGGCGCGGTGAGCGAATACTCCAAGGAATTCCGCCGTTCTATCGCTACTGTTCGAAGCACCATCTTGCCTCTTGTCACTGTGCGAAAATCGCCTCTATAACCTCTTTAGAAGTTGTCTTTTTATTGGTCGAAAATTTAATGACGCTCTCAGTCTTCCAGTAAACAAAGCCGTCCTTTGTTGCTAATGCAGCGTTGCTATGCTTTTGGGTAACGCCGCGGGTACGTTGGATCGAGGGCGCGCAAAACTAAATGTCGCCTCTGGAGGTGGCGTGGGGTGTAACTGCATGGTTACGTGGTATGACGTAATTGATGACGTCATCAAACGTGAAAAGGTTTACATCGTTGAAGGGATGAACCTTAGATAACCACACTTGGGTGAACAAGTGCTTAGTCACGTGGTATAACGGTGCAAGGCTATCTATTCATGTGCAGCCTCTGTGCAGCCTTTTTGTCTCGTTAAAAAAAATGTAACCGGGAGCTCCGCTTTTAGCCAGTGGCTAAATCTATATATTAGTCTCCCGTATACCTGTATTCCTGTATACATCTCAAGATAATTTTGTCAATATATTTTTTATGGTCACATGGGCAACCCTGTTTCACTCATACTCGGAAAAACTGGGAGCTCCGCTTTTATCTATATATTATTTTTTTGCCATTGCCCGCTGTTCTATTCTATAAGCTTTCCAACGATATATAGGTTGACTTGTAGGTTAAACTACGAACGTGTATAAGTGTTTTCCAGGACGTGCCGCGAAGGTTCCCAGTAACCTTGACCATGTCAAACACACGTCTTCCGATAACAAGACACAAAAAATGCTTGCCTTTGAGATAAACGCAAGAATCTATGCCAAAAAAAAATCAAGCCTTGCATTCCTGGACAGCGAAGATTCTACCACCTGAGCTATCGAAGAGATCACGTCATCCATTGGTAACTAAACACTTGACTTGAACTCGTCCTCGAATCTTCGATAAGGTTTCGATGTCGGACTCAATTCTTGGACTTGTTTTTTTTTATTTCTCACCTGCAAGGTTTTTCCCCCCTTTCAGTTTCATCCATATTTCTCTATGTCTTGGCAGTCCTTTGTCAATTTCGAGTGGCGTTTGCGCTCGATTAACATGACTCGATCGCATCGTTGTCATCGTTGACAAAACTCCCAAAAATCTACCTCTTTAAAAAAATTAGGTGATTGGGTTGCTTCAACTTCAATACAGTAGGCTAACAAAAGTATGTCATGAACAGTGATGCTACGCTTCAAACACTAATTAAAATACTTTGCCGTTTGAGCTATGGAAACAAGCTACCGTGAAAAAGAACAACATATACAGTACAGGTCTGCAGAATCACGTTCCATGAGGGATCATTCGCGAAACGTTGGCAGGCGCAGCCAGAGTTTGGAAGGCAGCTAGTGAGACAGCACAGCCATCAAGACGCATGAGTCTGACTTAGGGACGTGTCATTATTTAGCACGGGGGGGGGGGGGGGGGGGGGGGGGGCTCCTATTTTTGTCGGGAGGGTCCAAGGGTCCCAGAGCGATTTGTGTCGCAAAGCGAAACGCAACACACATTTCAAAGATGGCGGCGAGAGAAGCAAGTTCTTTGCCCGAAACCAGAGTACTAATTCAAACTTTCTAGCTCTCAAGACATATGTAGACAATGACGAATTTTCCAACGACGAAAGGAAGATTTCATGCGTCTAGAAACCGTATGTTTTGGTATTTCCATTGAGAAATAGGGGAGTTTTCATTCACATTCTTCAAGAGAAGACGCTACTTCCTACGTTGGTTTCGTAAAGTATATGCCTGCTTACCGTTTGCTGTTCGTTTAATTGATTGCTTCTCGTTGATCCTTGACCTGAGGAGGATCCTAATAAAATTGCCTCGTATTTTCGGATAAGCCAGAGGATGTCTACAGCCTTTTCGTTACGATTTAAGTGCACGATTAGCAACTGCGCCGCTCTAAACAACTCAGGATCGGGGAGAACATTTTAACTTCTCATCCGAACTCAACAGATATTTCTTTCAAACTTGACTTTGGTGAGGAATTAGTTTTTGTGTACCCAAAACTCCGTCGTATGTCCTTTTTGTATGCTTGTTTATGCCTGATTTCGTACCTGGATTAGTCCTAAGATGTCCGTAAAATTATTGTTGTTTGTATGTATGTGGAATAGATCATGTTGTTATTGGAGAGATAATATAATGAGTAAGCCAATCAAGAAGGTATATTTTGTTGTTATTGGAGATAATGAAAATGTGTAGGCCAATAAGAAGGTAGATTGAAAATACATTCCTTGATGTTTATGTTAATTGCTTGGATCATGCAACCTTTTAAAGTTGATTAAAATGTTAAAATATGTTGTCGAAACGTTGTGCTGAAATTTTGTGTCGAGATTATGCTGAAATTTTATTAAACGGGAGTATCGTGTACTATTGAGGAAATTACATTGCAGGCCCTTGTTGCCTTAAATGTTTATACCTGTGTCGAGGTATAATCTTACGTATACTATGTGCTGAAATTAAGTTGGATTTTCATGGAAAGCTCCATTCATATGGAAAGCACACAGTAGAATTTGACAATGTCCTTTTTTAAGGTGGCCCGCGGGTAATTATTTGTGTGACGACACATAGTTTGCAAGGCCAGTTATTGGCTTTCAACTTTATCTGATCGCTCTAAAATTTTGTGTACCTACTGACCAATGCTTCTATTTTGTAGTAGTTTAAACGAATTTACGATAATAATTACTAAACCGGCGCAAAATGCTTGAACACAAAACCTACATGTTCACTTCTTCGTGATTTCTCAAAAACTAGAGTTGCAAATCATTTAGTATTGCTTGTACGAAATCCTTACGTAGTCTACTTCCATGAGGCAAAAGGTGGTTTCCATTGAGACCACACACTTCGAGAAATTCACAAGGCTCAAAATCAAACACAGAAATATATGTCACATACATATTTAGTTAATGTGTATAGACCATAGACCACTTGAACCTTTAAGTTCCTTGTCACAAGTCTCGGAAGTGTCGCATTTGTAACCTTTCGGCATTTTGATACTTGTTTTCGATAAAAGACAGCAATAAACCGGGTAACTATGAAAAAATATTTTGGCGATCAAGCTCGATCTGGATCACGCCGTTGATTAGACCTTTAAACACCCATAAAATATTTAAGAACTTCGTTCTTTCTTAGAAATCCACACTAGAAATGAATAATATAAACATCGATGACTTTTCTCGTTTGATGACGTCATCGATGACCTCATACTACGTAACCACGGTTCTACATCCCTTCCCATGTTAAAACCTTTCATTTAGCTCTGCTGTAAAACTGCTCATGGGTTGCCTGTGCGACGACTCACGAACGAAAGTAAATAAACCGGAAGTCCATGAAAAAACAGGTCGATGCATATACACTAGCCTGCGAAAGCCGACACCACTTAGCGCTCGTCGAAAGAGACTCGCGCAAAGGGGCGTCTGCGCGCTCAAGCCAAACATTCCATACTGATGACGTATTTTGACCCCAGATCTGGTCAAAAGTATTACGCGGCCAGTTTGACTATTTTATAGTATACAAAACATTTTATGTAAGAAATTCAAATAAGACAAAAAAAGATGCAACACTAGCTACTAGCCACTAGCCACTTAATTCTTCTGACCAGAATTGGGTCAAAATGCGTCATCAGTATGGAATGTTGGCTTGAGCGCGCAGACGCCTCTTTGCTGGAGTCTCTTTCAACAAGCGCTAAGTGGTGTCGGCTTTCGCAGTCTACATATACACTTTTGTGTTGTTTTTATTTCTCCTGCATGCAGCTATGGGGCTCCGCTACGCTGGTGCCTTCGGTGCCCGCGGGACCTCCGTTCATAATTTCGTCATTTAATCGCGGCGCGCATGAATAATATAACTACAGGCTCACAAATAGACGCGTTTATCTAACCTATGTAGTTTGAGGTGGTGTAGTTCCTGGACTGCTGAAAGGCTTTGCTTATTATATACGAAAAACCTAATGCTCATCTACCCTTTCTCTCAAGCTTGATGAAATACGTTTATCAAAAATTGGGAGCGCTTCGCGCGCAACGAAACAAGAATATGCCCCGCTTTCTGTAAAATGTCTTCAACTAGGTCAAATAAGGGATAGGGGGAAGCTCATATTTTTTTTGACCTATGACTGAGGCAGGGTCACATTTTTTTTTGTTATGTTCAAGGGGAGGGCCCTATTTTTTGGCTAGCCTTGTTAAAAAAAATAGAGTACCCCTCCCCCTCCCCCGCCTAATAATGACACGTCCCTTAGAAGCTATATTTTGCTACAGCAAATAGCTTCAAAAAAGTTGCTTTGGGATTGGTCTTTGAAACACATTGCTTGGTGTCACTCTCAAGCAAAACTCGCATCCGCGCTTCAGCGACCAGAGCCAAAAGCATGCTATGAATCAATATATACATTGTTGAGACACGTAGCTTGCAGGTGACTTTTTGTCATACATGTGTGTACCATAAGAGCATAAAATATATTGTATCCTTAAATTTGGTATCTTGTATTGGTCTTTGGTCTTTGAAACACATTGCTTGGTGTCACTCTCAAGCAAAACTCACATCCGCGCTTCAGCGACCAGAGCCAAAAGCATGCTATGAATCAATATATACATTGTTGAGACACGTAGCTACTATGGTAAAACGCAGAGTCCTTGTTTCTTGAATTACGTTGCCTGTGTCAGCAAGAGCCACTGTATGACTTGATACATCACATCCTTTTTCGTAGTATTCAATATCAAAACTCTATTGAGAATGACCCATGATTTGTAAAAAATCCATGTATAACTAGAAAACCAACTAGCATTGTTTTACCGCATTCGATTTATCGCTAAAATGTACTAATTATAATGTTTATAGAAAGTGTTACGGTAGCGTTTTGTTAATATAATCACACTATCACTTGTAGTGGGGTCTGGGGAACCTGGGTCAGGTGGGATTCGTGACAAATGCAAGTTGTGTTTCTTTTAGTAACTGCAGCACTGAAATAGACGTTTATATGTACTCACCAGTTATGGCTCGTCCTGTTCCAAAATCCTCCATTATTGCAGGAAAAAGAATGCCATAGGTAACAGAACAGCCGTAGGCGATCAATAAACAAAGCAAAACAGATAAACCGACTGCCCACGAACAAGGACCGTCCATAGATGATGGAGCAAACGGCTCTTCGATTGTGCTTCCTTCTCTTAACATTTCATGTGTGATAAGCTATAATATATACTGTGGCTAAAAGAGACCGTATAAAAACGCATTAGAACGACTTCACATAACCCGCTTTAGTATGCAAATGAGCTGCTAAGGTAGCTAATGTGCTAATTTGGCTCGAGCGTGACTTAATATCACGGTTGAATGACTCGGACGACTTTGTAGCTTTATTATAGCGGAGCTCCAGCGCGGGCCGAAGGCCCGCGCAAGCGGAGCACCATACCTAAGGGAAAAACGTATACCATCGAGTTGAGTTCTGAACGTCACGGGCATTATGGTTCATTTTGACGACGTCATTGATGACGTGAGGGCACGTGACTTTGGTGTAGAGTTCCTCTTATGGTCTTTAAAAGTTTGTCCAAGTTTGGCTTCTATAGAAGCTTCACTTCGGGAGATATGATTTTTTCTTTATTTTTCTGGTATTAAACCTATAGCGTCCGCCGTCCGCCGTCCGTGTACACATGGGAACCCTGTGGTATGCAAAGAAAAAATTATATCTCCTCAAGGGAAAATGCTAAGGCAACCATACTTGGGATATTTTGTCTATGCCACAAGGGGGGTGCTGTAACACGGACACGTGATATGACGTCATCGATGACGTCATCTATGCTTGAAAAATCAATATCTCGTGAAGGGAAGACTCTAAAACAACCAAACTTGGGTAGTGTAGTCTAGGCCACCAGATGACCGAATGAGGTGGTCACGTGATGTGACGTCATCGATGACGTCATCTATGCTTGAAAAATCAATATCTCGTGAAGGGAAGACTCTAAAACAACCAAACTTGGGTAGTGTAGTCTAGGCCACCAGATGACCGAAATGAGATGGTCACGTGATATGACGTCATCGATGACGTCATCTATGCTTGAAAAATTAATATCTCGTGAAGGGAAGACTCTAAGACAAAAAAGCTTGGGTAGTGTAGTCTAGGCCACCAGATGACCGAAATAAGATGGTCACGTGATATGACGTCATCGATGACGTCATCTACGCTTGAAAAATGAATATCTCATGAGAGGAAGACTCTAAACCAACCAAACTTGGGTAATGTAATCCAGGTCACCAGATGAGCGAAATGAAGTGGTCACGTGATGTGACGTCATCGATTACGTCATCCATGCTTGAAAAATCAATATTTCGTGAAGGGAAGACTCTAAAACAACCAAACTTTGGTAGTGTAGTCTAGGTCACTAGATGAAAGAAATGAGGTGGTCTCGTGATATGACGTCAGCGATGACGTCATCTATGCTTGAAAAATGTATATCTCGTGAAGGGAAGACTCTAAATTAACCAAACTTTGGTAGTGTAGTGTAGGTCACCAGATGAGCGAAATGAAGTAGTCACGTGATTTGACGTCATCGATGACGTCATCTATGCTTGAAAAATTAATATCTCGTGAAGGGAAGACTCTAAAGCAACCATGTAAACCATGTACACATGGGAATCCCTTTCATTCACACAGAAAATTTTATAACCAGGAGCTCCGCTTTTAGCCAGCGGCTAAATCTATATATTAATACTCCCAACATTCAGAGATGAATCATTCTAGACTTTGTAACTGTAGATTTTAGTTGAATGTCGAAAAATCCAATTATTCTTGCACAGAGATGAAACAGTATGAATGAATGAATGATCTGTTTAACCCTATCAAGACTGGGCTTTTTTTTTACCATCTGTGACTGGGGGGGGGGGGGGGGGGGGGGGGCTAATTCGGCCCCTCCTCTATATCTCGGGAACCACTGGAGCTATGATCATCAAATTTTCACACAATGACCATGAGCCTAGGACAAATCACCACACCTATTTGTTTCACGTGGGAGCAAAATGTGACGTCATTCTTAAGCTTTATCAAATTTTAAGTTATTTCAATGAACGTCCAAAAACTTGGTAAATAATGCTCTAAAAGCCAACACATTAACATCAAGATAATGTAAATGTAATAATTTGTGACATTAACAAAAAAATTTGATTAAACTTGCATCATAATGACGAATTTTGAAAATATTGTCCGCCATCTTGGATCCTCCATCTTGGATCCGCCATCTTGGATTTCATTAATTTCGATTTGACTCTTCAGATAAATACTCAATGAGAATAAAATGTGTTTGACATTCAAAAAGTTGAATTAAAATGGATATTTGTGAATCCCAGAGCTAGTTTTGGACCATATGTAAAGATGAACAAAATCCCCTACCCCTCCCCCCAAATATTTTTTTGTCAAAAAGTAATTAGCCTATACATAAATTACTATTGTCATAAATTGGGCAATGTGTCCAACATTAAGCTTGAAATATGAAAAATTCACGTTTCTTCGATTTTTGCAAAACATGCATGTCAAACATTGGTTGCGATGGAAACTGAGCCGTTGACACTGACATGTCATGACACAAAAATGTCCCCAGATAAATTTAGGAAAAGTCACGAAGTTTCACCATCATAGCTGCAGTGATTTTAGAGTAATCAGGATTTTACTGCAGTGGGGGCTCGAAAAGCCCTCCCCCCCAAATCTTAATAGGGTTAAAACAACCTCTTGCAGCTTATGCAGCTGAATTACAGGTCAGGTCAAGACATAACATATAGATTATATTACGAATAAATTATGAACATCGCACAGTAAGAAACTGACCAAATCGGTCGGTATTAAATTTGGGCTTGTGTTTATGGGGGTGCCTAAGATTGTACCTGGTGTCAGATACGGGGCTGGCGTTTAAAAGCTGTGCAACAGGGCTCCCTGCTGGAGCGCGCCCACGAACCTTCGACAAGCGTCTAAGCGACGAGCTTCAAGCGTGAGTAAAACTGGCTTGCGCACGCGCGCGTCCTCGTACTAACACCAGGGAAAATGATAGTCAACGCTCTCCTTTGAATTCTTTCCAATGCATGACGGGGTAGAGGCATGTGTGCAAACACCACGCAGTCATACTCTAGCACAGACCTCACCAGGGAACAATAGACGGCTACAATGTCCTTGACAGCCACACCGCTAGCCTTCAGTTTCCTAACCGCGTATAATATCCTGTTAGCTTTCTTAAGTATGAACTCACAATTTGTGGACCAAGTTCAGTCCGAAACTAACGAAAAGTAGAACAGCGCGATGACAAATGACCAACCTTTAATACAAATAGAATGGATACAATTTAGTCACAAAATTGTTAGAGCAAAATAACAAATTCTGTAGCAGTGTTTATAATTTTAAAGTTTTACGCTCCAAAATATTAACTGCTCAAAAGAGTCGCGTGCGAGTTACATCCTCGTCGTAGGTATTAATTGCTGACATTCTGGCTTTATGTGCGTGACTTGTGTGAGCCAGTCAGCTGTGTCGCAAAACACTTTAACATTTCTTCGAACAGAACAATAAACAGTAGAGGGGAGAAGCTAGATCTTAATGTATTTCTTGCGAGTTCCAAATGTTTCGGAAAAGCGTTACACGCCTCTCTGCCAAACACGCGCATAGCTCGATACACACGGGCGTCGGAGCTCTCATCGTTTCTTGTAAACGTGCACGGTTTAATCGTGCACGATTTAATCGAGCACCGTCATGTAAACCGTGCACGGTTTAATCGTGCACCATTTAATCGTGCACCTCCATGTAAAACCGTGCACGGTAAATGGTGCACCATTTAACCATTAACTCGTCTACAATAAACCGTGCACCATTTAACCGAGTTCAAGCTTTTCCTTTTCCGGGAAAATGGAAAATACACGGTCCTAAAGAATTTAAGCGCACATTTTGTCACAATAGGTACGCACACGTCTTTATGTTATATTATTATATCGTTCTAATTCTTCTCCCCCCCCCCCCCCCCCTCCGAAAAACAATAGAACAATGAATACAAATAAATATTTACTAAACGATATTAGGGACCGCGTAAGTGCATGTACATACAAATACTCGGGACAGAATACTTTGTTTGCTCTTTTAATGGGAAATTGATTCTTCAATTTTTTTTTGTTACACGTTGCCTATTAGGGAGCTGTCATTATTTACAGGGGAGGAGGGCCATGTTTTTTTTTGAGGGAGGGCACTAATTTCTAAAGTTCATTTAAGGGAGGCCCACAATATTTTTAGCGGATTTGGGGAGGGTCACAATTTTTCAATTAAGAATATTCAATTACAGCTTTTGAAAACGCGCGCAAACGTGCCATATTTAACATGCCCCCCCCCCCCCCCCCCCTTAATTCTTGCCAGCCCACCCCCTGGCATAAATAATGAATGCTTCCTTACAAGCACAGAATAGAGTGAGGAAAGTGAGAACGATACAGAGACAGTGATGCAGGCTATGAGGAGAGTCACCGTGATACAAAGGAAACCAGGAAAGAGAAGATCTGATGGCGAAGACATTGAGAATACAATTCTGGAAGGACTTGCACAGTTTGGAAAGCCTGTTCTCTCTACCAGTACAGTAAAAACCTGAGTATAAGAAACTATAATTTAGCCTAAAAGAGGTTTTATTTCATTGGAAAATACAAGGAAACATGGGGTTCACATGGATAATTCTAGACTAACAGGTTCTTATATGCGGGTTTTTACTTTGTAGCCAAAGCTCGCACGTTGCAATTTACAATGACTTGGTCACGTCTGTGTTGGAACACGCATGTCCTCTCTCCAGTAACAGCCTCTTGAAACGTGTCCAGGAACGCGCAATGCTCAATATTCGTCCGTTTTGTAGATGTTTATTTCGCCGAACAGAAAGGAGACTATGTCTCGCCTGAGTGGCGGTTCAAAACTACATTATTACTATAAATTTGTGGCGAACATTGTGGGTACTATCCGGTCTGTAATGAACATGTTGGCGGGCTCTAATATCGCGAGAGCCATCGCGAGTCAATAGGCGCGTTGACATAATTTCACGCTTTTTGTACTCAATTTTTTTGGAGCTCTTTTGGACACAAACCTGCCCCCCTACCCCCCACCCCCGGTAAATAATGACAGTTCCTTATGCACCAGTCAATTGTAACCACCACCACCACCCCCCCCCCCCCCCCCCAACCCACTCAACCTCGGGAAAGGGTGGGGACATGGATATTCAGCTGCGCCATACTAGATTTTTGTACCCACCCCTGAGGCGAAATGTGTTGGAAATTCCCCCACCCTGCGGGGCTAGGATTGAAGTGATTCAATGCTACCATGCCAATATATATTGAGTCCTTCACTTGAATAAGAAATTTCTAAGTAGTTATTCCAAAAAATTCTCTATCATTTACATTTTTCTACTTCACTTCACTCAATACGTAATAAAAAATATCATCTCACTGTGGCTTTGTGAAGAATTTCCATGATGTTTTAAAAATGTAACAAATTTCAAGTCAAAGGTTGAGAAGGCCACTTTGAAGGTTGTACTCACTGTGGCTTGTGAAGAATTTCCATGATGTTTTTAAAATGTAGCAAATTTCAAGTCGAAGGTTGAGAAGGCAGGTTGAGAAGGCCACTTTGATGGTTGTACTCACTGTGGCTTTGTAAATAATTTCAATGATGTTTTAAAAATGTAACAAATTTCAAGTCAAAGTTGAGAAGGCCATTTTGATGGTTGTACTAACTGTGGCTTTGTATAGAATTTCCATGATGTTTTAATTGTTTGGTAATAGTCTGTTGTAAAATTTAACAAATTTCAAGTCAAATGTTGAGGAAGGCCACTTTGATGGTTGTACGCATTGCAGATTTGTATAGAATTTCCATGATGATTTAGTGTTTTATTGTTTTGTAATTAGTCTGTTGTAAAATGTAACAAATTTCAAGACAAAGGTTTGAGAAGGCCACTTGATGGTTGTACTCACTGTGGCTTTGAATTTATTTTTATTTTTTGGATAGAATTTCCATGATGTTATAATTGTTTGGTAATAGTCTGTTTATAGGTAATTTAACAAATTTTAAGTCAAAGTTGAGAAGGCCACTTTGATGGTTGTACTCACTGTGGCTTTGTATAGAATTTCCATGATGTTTTAAAAATGTAACAAATTTCAAGTCAAAGGTTGAGAAGGCCACTTTGATGGTTGTACTCACTGTGGCTTTGTAAAGAATTTCCATCATGTTTTAATTGTTGGTAATAGTCTGTTCTAAAATATAACAAATTTCAAGTCAAAGGCCACTTGATGGTTGTATGGAATTTCCATGTTGGTTTATTTTGATTGTTTGGTAATATTAGTCTGTTGTAAAATTTAACAAATTTCAAGTCAAACGTTGAGAAGGCCACTTTGATGGTTGTACACATTGCAGATTTGTATAGAATTCCATGATGGTTTAGTTTTTTTGATTGTTTTGTAATTAGTCTGTTGTAAAATGTAACAAATTCAAGTCAAAGGTTGAGAAGGCCACTTTGATGGTTGTACACATTGCAGATTGTATAGAATTTCCATGATGTTTTAAAAATGTAACAAATTTCAAGTCAAGGGTTGAGAAGGCCACTTTGATGGTTGTACTCACTGTGGCTTCGTGAAGAATTTCCATGATGTTTTAAAAATGTAACAAATTTCAAGTCAAAGGTTGAGAAGGCCACTTTGATGGTTGTACTCACTGAGGCTTTGTAAAAGAATTTCAATGATGTTTTAAAAATGTAACAAATTTCAAGTCAAAGGTTGAGAAGGCCACTTTGATGGTTGTACTCACTGTGGCTTTGTAAAGAATTTCCATGATGTTTTAAAAATGTAACAAATTTCAAGTCAAAGGTTGATAAGGCCACTTTGATGGTTGTACTCACTGTGGCTTTGTATAGAATTTCCATGATGATTTAATTGTTTGGTAATAGTCTGTTGTAAAATTTAACAAATTTCAAGTCGAAGGCCACTTTGATGGTTGTATGGAATTTCCATGTTTATTTTGATTGTTTGGTAATATTAGCCTGTTGTAAAATTTAACAAATTTCAAGTCAAATGTTTGAGAAGGCCGCTTTGATGGTTGTACCATTGCAGATTTGTAATAAGGCTGTTGTAAAATTTAACAAATTTCAAGTCAAAGGTTGAGAAGGCCACTTTGATGGTTGTACTCACTGTGGCTTTGTGAAAATTTTCCATGATGTTTTAATTGTTTGGTAATAGTCTGTTGTAAAATGTAACAAATTTTAAGTCAAAGGTTGAGAAGGCCACTTTGTTGTATGCATTGCGGATTTGTATAGAATTTCCATGATGGTTTAGTTTTTTTGATTGCTTTGTAATAAGGCTGTTGTAAAATTTAACAAATTTCAAGTCAAAGGTTGAGAAGGCCACTTTGATGGTTGTACTCACTGTGGCTTTGTGAAAAATTTCCATGATGTTTTAATTGTTTGGTAATAGTCTGTTGTAAAATGTAACAAATTTTAAGTCAAAGGTTGAGAAGGCCACTTTGTTGTATGCATTGCGGATTTGTATAGATTTCCATGATGGTTTAGTTTTTTTTGATTGCTTTGTAATAAGGCTGTTGTAAAATTTAACAAATTTTAAGTCAAAGGTTGAGAAGGCCACTTTGATGGTTGTACTCACTGTGGCTTTGTGAAAAATTTCCATGATGTTTTAATTGTTTGATAATAGTCTGTTGTAAAATGTAACAAATTTTAAGTCAAAGGTTGAGAAGGCCACTTTGTTGTATGCATTGCGGATTTGTATAGAATTTCCATGATGGTTTAGTTTTTTTGATTGCTTTGTAATAAGGCTGTTGTAAAATTTAACAAATTTTAAGTCAAAGGTTGAGAAGGCCACTTTGATGGTTGTACTCACTGTGGCTTTGTGAAAAATTTCCATGATGTTTTAATTGTTTGGTAATAGTCTGTTGTAAAATGTAACAAATTTTAAGTCAAAGGTTGAGAAGGCCACTTTGTTGTATGCATTGCGGATTTGTATAGAATTTCCATGATGTTTAGTTTTTTTGATTGCTTTGTAATAAGGCTGTTGTAAAATTTAACAAATTTTAAGTCAAAGGTTGAGAAGGCCACGTTGATGGTTGTCTCACTGTGGCTTTGTGAAAAATTTCCATGATGTTTTAATTGTTTGGTAATAGTCTGTTGTAAAATGTAACAAATTTTAAGTCAAAGGTTGAGAAGGCCACTTTGTTGTATGCATTGCGGATTTGTATAGAATTTCCATGATGGTTTAGGTTTTTGATTGTTTTGTAATTAGTCTGTTGAGAAATTTAATAAATTTCAAGTCAAAGGTCGAGAAGGCCACTTTGATGGTTGTACTCACTGTGGTTTGTATAGAATTTCCATGATGTTTTTATTGTTTGGTAATAGTCTGTTATAAAATTTAACAAATTTCAAGTCAAAGGTTGCAGCTATGTATAGAATTTCCATGATGGCTCATTTAATTTGATTGTTTGGTAATTAGTCTGTTGTAAAATTATTTTAACAAATTTCAAGTCAAAGGTTAAGAAAGATTAAGAAGAGAAACATTGTCACCCTAAAAAAAACTATAAGTTTGAAGAGCAAAGGATAATAGGGGCATCTAAACTGCTACTGTTTGATCTAAATTCAGAAGTCATGGCAACCACATGTGAAATCATTCAATTGCAGCACATTTCTAATCATGCTTGTTTCTAATATTTACCAGAAATTCAAATAAATGTTTCCCAGAAATGGTACCAGTATACCATGTATGTATGTGTGCATCCTGTCCCTAAAAAAGTGGCTATGGAGCTCATGGAAATCACTCAGCGCGTGGCATGGAAACACAGGCTGCACTGAATTGGTTTGGCTAGTTTGTTGAAAACAAAGTCGATGGTTGTACTCACTGCGGCTTTGCACAGAATTTCCTTGGTGTATAATCCACTAGAATCGTTTGACGGGGTGGTCTGGAAAATTCAATACATTTCAATTCAAATGTCGATAAAGTCAACTTGATGGTTGTACTCACTGTGCCTGTGTGTAGATTTCCCATTGTGAATAATTTTACAATTGTTTGGCTAGTCTCTTTTAAGGCGATGGTCGAGACATTCCAGTATGTTTTTGTAGTCACTGTGACTTGGTATAGTTTTTCCTATTATGTATTTTCCATTTATTGTTTTTAACTTTCTCCTTAGTATGACCAGAAGTAGAGTTTAGGGAACAGGAATTTAAGTTATGATTGTCTAACTGAATCTACCCTATTATAACTATCAAAATATTACAGGTTTGCTGGCCAATGTAAAGTGATTTGCACTTCAGAATGCACACAAATTTGCTGTAGGGAAAAAGAGAAATGAGAAAATAGAAAGCATGTTGAAGATTTATACACAAGCTGATATGGATTGTGGCTTGTTGATTTGATTCCAAGCATGACTACCTTACCTGGCTGTAGGTGAAACGATTAATCACTACTTGGTCAAAGGGAGTTTTTTTACAATGCTTTGAACATAGTTGAATAGTAGGTAACACGTTTTGTGACTTTATCCTTAAAATAAATATGTTACATTAAAATAATACAAAAATATATTTTATCATACTTTTTGCAGCTTAGAGCTAAATCACAAGTATCGTCAGTGATATTACAAATTAAATACATACAGGCTAGTCTGTGTTTGTGTTTATGTTTAATTGGCAAGCAAACTTATGAATTAAAACATTTGCAAAAAGATCACTGTTGGTTAACTTCATGTTGAATTCCTTTCCTGATCTAAGGTTGTAGGCCTAAGATTAAACAAGTGTTTCTTTATCTCTTTTCAGAACGTTGATGAGAGCGCTGCTACAAACACTCACCCATGCACCTCTGGAATTTCAAAATGAAAATAGGTACAGGATTTGCATGAAAATAAAAAAACAGGTTAATTGACCCCCACCCATCACCACGCCTGTAGAATTTCCAATTTGAATATTGATTGGGCTGTTATCAGTGGTCTTAGCGAGGTGTTCCTTCGCTCTGACCCCCAATCGTGGTATCTACTTCCTTCTTCATAAATGCATTGTTTGCTACATTACCTTTCCAATGCACCATTCTCAAATGATAATAATAACATTGTTTAAAGAGGCTAACACTAAATAGTGGCCCTCTATCTAAAACCAGTACTTATGGTACTAGGAGGTCCCTCACACGAGGCAACATGTACTGGTGATAACCTTGGAAATTAATTTGGAATGTGACCATTGAGCACTTTGCACATGTTGAAATACGATGTTCCTGTGCTAGAATAAGAAAGCATCAGCAGATTAGGTCTATTTGATGGTCATGTAACAAGCAGTGGTTCTAAATTTTTATGCCCTTTGGATAATGTACATCTCAAAATGCTCCCGTAAGAGCTTTTATACATAGTTTCTTAATATAAGAAAAGGATAAACTTTTAAAACAATAACATATAGAGCGGATTTCAGATGACTGTCGTAGGTAATTCGCAATTACTTTGTAATTACTCCTATAGGTTTTGTTCAGACTTGGTGTAATTACTTTGCAATTGGTTTCATGACAGTCATGTGAAAAACGCTCTATGAGTAAGTAAGTACAAATTTGGGCCAAGACATCTTTGGTGTTCTGACCTCATCTTGTTTGTTTCTTGCTCTTTGCTGTTCCAGTATCCAAGTGACAAGCCAGATGTCTGATAGGAGTTGGTCTGTGTGTGCTTCTAGTCTGTATGTACGTGCTCATGGCAGTGCTACAACCTTAAGGTAAGGACGCCTGTTGCTCTTTTGAGCTAATTTTCAGCTTACATGCAAAGTCAGATGTAGGCAGTATTTTGGTTACCTGACAGATATTAGCCTACCGGTAGTCTTTGTCCTTAAATAGGGAAAGAGCTAAAAATTCTAGCACTGCAATCTCACTCAGAGTACGGAATCTAGCATTTCAGCACTTTCAGAGCCATTTCATTTGAGTGCTTTGCAAATTAGAGAAGGCCAGGTTGACCTGCGAGCAAAGCTTTCTTCCCGTCAATCCTTTAACAAATGTGTTCGTGTCACGTGTGTTCATGTAAGCTAAATATCAGGAACACGACTAACAGGGCAAAATATAAAATGTACGTATGATATGTTCCAACTTCATCAAGCACGCTCAGCATTTACCATGGCCGATCCAGGAGTTTCAGAAAGGGGGGGATAGTGAAAACATGGGGGGGGGAATTTTCAAATTTCCTCCAGTAAATGTATGGGAAAATCTCCCGAGAAAGGAAGAGGGTCGGGGGGGGGGGGAGAGCACGTCCTACTCGGCCCCCTCTAAATCTGCCCCTGTTTAAGCATACGTAATATTATCTTATTCACAGGTAGAGGAAATTTGCAAATAGACAGGACTCGGATAAGTAAGGTGAAATACTTCTTCAAGCAGTGACAAGTGACATCTTGAAGATCAAGAAGCTAGCAATTCTGTATGCAATTGATCAACTACAGTAACTACAATTTGTAAACTGTAAAAGAACAGATGGATAGATGGATAGAACAGATAGAACAGATGGATAGATAAGACTACAATTATAGCTCAAGGCTGAATTGAGTTGAATTGATCTTTACAAAATGTATCATAAGTTGATAAAAATGTCAGTAAATTATGAACATGGTATAAAAATTATATTAAACAAAACTAGTATTTTCGTTTTTGCTGCTGAAGTGTGAAATATTCTCTTCTTCTTCATTAGTTGTTTTCCGAATTTTTTGGTTATTGTTTACTGTATTTTTCTTTTTAAAGGGGGCTGGGTGAAAGAACACGAGGAAATTCTACGCATTGCGCGTTTTAGTGGTACATAGAGCGGTTTTCACGTGACTGTCGTGAAAGCAATTGTAATTCACTATCAAATAAAATGCGATAGCATATCAATTCAGAGAGCGAGGTGACTCAAAATCATTCTCTCCTTTTCACGAGCGGAGTATCAAGCAATAGCCCAAGTTCGAATTACGCCCCAATGCTCACAAGACAAAAGCTTCATGACGAGGCTCTCTCCAAGTTCTAATACATTTACAGTAATTTCAGAAGAAAGCCTCGACTTGAGGTTATTGATTGTAGGCATCAGGCCTTTGTGTTATTGTTGTTTCTGCGCATTCTGATTGGCTGGAGGATCAAAGATCATGCTCTCAACCAATCACAAATCGAAGCAATCAGAATTTGCAATTACGCACGACCTGTGAAAACCGCTCTATGTAAGCGGCATTAGATTAGTTTATGAGTTTATGCACCGTTAAACCGTGCACGGCTTAACATGAAGTGCACGATTAATGGTGCACGGTTAAATGGTGCACGATTAAACCGTGCACGGTTTTACATGGAGGTGCACGGTTAAATGGTGCACGATTAGAAGGTGCACGATTAAATGGTGCACGATTAAACCGTGCACGATTAAATGGTGCACGATTAAACCGTGCACGATTAAATGGTGCACGATTAAACCGTGCACGGTTTTACATGACGGTGCTCGATTAAATCGTGCACGATTAAACCGTGCACGGTTTACAAGAAACGACGAGAGCTCCCGGCGTCAACCATCTCGGGTGTCTCCTATGGCTTTAAGGTGACTCCACGAAAAGTCCAAGCGCATTTTCTGTAAATAGATATGCGGTCATAACTTTTATAATATTCCTGTTACGAATATCAAACTTGGAGGACAGTAGCAGGCATCTTTTAGCAATACCTTAACATACTTCGATCTTTATTTGCGTTAATACCACAGGTTCCCAAGCTCCGTGGGAGTTTAAAATAATTATTTGAATAAAAGCTAAAGTAGTTTCAATACCGTTATGGTTGTTACTGACTTCACTTACATGAACTGTGCTTCGCTAGCGACTGTATTGAGTCATCACATATCCCTTCTGTAAGAGAAATAACAGTACAATAATAAATTTTCAATAAACTTTCATTTAGCCATCCTGTACATCCGATAAAATTTGAGTTTTGAGTCCGTTTTTAGCGATTTCTATTTCATCCCTCTTCCCTCTATATAAAATCTCTCCAAGGTAGGAGACTTCCACACCACCACCCGATCGAAAACAGCCATAACGTCGAAAGAAATGATCGAATCCGCTCAAAGTCGCCACTGAGCCATAGCGAAAGGATAGAACTATTCATCTCAACCGACCGACGGTGCAAAACTTACGTTGTTTAGGAATTTCAGGTCGAAAGATTTGTTCTTTCCAATTCTCATAAGGCGTACGTCAAATTAGGCGTGCAGAAAGTCCGTTGAAAACACAAAGTCGAATGTTTACAGTCAAGTGACCACGTGATAAATTCAAAACAGCCTGCCCTCGCCCCTGCCGCCAATCTGTCCTCAGAGGGCGTAAGTATAAAATCCAAGATGGCCGTCACTGACTCACGTGATTAGCGTTTCCATGGCAACAAAATATATCAAAATATAGCTCTTGTTGAAATTATTGTACTGACCAATTTTGATGATGATCCACAGTATAGAACATTAGTTATGACGAATAATCCCCTTTTTCAGGCAAAACAGTTTAGAGCCATGCCTTAAACTCACTGAGTATAGCTTTACCATCCGTATTTGCGTTCTAACCGCATTCAGGCCCGTAGCTTTAGGTGTTATCTTGTCCCAGTTCTAATATTTCAGTGGAAAAACATTTAAAGTAGACAAATAATATATTTTGGATGCAGAGTTCTACACACTCGAATCTTTGCAAATGAGCGGGTCGGAATTCGCACCCCTTTAAAGGAGGGTACAAATGCTGTGCCTCTGAGGACTCAAGGGGAGGGTTTGAAAACCAATTTTCGTTTGTCAGCCTTCACTAGAGCAGACAATTTCTTTTCATACCCTCCCCCTTGAGTCCTCAGGGGCACAGCATTTGTACCCTCCTTAAACAGGGTGCAAATTCCGACCCGCTCTTTCCGATTCATAAACAAAGAACGCTAGACGGCTTGCAAAGATTTGAGCGTGTAGTACTCTGCGACCAAAATATATTATTTCTCTACTTATAAATGTTTTTTCGCCGAAATATTAGAGCTGGGGCAAGTGAACACCTAACGCTACAGGCCAGAATCATTGTAGAAAGCAAAGACCCATGCTAAAGCTATAATATTGGCTCTTCACAACAAAGGTAATCGTTCATTCATTCTTGACGAATTTATAATATTCACCAGCGTCTATAAATCATAGAGTGATCCACAACGCAATTATCAAGGGACGATCAGCTTAGCATTTGAAGACATAAAGTAATAACATGTCTTCTCCGCAAATTTCAAAAAGCTTCGGTGTTTTTTGGTGATGCTATAGGACTTTTAATGTTAAGCATGAGTTAAAAGAAAACTTAAGTCATCAATTTGTTGCTCTTTTAAAATCGCAATTTTGGTTCCGAGGAATTGGCTAAGATTTTCTAATTACAAGGGGCAATTAAATTGAATATCAATTTTGAAATTTCGTGCAAAAGTGATAGCAATTTTTTTTTTCAGAGATGTCTTAAGTTGAACAAGGGGGTCCACTGTAGCTGGGATATTATTAAAAGTATTAATGCAAAAAAAGATCGAAGTATGTTAAGGTATTGCTAAAGATGCCTGCTACTGTCCTCCAAGTTTGATATTCGTCACAGGAATATTATAAAAGTTATGACCGAATTTATAATATTTACAGAAAATGCGCTTGGACTTTTCGCCTTTTGCGTTGGTTATCGATTAAGTTACGTTGCGTGTCGGTTAGGCCGAATACCTAACTTAGCGGCGCGTCACTTGAACAGGGAGCATACACAACGGATCCGCTCTTCGTTTAAAAGGGAAAAACATCTCATACAAACCGGTAAGCAAAACATAAATGAATTTAGTACAGATAAACAATTCGAAGTGCGTTTCGAGTAGTTTTTTAGCTTTATAAATTGACTCATTTTCAGGGTAATTCGTGAAGTTTTGCTAGCTGAATAACGAACCCATCTCAATTGATTTATTACACTATTATTACAATAATACTGATGTATACTATCCTATCGCTCGTGGTTGAACTTACGAGCTCGTCTCCTGCCTCGGTGTTCAAGCAGGGGCGTACAGGGGGGCTATGTCGCACGGATCACGAGTGCAAAAAGTGAAAAATCACGAATCACGAATGTCGAAAATAAGCTTTCACGGATCACGAAAATGGATGCTGGAGATCACGCTCTACTCACAGTTGTTGCTTGCGTGACACGATTTAACGTTATAAGGGACCGGTTATTATTTATCGCCTGGGGATCTGAGGATTTTGTGCAATAACGGTAAAAAGAAAGTGATCCCCCCTCTATAAGTACTATGGTTTACGTGATCCCCCTCAGAGGTGTTAAACGTTTCCTTGATCCCCCCCTCCGTTATTTGTAGTGGAAGACGTTTAACAGAAAGAGCGGATCGCATTCTTCTTTTGTCGCGCGAAGCGCGCGCTGATGTTAAAAAGCGCATTTCATCAAGCCTCAGAGAAAAGGTTGATGGACATTCCATTTTTGTGTATAGTAAATAAAGGCTGTAAATTCTTCATGCGCGCAAAGCGCGCCACAAATGACGAAATTATTATTCTTCATGTGCGTAAAGCGCTGCCTGAATGATGAATTTCTATGCTTGTAACTCACGCTGACCTAAGTGTCAGTTCTTTCGAACATAGTGACTGCCCGCCAGGCCTTTAAGTGTTTTTTTGGGGGGAGGGGGGGAGTTATTGGCTTCGTTGCGCGCGTTCTCAAAAACTGTTTTAGATGTCTTCCTTAGCGAAGCGCGCCGACATTTTTTAATGCACATGATTTAGAAGTTGCTGGAAGAACTCTTGTGGTCTCCCCTTTCAGGGCATGAGATTTCGAGAGATCCCCCCTTTCGCTCTCGCCCAAAATGAAGTGATTCCCAAAAAATCCTCAGTCCCCCGCAGGCCATAAATAATGATCGGTGCCTCAGTATCTGAACGAAGTATCCTCAAGATCAAATGCGCGTGACTTTGACAAACAACCTGCGTAAGCAGCCGCCTTACGCAGGCTAACAACAATAAAATCATTGATATTTTTGACATGATGATTTTTGCCAGGCGCTATCACTCGCCACACTGCGTGAAGAGAGGTGCCGTAACTCAACTTGAATACCACGGACAATTCGCTGTATGCGCAATCTCAGCCGGGACAAAAAAGATTCACAAATCACGATTTCATCAGCTCAAAATCACGATTCTCGGGTATTTTTCGAATCACGAAATAGGATTGGCCATTTTCACGGATCACGAAAACGAAAAAGGGCCGATCACGGTTCACGAAAAAAACCCTGTACGCCCCTGTTCAAGAGGTGCATCTGATGAGCTCGGACGGGCGACAGAGATGTTGGGACGCTAGTAACGAGTTGAAGCATATGCCCGTAGGCATTTGCGTCCTGCATACTCCTCATAAAACCGGCCTGTACATAGCGCAGGTGTCCTTCATTGTCAATTATGAGCTGAGTGTTAAAACAATGATAGTGCCGATGACCACTATAAAATAACCGCTGCGGTTCAGTTATCGGACGATAGATCTCATGAGGTGTCGAGTCGATTGACCCAATAGCATACGGAACTCTGGCCAGTTCCCCATTAAATTTGTCCACTCAGCATCATTTGGCCATTGAAGTTGATTCAGAAAATATTGCCAGAGTTCTGGTACGATTTTATATACTATTCGAATAACAGAAGCCGGGTCTATGGCAAACCAGAGCGCTTGGGTAACAATGTGGGGGTATTTCCGCAGCCACATAAGGACCAGTCATGGCGAGAAATAGCGAATGATAATGGGAGGAGTTTAAACATGACCCTAATTATGCTGTCAATAAAGTCGATTGTCCTATTGCGTCTCTCATTGGTCGCTGTCGATTGGTGGGTCAATTAGTATGCAAAAACAAACCCTGACTTCCGGGAGAGACAGAAGAGAGAGTGAAGGGTTGTTATAAATTGCTTAAAACTTTGCCTTTTCGGCTGATAACATGCCAAGAAGAAACAATTTGAAAGCAAAGTAAAATAATATATCATCCTTTTTGTTAATTTTGGGAAAATATCGAGGATGCGTTGATAAATAACGAGAGTCAATACTGAACTTTGCCTTCGCCGGTTCGCTTCAAGTTCGCGCTAATATTTAAAAATTAAGTTCGCTAGGCACTCTGGTACTCGTTTCTAGTCTTTTTGGACACATATTATTAGCAGAGGAACGCCTGGTTGTACACTGTCGAAGAACTGGCCGCTCAGAGCGGAAAGAAGCGAAGAAATCGGCATTTTTTCGAACTTTTTTGCTTCGAGGCGGACTTCAAGGGCCAAACAATGAGCCTCGTTTAACATGGAAGTGGATCTTAAAAACCGAGCTGAAAAATCATTTACATGACGTGAAATCTGTGTGAATTTACGAAGGAATTCTTGTTCTTTTGATCTGGAGGTAAAGTGAGGTTTGTACGAGCTTATAACGTTACGAAATTTGACTGTTAGTTCTGTGTATTTTAGCGCCGTGGCATAGACTTCCTCTTGTAACAGAGCTCTTGAGTTTGTAACCTAGATTTGACAAAACCGAACCGATTTTATACTGTAGCCCACCAATATTACCACGAAAAGAAAGATGAACAACATGTTGTTTCGATCGGAGGCAAAGTAACTTTCGATTTCGAATTTAGCCCAGTGTTATCTTGAATTTAAGTTTCATTGCCATACATTTACAGTAAATTATTTGAAGGTAATCTGAGTCCATATTTTAGAAGTGCCACGCTCAAGTGCGCATGTCCATTCGGTATTTCTCCCCATGTAAGATCTGATTGATCAAGTTAATCTTTTGGCGCCTCTGTCTCATACGTGGATGTCCATGGACGGTAAAGTGCATTAACGTTGGTGTTACATCCCTAACCAGTTGTAAGAACGATGCAGGGTCTCACCAGTATTCCGCCAGAAAAGCCAGAAATGCCCGCAGATGAGAGAGTACACATCTCTTCCATTGTATGGGTGTCCATGGAAGCCGGGTAGTAAACGCTGAGCAAATGAAGCTTCGTCAAACGGTAAAGCTGACTGCAAGGCAACAAATAAAAGGCAGACGGCCAAGAGATTCAGAAGAACAGCCCTGAACACTAAAATATCCATCTTGCAAGTTATACACTTTACTCTAGCTCAGAAGCTCGAGCGAAAACACTAACAACATTATGTGTCGAGTTGGCCGCGTGCTCTTGCTAGTAATAATTAGCGTAAGTGAAATGCACAAATGTATGTCGAATTCCATCATGCTTTTTGTCTACAGCTCGAGTCGCTGGGTCGCAATAATTAACGCAGTTTACGTTTGATCTCGCGAGTTTGTTTTCTACATAAAAATGTATTTCGTAGAATTGTCGAGTTTCAGGGAACCAGATGACCCTGTTGACGTTTATGTCTAAGACGTGCCTGGTAATTTGGTTTATAATTTTACCAAATCCATACGGAGCAAGCCAACAACGTGAATTGGAATTTAATTATCAAA
This sequence comes from Scolanthus callimorphus, assembly GCA_033964015.1. NCBI lineage: Eukaryota > Metazoa > Cnidaria > Anthozoa > Actiniaria > Edwardsiidae > Scolanthus > Scolanthus callimorphus. Next base: position 28,366,577 of record CM066911.1, on the reverse strand, counting down.
TCAACCCTCGTATCTCTTTTCTTCATTTTTGCTACCAATTAGGCCCTGGAAATACAGAAAGAAGCCGAGCAAATGTGGGAGGAGATAAAGTTTGTAGTCGACTCTTACACACTGCTTTTGGTAAGGATGGGAATCTGTTCTTCAACTTGCAAGACAGCGGGTACTTGATCATGGCCTGCCGCAGCGAGTAGTCCAAATATACCTAGAAAGTCCCGACCAAAGAGTTATCTCGTGAGCTTGCTCGATTTTTTTTCGCCACCAGCTTTGCTAGCGCGTTATTTTTTTTCTATGTCAGAGGCTTGCTCGAATTTTTTTTTTGGGAATCACCCACCCCCCTCATCAAGTATCAAATGGTCCGTCCCTAAGCATCTTGGTTTTGGGAATACTTATTTTTACAATTTAATTGAAATGTGAAAATTTTTGTAGTAACGCACTCTTCAGAGTTTGCGCAGTTCTTTGTAGTAGCGCAAGGTTTGAGAACTGTTTTTTTTTAACTGTCACAAAGTTTCGGCTCTTTGGCTAACATTTTTAAATGGACAAGTTCTCCTGGACCTGTTTTAACCCCATGGGTTTTTGTCTGGTCCCAGTGCATATAAGGACGGCGGATTTCGCCTGATCGGTAGAACTATTAGAGAACAAATAAAGAGAAGTAGCAAAACAGAAAACGTTGTTAATCAAGGAATCAAGGACCCCAAAGAGCCCGGTAACATTGGTGGAGACCCGAGGCTTTGGAAGGTAAAGCTATTCTTCTCTTTCTTGGGAGCTGTGGCGCTCCATGGAGCGCCACAGGGCATAAAGAAGCGTTTTTAAAGGATTTTTCTTCGAGATGATGCTTAGTTTATTATAATACTTTATTAATTACGTTTCGTCGCTCAGTTTCAATGTTAGTACCTAATGTAGAGTAACTTAGTTCTAAAGGAATTTTCTTTTGTTATTTATACGTTTTTGTTAGAGCGGATAATTAGACAAGTGGTTCGTGCTCTGTTATGTTGTTTTCTTGTCGATCGTTATTTTGTTTTAGTCAATGTTTTTCTCATTTTTCTTTGTCGATATTTTTGTCACTTGGAATTCGTTTCTGTTGATTGAAATCTGACAAACTGCCGTTCCTCAGGAGTAAAGCGCGAGCCTTAGCTGGCTCGGCGGCTCAAAGGCAAGAATTTTGTAGTTGTGACGAGGGTGAGCCTGCTCAATCGGCCACGGAAATTTTGCAAATCAACCAAATTATACGGAGCCACAGGGCTTAGCAACTAATACACAGCCTCAGGAGAACCTTCAAATACATATGATTTGCCTCCGCGACCGCCACTTGATTTGCATTCAACTTCATATAGACCTCCGCTTGTAGACGATTTGTTATTATTGCAACCTAGGACTCCTAGGTGGCCTGACATGGCTAGAAATTGAGGAAACTTCAGCAGATTATCGAATGAGTGGCGCGCGGGCTCACCTTCGGTGTTTGATTTAATTTAAAATCCAACTCTGACTGAAATTTCAAAAGAACATCTGACATGATGTTACTTACAGCACATGAAACTCTAAAATGACAGGTTTCAACAGCATATTTAGCCAGGAACTGCAGTTCGGGCATGTGCAATAATAGACACAGGTATCCCGTGAATGTACTTTTGGGCTCTGTTTAGTTTAGCAATCTAGAAATGCAGTTTGTAGAGCTAATAATGCTTTTCTTGCGTGCAAAAGTAATGGAAAATACAAAGAGAAGAACACTTAACAATATAGAATTCTATGAGCAGTGATATTTTGAAAATAGTAATTCAGAAGTTCATTTCTGAACATGGAGAATCGTTGTTTGAAATTTTCGGTTCATGCAACAGAATGAAACCAGTTTGGGACCCAGACGCTAGGCCAATAGAACCCCCAGAACAGGAAGAACCTGATGAACCGTACTAAGAAGAAATTGATCTACCCGAAGATAGTTTGACAAGTCCGAAGAGCCCTCAGAGGGGTTAGGTAACTGTGTTGATAAGTCAATCCAAACAGACTCAAATTCGCGACAAAACATTGGCGGACAATTGAGTGACGTTGTAATCGAAACCTCAGTAGGAGCAAGCTAAAATACGTCTGACTCTCAAAAACTAGTTGTTTTCTCCACAAGACGAAGCTGTAGGTCCAGTAGAGAATGTTAGCAGCAAAAAAAAAAGCGACGAAGACATTGTTATTGATAACGTCGAGGTTTTTGCGACTACAAAGTTGTTGGATCAAAGAGAAAAGAAAGGGAAAATTGAGTTTTTTGTGTACTATGGAGCGATGGTAGTAATATATAGATTTAGCCACTGGCTAAAAGCGGAGCTCCCGGTTATAAAATTTTCTGTGCGAATGAAAGGGATTCCCATGTGTACATGGTTTATACTATAGGCTTTTTAAGAAAAAAAAAATGTCTCTTGATATGTATGCAACAGTGTTTTTCTTCGGTATGTTGCTGCATTGACACAATACAAATACGGGACGAAAATAAGCATCCTGTCAAGTGAGATGACCTCCTTCCGAAAAATTAAGGTATTAATTCCTCCAAATGGAATGATTCAAAAGTGCAATAAAGAGAGTATTTTTTTCAAGCATAGATTGCGTCGTCGATGACGTCATATCACCTGACCACTTCATTTCGCTCATCTGGTGACCTAGACTACACTACAAAAGTTTCGTTGTTTTAGAGTTTTCCCTTCACGAGATATTAATTTTTCAAGCATAGATGACGTCATCGATGACGTCATATCAAGTGACCACTTTATTTCGCTCACCTGGTGATCTAGACTACACTAAAAAGTTTTGTTGTTTTAGAGTCTTCCCTTTACGAGATTTTAATTTTTCAAGCATAGATGACATCATCGATGACGTCACATCACGTGACCACTTCATTTCGTTCATCTGATGATCTAAACTACACTACCAACGTTGTTGTTTTAGAGCCTTCCCTCCACGAGATATTAATTTTTCAAGCATAGATGACGTCATCGATGACGTCACATCACGTGACCACTTCATTTCGCTCATCTGGTGACCTAGACTACACTACCCATGTTTGGTTGTTTTAGAGTCTTCTCTTTACGAGATATTCATTTTTCAAGCATAGATGACGTCATCGATGACGTCACATCACGTGACCGCTTCATTTCGCTCATCTGGCGACCTAGAGCACACTACCCAAGTTTAGTTGTTTTCATGGACCGACATGAAATATGGGGCGTTTTCCATTTGACAAAAAATCCCGTTTTGAATTCCCAGTAGTTCTCTGAGTCAAATGGAGAAAGGTCTCAATCCGGTAATTCACGAGAACAGCCACGATTGGACGAAAGTCCGAGAACGGTCTGCACCGCTTTCCATTTGACCCGGAATTTTCGGGAATTTCGGTCAGAAATCAAATGGAAAGCGACAAATCCCCGTAAATTCCGAGTTCTCCGAAAATTCCCACTTTTGGGGTAAGCTCAAAAGGTTGTCCCAAATTTCCGAAACTTTTTCCCGGGTTTGCCGCTTTCCATTTGACTTCTAACCGAAACGGGATTTTTTGCCAAATGGAAAGCGCCCATGGACTGAGCCAAGTAGATACGATTTACTTGAAATGTTGGTGCTATAGGAAATCACAAGACCGTGCCCGGCGGCAAGGCATTCACATGGTTTTAACGCTGCTGCCTGCATGCTGCTAACACCCGTGGGTGGGTGGGAGGGGGGGGGGGGGGGGGGGGGGGGACGGGGGTGCTCGTCCTATCCCTAATAAAAAAATTCAAGGTATAAAATTCACCAAAATCTCGTAGGGGTGTCGAGAGAGTTTTCTATCCGTTAGGGGGTCTCACACCAAAGGTGAAATTCAAGAATTCAAGCGATAATAGAATAAATTGTTTTAACTTGATGGTAATTTCAAGGACCGCAATGACATTACAGTGTGACATTAGGATTTTCCGCATCCAATTTGCTATCTTGTAGGGTTAAAATTCACTGTTGACCACACCCAATTTGCTATCCCTTAGGGTTAAAATCACTTTTTTTCCCGACGAGCACCCCCGTCTATTATTTTTATGGGGAGTCCCCCCCCCGGGTGCTAACACCATTTGAAATGGCCTGATTTATATGTGTCAAAATGGTCAAAGCAACCGGTATCATTATTGAATACATGTAGATTAACTTACTATTTTGACGGTTTCGGCTGCAAAGAATACAAATAGCAATGGAAAGTAGTTTTTGGCTCGACAATTAAATTTGATGGCCTCACAGTCTTGAGTAAACCACATTGCACTTGGGCTCGATGTGATGACTTTTGAAATCTTGAAACTTAATCATCGTATCAAATGTCAACCTCGGTGGTAAACAATAACGTCAATGAGTAACGCTCATGCAGTTTGCCAGCTATCAGTGACATTTAACAATGCGAGGAACCTGATGACAGTTTTCTAGGACTTCATTTAAGGGAGCACAGGATAAAGCACGAGCGATTGCTGATATTTTAAAACACCAGAGTGCTGGTTTTTATGAGCGTGTGCCTGCTTTCTCGCGGCTTCATGTTTGGAAAATACTTTCCATCATTTCCTGTTTTATGTTTAGAAGATTTCGATGACTGTCTTGAGTAATTCGCAAATGCTTTGTAGTCACACTCCTATAGGAGTCTCTTTAAAATTACCAAAGGTACATGTTTTCTCGGTCCATGTTTTTCTCAGTCCAGTTTTCTCATTCCATGTTTTCTCATTCCATGTTTTCTCATTCCAGTCAATGTTTTTACCAGTCCATGTTTTACCAGTCCATGTTTTACAACATGCTTCTCGAAATATCTGCTGCTCGTAGACTCTCCACTACTCGGGCAAGGTCGGGGACCAGTCTCTCTCGAAGAAGCTGTTCCCTTCCTCTTTCGTCTGAAGTGCCAAAACTATATGATCTCGGATCAGGAAGTCCTTCAGGGCACCCAACTCACATGGCTCGGCCAGCTGCCGTAGGCGGACGATAAACTCATCTATAGTCTCATCTGTCTTTTGTATGGCTGAGTTGAAAACAAACCGCTCGTAAAGGACATTCCTCTGTGGTGCGAATGCTTTCTTAGCTCCGCTATGATTTTTTGTGGATCCTTTTTGTCTTCTGCAGATAGGCTGGGTAGGGAGTTCATAATCTTCTTACAGTCTGATCCCATCACCGTGCAAAGTGTGGCTGCTACGATCTCTTTCCCTGTGTCAGCAGAGAGTTTTGATTTGAGGTCAGTGGCGATGATATAATACTCCCATGAGTTCTCAAAGTCTTTCCAGTTTTCCACTACGTCCCCCTTAACAAACATAGGTTGTGGGGCAGGTATTTGATACGTAGCCATAATTTTCCTGAAATATACAGTTAAATATAGATGCGTGGAAAGATGTGGAGCTGCAAGAAAAAAATTGAAACAAATCCCTAAATCCTGCAGAAATACTGAAAACGTTCTTTTTTTGCCCTGGAAACCCTGTGGTTCGTGGTTTTAACCGTTGGGTACGTTGTGGTTCGAACCCAGTCCGTGCGCGGAGCGCTGCTAAGTTTAGCTCTTTCAAATTCCAACAGTTTTGCGTTTTGCAAAGTTCGTAAATCTGGAAGTCTAGCAACTAAAACTACTCTAAACTACGCTAAAATGTGCAAAAATAACAAACTCCACAGACAGAGTAATAAACAAGTAAGTTGTGAATTCTTTGTTGTTTACTCGTGTGGCGAAAAAGCGTCATTCCTAAATGGAGGAATGCTCACCATCAATAATTTAACGATATTTTTGATAATATTACTTCAAATTGACCTAAAAACATTCAATATATCTGAACTATCAAGACTACTAGTCAGGATAAGGGTTAATACATCGTTTTAGTATATTTTTATAGTATATGCCTCGTTCTATTAAAGATTAATACTATTAAGGTACGTAATCAATAAAACGAGCTGTCCGAACCAGCGAATTCACTCGTAGCGTAGTGGTTAGGTTAGGGTATAGAAACTGGAAAGTTACAGGTTCGAACCCTGATGATTTTCATAATTCTTTTGTTTCATTTCTGTAGGTGAGCGCTTGTTTAGAAAAAAATTCTAAGTGCCAGTGAGCATTCCTCGATTTAGGCGTGTGTCGAAAAAGTCGTGTCTTCCTCCCGAAACGGCTCGTTTTTTGCTTGGAGTTGTCTTGCGTTGAGTGGAGGCGGCGACTTGAACGTCTCCCTCTAGATTGGCGAATTTCAGCCCTCTTCTTCCAGTGGCCTTCCCCGTCCTCTCGCATATCCTAAAATTCAGGTACTGTTTTTTACAAGCTTCATGAATAAGCATTTCATAGTCGGTGGCTGTCACAGGATCGCCAATCTCGTACCCAGAGCCCGTCATCTTTTGGCCAGCGGCAAGATTCAGGACTGGGGGAACAACCTCGTTCCCTGGGTCTCCTTGGTCAGTTTTCAAAATGCACGACCCGCCCTTTGATTTTGAAAACTGACCGAGGAGACCCTCTGGGAACGAGGTTGCTGGGGAATCGATTTTTTTAAAACCCAGATTCTGGTTTCCGGTTTGAACGTTGTATGAAAGTTCGTTACGTTTTTGACCTACCACGCATGCTCACAATTCGGATTCCCCCAGAGCCCACCTCGTCCCCAGGGTCTTCTCGGTCGTTTTTTCAAAATGGCGGTCAACCCAGAGAAGACCCTGGGGGAGGTTGAGTCACATGACCATTGTTTGAAAACATGGAATGAGGTTTGTTCTTTGTTTCGAAACGGTCATGTGACTCAGCCTCCCCCATGGTCTTCTCTACAACCGCCATTTTGAAAAACGACCGAGAAGACCCTGGGGACGAGGTTGCCCAGAGCCCTGAATCTTGCCGCTGGCCAAAAGATGACGGGCTCTGGGTACGAGATTGGCGCGGTTGATACTAGATGCTATATCTCAAACCCCCTCCCTTCGGAAATGGTCGGCCGACCGATCATCGGAAATTCCCGAACACTTTGGTAAATTCCAAGATGGCGGCTTTCTTTGGATGATGTCGGGAGGATAGCAATGGGTCAGTTTTCAACACATTGCAGTTTAATTTGAAGGAGTTTCTTGCACTTCTCGGGTAAATAAAAAGCTCATTCTTGAAATTTTACCCATTAACTCGCATCAAAGTATTTTGTTGTCGAAAAATTAGCCATCAAACCTAAGCTATAAGATATGCTATATCTCAAAACCCCCTATTCTCTGTTTGCTTGTATCAGCCAAAATAAAGACAATTAACCACTTGATTATTGTTTATTTGACCCACTCAAATGTCTCTTCATTAGATAGGTGCCTGAAAACGGGAAGAATATATCGTACAGGTTTCATATTTTTGAACTTTTAAGCCTGATTTCCATGTAGTGATCTGTCTTATCTTTTCCGTTTTCCTTTTAGAGCTGCTCCAATGTAAACCACTCATCAATGAAGAAGCCTATTGTATTATAACTTTTTAAGGACAGTTTTAGGGACCGCTCATTATTTAATACGGGGGGGGGATGGTGGTGTGAAAGAAAAATCTGTGAAATTCAATAATAATAATAATAATAAATATAGCATTACACCATAGTTTCAATGCTTTACATTTCGGTGCTTTACATGCTTTAAATGTACATCATGTGAAAATATATATATATATATATGTGTATTTTAATTACATAAAAATATTCTAAAATTTATAAAAGATAAAAACTCTAAAATAAACATAAAGATAATAAAAAGTACAAGTTATTTATGTAGCCAGGACTCCAACTCATTAGTATTATGTATATATATTACGAAAGAGGTAAGTTTTTAGTTGGGATTTGAAAGTTCCCAAAGTCTCAGATTGTTTAATTTGGAGAGGTAATGTGTTCCAGAGTCTGCTTGAATAAACAGAGAAGATCTGTCTCCGTATGTTTTTGCTGGAGGAACGTTCAAAAGCAGTTGATCTGAGGACCTTAATGAGCGAGCTGGATTGTATTTGGAAATCAATTCAGCAATATAGTCGGGAGCCTGATTGTGGAGAGCTTTAAAAACTAAAACCAGAACTTTAAAGTCAATCCTGGCGCGTATTGGCAGCCAATGTAGGGATCGGAGGACCGGCGTGATGTGATCGTTTTTCTTTGCTCGCTTGATTAGCCTGGCAGCGCAGTTCTGAACTGATTGTAGTTTAGATATTTCGGAGTCAGGCAAACCAACAAGGAGGCTGTTACATGAGTCGAGCTTAGATGTAATAAAGGCATGAACTAGTTTTTCACATGTATGCTGGTCGAGATACTTCCGCAGCCTGCCAATGTTCCTTATAGACATGTAAGCATTTTTGCACGTGTTGTTAACATGCTTTGTCATCAACATGTGCGAGTCGACAATCACACCGAGGTTCCGGGCAGCAGGCTTGGGGTCAATAGCAAAGCCATTTATACTAAGGCCAGGAACAGCCTCATGATGAGAGAAGCGAGAAGAGAGATGTACCACCTCTGTTTTGTCAGGGTTGCATGCAAGTCCATTGGCATTACACCAGACCAGGATGTCTCTAATGCATAATTCAAGCCTAGCCAGGACAACCGGGCGTGATTCAGGAGTATCAATTGACACATAGAGCTGAGTGTCATCAGCATACATCATGGCGTTTAGGCCGTGACCCAAAATCACATCTTCCAAGGGAGAGAAAAATAAAGAAAACACAGAGGTCCAAGAACCGATCCTTGTGGAACACCGTATGAGAGATTCCTCTCAGAAGACAGCACGTCATTAACAGCAACTTGTTGAGTTCTGTGTGAAAGATAGGACTCAAACCACTTCAACACAGTGCCATGGATACCGAAACGTCCTTCAAGGCGAGACAATAGAGCATTATGGTTTATGGTATCAATAGCAGAAGATAGGCCGAGTAAAACTAAAACAACCTCACGCTGTCTGTCAATGGCGAGCAGAATATCGTTGAAAACGCGAAGGAGTGCTGTTTCAGTACTGAAAAACAGTCTGTATGCAGATTGGAACTTTGGAAGTAGCTTTTTTTGGACAAGGTAGTTAAGTGTCTGCGTTGCAGCAACCCTTTCCATAGTTTCGAGAGGAATGCAATGTTTGTAACAGGTCGAAAATTAGGAAATTTTTCATGGTCAAGAGTTTGCTTCTTAATTGAAGGGTGTACTACACCCTTCTTAAGTGCCATTGGAAAAACACCAGACTGAAGTGACGTATTGGTGATAGACGTCAGTGTTGGTGTAATGACCTCAAGAGAGTCTTTGAGAACACCAGTAGCCAAGGGATCAAGAGAACAGTGTTTCGACTTCGATTTTGAACAACTTCTTGAATGTGCTTATCGGAGATCACAGAAAACTCAGAAAAAGAACTACGGCATATAGTCGGATTTAGTTTTACCGACAGTTCCATTGACGCAAGATTTGATAACTCATTTGCTCTTTCAGCGCTTCAATTTTGTCAGTGAAGAAGTCAGCAAATTGCTCCGCCAGTATTTGGGGGGAGTCACGGGCTGGCAAGGGTGGAATTGTTTTTAAACCTTAAAAAGGCCATCGGTGACACGGAATAACTGATTCTGGTCAGAGTCAGATATTTTAGCTCTGTAGTAACTTTGCTTTGCAAGGGTGAGGGCATCGTTGTAGATGCAGCGATGATCAACGTATAATTGTCGTTGATCATCGCTGCATCTACAACGATTCAACATTGAATTTCTTATATCGTGCTTGTGCCGTGCGTTTAGTGCCTTCCGATGCTTATGACGAAGCGTCCTCACTAAGTCATTAAGAAATATAACGCCTGATGCTTATGACTCTTATGATCCTTATGGCCTATAAGAGCATCAGATGCATACAGCAGCTGCTAACTCTCGCATTAGGCAGGAGTCTTAAGATTTTGAGCCTTGTCTCATACATTTACTGGTTTCTTCCTGCACATCATTCTTAGCCTGAATTTCAGACGTATTTTCCCTCGAAAAAAAGTATACGTCTGAAATTTAGGCTAACTTGTTGGTGCCTTTTAGGGGTCAAAATAAACTAAGCCACACCATTTTGGTACCTTAAAGGTGTAAAATCGAAACTTCCCAACGAGCACCCCTGCCCCATAGAAAGGGGATCCCCCATTTTTTTGTTGTGAAAGATCCACTGGGTAAGGGCACCGACTGAAAGATGCCAGTCCTTGGATTTCAAGATGCAAGAAAGTGATCTGTGAAGATCTGAAGAGCTCACCTACTGAAAATCTATTGCATAAGACATCCAGTCCACTCGATTGACATTTCCCGTGCTCCTGCACAAATGTCTAAGATGCCTGCATATATTTCAACACAGGGATCCCACAATGTCTGGGGTGGCAAAATATGAAAGGATGGCAATGACTGGAATGGTTGGCAAATGTAAACGAGTAGTGTCATAATAATGATAATCTTTGTTTGCCTTCAATAAAAAATGTACAATGGATCACTAATATAAATTTAGATATTATTAGAAGAGTAATAATGTGTGGTTCCAGAAAATACCCCCCCCCCCCCCCCCCCCCCCCCCCCACACACACACAAACACACACACACACAAGGGCATTGGGCATTGCAATATTTCAGATGGGGGTGGAGAGTCAATTTACGTGATCTTTCTCGTACAAATACTGTATTTTTCTTTGGAAATTCCAGTGGGGTGGAGGTGGTGGTGGGGATTTTCAACAACCTACCTGGGATAGGGGGGGGGGGGGGGAGTTTCTGGAACCACACAATATTATAAAGAAGCAAGAGATAAAATAATCAAGTTAAATTCTTTCATGTACACAACTTATTCATAATGTAGGCCATTAGGCAATGTTCATTAAATGGGCAATGCCAGAGAATATATGTACCCCAGGGCATTTGGAAATTCTAAAATGGAGAGGGGGGTTTTCAAGCTCGGAATTCTGCCTGCATAGGGGGTTTTCGAAGCTGGAAGCTAGGATAACCTCTCAGGAATTTTATATGCATGGGGGGTAAAGCCATTTTGGAAATTCTAGATGCATGGGGGGTCAAAAACTAGTGCCCCCCCGTTCCCGGGGTACATATATTTTCTGGAATTTCTCAATTTGCTGAAGATTTGGAATATGAAAGGTCAGAGAACCACAGAGACCCTTGTGTCTCCAGAAACTTTCCATGCCCCTTCCAGATACATGTCAATCCTCAAAGTTGAGAAATCTGGTGTCTTCTCGTATTTATTCTTGTAAGAATAAATTCACAGGGGAGCATCTAGGGGAGGAGTTGTGGGATTGCATCCTCCCCTTCCCCCTCCCCCCCCCCTCCCCATGAGAGTGATAAATTTGTTGATTTGAACTCAGTATGGATCATATCCAGTCCAACTTTTAAAATTTTACCACGACCGGTTAGCGCAGTGGTAGAGCGCCGAGCTTATGTGCGGGAGGTTGGGAGTTCAAACCCCGGCCGGGCCAACACTCAGGGTCTTTTTCTAATAATTGAGGAGAAGGTGCTGCCTTTGCCCTTATATCTGCAAATGGTTAGACCTTCGCGTCTTCTCGGATAAGGACGTTAAACCGTAGGTCCCGTCTCTCACATACACTACACTAACCGGAACCAGAGGGACGTTAAAGAACCACGGGACGCGGGAGTGACCATCCCCAGTGTAGGGCTCACACTCATACTAACATAGTCGAGCGTTTCATACATGATCTTCTAGCTCGGAGATTGGGTGACTACTCCCCACGTTATCGACTTAAAATAAATCATTTACATTTACATTTACATTTACAAATGCTGCCCCCCCCTCCCCTTTGAAAAAATCTGGATCTGCCACTGAATGCTGTAGCCTGAATGTCATATAATTATTTGCTCCATTTTTTTGTTATTTCATTTTTTTTGCTGTAGTTGAGCCTGTAGTTGTAGCCTGAATTTCAACTATCTTTTTTTTCTACACTCAACACTCGTAGCTGGCCGTTGCAGAGTAGGAAGAAAATACAGCTGAAATTCAGGCTAAGAAACCTAAGCAGGAAGAAAACAGTAAATGTATGAGACAAGGCTCAACATCTTAAGACTACTGCCTAATGTGAGAGCTAACAGCTGCTGTATGCATCGGATGCACTAGCGCCACAAGGATCATAAGAGTCATAAGCATGAGGCGTTATGTTTTTTATGACTTAGTGACGACTAAGTGTCGGAAGGCACTAAACGCACGGCACAAGCACGATCATAAGACAATAGGCTTTTTCATTGATGAGTGGTTTACATTGGAGCAGCTCTAAAAGTAAAAGATAAGACAGATATAAGACTATATGGAAATCAGGATTAAAAGTTCAAAAATATGAAATGGGTAAAATTCCGAGAATGAGCTTTTTATTTACCCGAGAAGTGCATGAAACTACTTCAAATTAAACTGCAATGTGATGAAACTGACCCATTGCCATCTTCCCGACATCATGCATAGAAAGCCGCCATCTTGGAATTAACCAAAGTGTTCGGGAATTTCCGATGATCGGTCGGCCGACCATTTCCGAAGGGAGGGGGTTTTGAGATATAGCATCTAGTATCTACCGATTGGCGCGAGGTGACGAGCCTGGGAGCTCTGGGTCTGAGAATGGTTTACTTGACACCGGGAGCAACCGGTCAGACTTTTTTCAAACAAGAAAGTGCGGTCATGGCTAAAAGGGATGAGTCAGGAGGACCTGATTAATAATTCATAGGCTTCACGGTAGAACGGAGCTACATAGAGCAGATTTCGTATGACTGTGAAAAGTACCGTGACACGGCGCGGTACTGTCGCGGTGGCGGTACCGAACCTGGCCTGCTGTAGATACCGAAGGAAATCGCGTAGTCGCGGTACGGTCACGGTCGCGGAGCGGTACAACTTTGTCGCGGAACTTTTCACAGTCATACGAAATCTGCTCTATGCCATGTTGTGCATGCAATGGCAATTCCAGAAAATAAAGGTACCCTCCCCACGGGCGGCACTAGTTTTTGACCCCCCCATGCATCCAGAATTTCCAAATGGTCCCCCCCCCCCCCCCCCTCATGCATAATTCCTGGCAGGTTAAATAAATCCAGCTTCGAACCCCCCCCCCCCCCCCCCCCCCCCACCCCTATCCCCCTTGCAATCAGAATTCCGAGCTCTTAACCCCCCCCCCCCCCCCCCCCCCCATCCCATCGGAATTTCCAAATGCCGCCCGTGGGGGGGTACCTTTATTTTCTGGAATTGCCCAATGTAGCTTTCGTTCTATTGTTTATCCTAATATATAGATTTAGCCGCTGGCTAAAAGCGGAGCTCCCGGTTACTTTTTTTTCTGTGTTAATGAGAGAAAAAAGTTGCCATGCATTGTCAGAAGCTCATAAGTAGGAGCGTGCATCCTACGAAATGGGTGGGTCTCACATGTGTTTTATAGCTTGAGCTATTTTTAGAAACAGTTGCGCGGGAGAAATTAGCCAATCAGAATTCTTCCTTACATTTGACGTCACGCGTCATCAAAAATTCAGATGGAGCTCTGCTTTTAGCCAGTGGCTAAATCTATTTTTACCTGCAGTTCTTTTCGAGATGTACAAGTTCTTTTCTGAATGTACAAGTTGAGTAAACTAAAACAGATAACAGATGGCTTCAGACATCAAGAAAAATAACTTGAAAACAATATCTAAACGACTAAGGAAAGCAGAAAAGAACCGCGGCCTCGTCGCTTCTTCTCACGGTTCTCGCACAGCGAAAGTTCATGAAGGACTATAATTTATGCAATAAAGCTGATGAATTTGGTGGCAACGGATGGATTAGGGAAGCACAAAGGATTTACAACGAAGTACCAGGACTATGTGGATGATTTGATTTCTAATTTGGTACACCGACAGATGAAGTTTCGCTACACAAACGATCCAAGCAGGAAGGCAAGAATGAAAGTTTGTCAAAAACTTTACAACGTGTTCGCCGAAAAAAACTGAACACATTTACAACTCGGTAAGCCGGGACTATGAACTTTTTCAATTCCTAAGTCGACATGGATGTTTTTAGTTTCTTCTTTTTGTTTTCATTTGTGTGAAATTATTTTTTTGATGCACGAAATTTGTCAAGTTTGTTTTTTGTTTGCGAGAACTGGGAGTCGGTAAGGACGTAGTAGAGTTGAACTTGTACTTGAACTGCTTGAATGAAGCACGACTTGAAAGAGTTTGATCACGTGTTTATTAAAGGGTATACTTTATAAACGACAGAAGTTTATTGCTTACATTCTATAAACTATTTGAAAACGAAATGAATGGTACCGGTGCGAAAAGTAGGCACTGCATGATGGCACTCTGCGAATCGACAGGAAACAGCAAGCGTTTTCTAAAATTGTCGGCCAACATGTGCCAACGGAGCACTGCGTTGATTTCCGTGAAATACATGGCAGTCGAGGATGGCATCTCCTTAACAACCAGTCAGTCTGAGGGCAGAAGTTAGCTTATTAAGTTGTCGTTGTTCCTCTTGTAGCGTACTGCTTTGCTCTTTTTATTGCCTATTCATTTGCTGTTCGCTAACAATCATAACATTTTTTAGCACTTCGTGGATATGTACGCCTGCTAGCTTGGCACTTCATCGCGTGCTTTGCTATTTTGCACCCTGGCTCTAAATCACTAGACTAGTAAAAATATTTGCTTCATTTTGGCAAAAAAGGATAAAGTAAAAGCCGTTCTTGTCGGTCGTGTCAGAGGAGATTTTGTATTTCGTGCGCCTGCTGCGTGTATGACGTAATTTGTTTACTTCTCTCTGATTGGTTGATTTTTCGCGCGAAAATCTAAAAATAGCCCAAGCTATAAAACACATGTGAGAACCACCCAATAGGGGATGCACGCTCCTACTTATGAGCTTCTGGCATTGTACATTAAGTAGCCAGTCACCGTCATACCACGTGACTATAGCTTGCATCCCCTTGCCACTAAGAAAACTTCACCTACGTTTGGTTGTCTGAGGTTCATCCCTTCCCGAGATATATTCTTTTTCTCCCATGATGACGTCATCGATGACGTCATACCACGTGACCAGGCAGTTTCACCCCCCTTGCCAGCTAGACAACTTCACCCAAGTTTGGTTATCTGAGGTTCATCCCTTCCCGAGATATATTCTTTTACTCCTATGATGACGTCATCGATGACGTCATACCACGTGACCAGGCACTTTCGCCCCCCTTACCACCTAGACAACTTCACCCAAGTTTGGTTATCTGAGGTTCATCCCTTCCCGAGATATATTCTTTTTCTCCTATGATGACGTCATCGATGACGTCATACCACGTGACCAAGCAGTTTCACCCCGCTTGACACTTAGACAACTTCACCCAAGTTTGGTTATCTGAGGTTCATCCCTTCCCGAGATATATTATTTTTCTCCTATGATGACGTCATCGATGACGTCATACCACGTGACCAGGCAGTTGCAACCCCCCTGCAACCTAAACAACTTCCTCCAAGTTTGGTTATCTGAGGTTCATCCCTTCCCGAGATATATTCTTTTCTCCTGTGATGACTTCATCGATGACGTCATACCACGTGACCAGGCAGTTTCACCCCCCTTGCCACCTAGACAACTTCACCCAAGTTTGGTTGTCTGAGGTTCATTCCTTCCTGAGGTATGAGTAAGTAAACGGAGAAGAGTCTTGGTTTGCCTGTGGTGGGGCACGCAGACAGACACGCGCGGACGCGCCAGCGATACTATAGTGGGAATACCGCTGAACCATGAAAAATGAAGTCGATCGTATACCTGAGTTCTACTTTGAGCTATTGAGTTCTTCCTGCGATACCTATGGTGCTCCGCTCTGCGGCCTTCGGCCGCTAAGGAGCTCCGCTATGAATGATTAATCAGGTCCTTCTGAGTTATCCCTTTTAGCCATGACCGAAAGTGGCATCTGCAGCGAACAATGAATAATTTGTTTCTTTTGTATTATTCCCCTGAGCCTCGTATTCAAGTTAGCATTTTAGACATTTTATCACCCAACACAGGGATCCCGAAGTGCATCGAATAACTTGGTCAGCGGTAAATCACCAAGGACAAGAAGTACAAACAGAAAAGCAAAAGAAGTTCGAATTTTGTGAAACGAAAATATGGGTAAAGATCTCTTTGATTTTGCCACGGAAGGCGATATTTGAAGTATTAGACAACTGTTTGAGGATCCAGAGAGTGTTTTTTGCAGCAGCTGCCGCCTCGGCTTTAAATAAGCGAAACGACAGCGGCAAGTCCGCGATGGATCTGGCCTGCATGCTTGGACGAAAGGAAATTGTTCGAGAACTTTTAGAGCGAGGAGCAGAAGTCAATAGTAAAACTAAGAAAGGTGAGGGAGGTACTTATGAAGTTTATGATTTTTTTTAATTTATAGCATTCCGTAGATTGATATATCCCCGTAGATGGGTTAGACTGAAGACGAGAAAAGCTGTGAAACTTTCAGGTTAAACATCTGAAACCAAAGACTGACGAATAGAATATGTTTATAAAACAGTATTTTAATAACGTTACGATTGTGGCAGCAGCAGCAGCATCGAATTGAAGGATGCATTGGTTTTTCCACTCTTTGCTGTAACATTCAACATCAGAATCTCAAAATAGCCTTCTATATGTTGGAGATTTTTTTTAGTTTATTTACCAGATTGAACTTAAAATATTATTGCTTCAATCTCAGAAGCCCATGATTTCTCTAGCATGAGCTTCAGTCTTCCCTTTGCTCTTGATTTTAATTACTACCCTTCACACCCCACGACCAGCAACTAAGAACAATACAACAACAAAACGTGCATGGTGCCTTTGTACTGAGTTAGGTTACTTAACAATTATTGAATTTGGTTTTCGCATGATAGTGATATTTGTCAATGCTAAGGTTTGTGTTTCGAATGAAGCTGAGGTGGATAACCTAACTCAAGGTGTTGACAATCTCACTATCATGCAAACACCGAATTCAATAATTGTTTTATTATTCAGCAACCAGCAATTCTTGCCCAGCTAAACGAAGTTGGATATAAGGCCTTGCTTGGAGAAACAGTTTTTCAACTTCAGGTTACGGCATGGTATTTTCCTCTTCATATTCAATTCAAATAGCGATAGTTGATGTAAACATATAACAGATGCAACGAAAATTATTAGCAAAATTGGCTTTCGCTTCCGCTTAATTGGCTTGCGTTATGATGCCATTAGATTGCATCAATCCTAATGTCTGCAGTATGAAGTCACCCACTGTGTGCCAACAAGGTTTCACTGCATACACTTAGACAATCAGAGTCGAGAAAGTGGCATGACTGAATAATAATAATGATTGGCTGTCCAGAAGGTAATGAATGGTGGAAGTTCTGCAAGTGATTAGCATATCAAGATACACATTTACATAAGCATGTGCATATAGGCAACAAAATAACAAATGCCCCAATAAAATAACTTATTTGTTCCATTGGAAAGCAATGATAATATCTCACTTTGTGAAAGGAAACATCTGAATTCGCTGTGAAATTTTCTCACCAATTCAATCAAATGGGCTCTCATATTTGCATCTTTAAGCCAAAGATTATATGTCAGAAAAGTAACACTGACATAAATGGGTTTAAAGATTGGGGACTGAAAAATAACATGGTACATTTCTTGACCCCAAAAATACAAATTTAAAGGAGTAAATTTTCAACCCAAAAAATATGTTTCACTTGAAAAACGATATTGCACTCATCGCATAAAATAGAATTTGACTAGTTGTTGGCATTGTTCACTTCCTTTAAGCAAAAAAAACAACAATTAATTTGTAATGAAAAAATAAAAAAATATGAAATGTCTTAGAATGGGAGGGGTTTATGGTGTTTTGAGACCGGCAAAACTTTGGAATTGAATTTCATGTGATCATGTTAAATATCCAAAAATGACTTTATTCCCACCAAAAATATTGAAAAACAATTAGTCTGGTACTTTTTCATATCTCAAACCCCTTTTGTAGGGTACCTATAATTTCTGGAATCGCACATTAAAGGGGCTGTGTCACGGTAATTTGAGCAAATTCGTGAATACAGCTGCAAATTTGTATTTATTAACCATCTCAAATCACTTATATGACTTGCCTAATAAGCAATCTAGGTAAGTTTCATCGGCAAAGCTGCCGATTTGAAAACAAATTTTGATGTAACTTCAAACTTTGAAAACTGTTCATCCTGACAAGATTTCAAAAACTTGTTGTTGCAATCCATTTCCATCCGCTCTGTAAAAGGTCCATGAAGCGTACAAATCAGGATCGATTTGTAGTTAAATAGCTATTTAGCAAACCTAGACTAGTATTTTGGCTATCCATCAGTTGTTTCCATGTTTTTTTCATCACCAAAGTGTGCTGAAGTCGTGACACAGCTCCTTTAAGGTTACTGAGAACCTTCGCGCCCGTCCTCGGAAAAAAAATCATAATCGTCCTTATTTTTACCAAACATGTCAACCTATATATCGTTGGAAAGCTTATAGAATGGTCTAGCGGGCTATGGCAAAAGAAGTAACTTTTTATTAAACAGAATTTTTTAAAGCTTTTACAAAAAAATTGAGTGTGACATTTTCAAGAGCTATCGTCGTCGAACTGCTTGACCTTGACTCCCAAGAAACACAGCGTTTTATTCCTAAAGGTGTTTCTCAAAAACCGTGTCTGCGTTTTTTAAAATTTTGTTTACTTCAAAAGTTATGATTTTTTTAAATTTTTAGAGCGTGAAAATTCTACAAAATTTGACCTTGGAAATTTAAAAGTTTCATAACTTTTGAACAACGCAAAATTTTAAAAAAGGCAGACACGGTTTTTGAGAAACACCTTTAAGGATTAAAACAATGTTTTACTTGGGAGTCAAGGTCAAGCAGTTCGGCAGCGATAGCTCTTGGAAGTGTCACACCCACAGTTTTAATAAAACCTTCAAAAAATTTCTGTTTATCAAAAAATTATTTCTTTTTTTCATAGTCTGCTAGTCCATTTTATAAGCTTTCCAATGATATATAGGTTGACATGTTTTTGGTTAAACTAAAGAGTTGTATGATTTGTTTTCCGAGTAGGTGCACGAAGGTTCTCAGTAACCTTAGGGTTTATTTTTGGTTTTATTGCCAGGGTACACTGCTCTTCATATGGCTGCATGCTGGGGACAAGTCAGTTGTTTGAGAGTACTGGTGTCTAAGGGTGCTGATCTTCAAATAAAGAATGTGCACGGCGAGAGGGCAAGGGAAGCCGCAGAGCGATACAGGAAAGGGAACTGTGTGGAATACTTAGATAAAGCTGGTATGGAAAAACAACAACAAAACTGCATTGTTATTATGATTTGTTTTTATTTACAGCCTTGTTTCTATTTTAGTCTACTGTATGCCTGGCAACCGTAGACTATTGCTATCAAAGGCGTTGAGGGGTGTCCATCTGTCTGTAAGAAATTAGCATAAACTGTAGCTCAATCAGCAGAGTGCGAGATAAAAAACCCGATAGTCCCAGGTTCGACTCCCGGTATTGGCACTAATTTTTTTTCCCTTCAGTCTTTTTTGCTAGCCTTATTAATCAGCATAAGAAAGTAAGCCACGTAGAACTGCAAAAAAAACTGCAAAAACAAACAAAAACATTTTGTGATCACAAGACCGAATCGATCGAATGAAGAGCAAAAATCAAAGCAATTATTTTATGGCTCAATTTTTTTTTACCTTTGAGATATGCATTATGTTAAACCCTTTTTGTTTAGAAAGCGGTTACATGTAGGTGAACGCCAGAGCAACACATTCAGCTCAGATCGCAGAGTGTCTTGCTGGATATCTTTTGCAGCAAAGGCTCTGGGAACAAGATTGCGATCGAAGTGTCTTTTGGGTAATCTAGCCTATGTATCTTTGGTCAGCAGTCGCCGTGGGTACCTATTTTTTACTAAGTGATCGTGTTTGTGGAATCCTAGTAAAGTCCATACCAACACTATGAAGAATATTCACCAAAATTGACACCCCAACCCTCTGTACCCTTTTCTGTATTTAAAATAGGGTCTTTTCCCTCTGGAAAAAAGGTACTTTTCCTCACTAATCTATTTTCCAAACCTTTTTGAAAGATATGGGTCCACATAGCATTGCTCCTAAGGGACAATGGTGAACAGAAAAATTTAAAGTAAAGGTAATTCCAAGCAGTCAAAATACGCGACTGCTAGACAAGGAGAGATTGGTGGACTTAAAGGGACATGGTCACCGAAAACATCAACATTATAACATCACAAATAATAAAAATAACAAGTCAAATTTGTAAAGAATGCTTTCAACTTGATATGGTGAATATTTGAGGTCATTTCGACGTAGGATTGCAAAGATATTCGCGGATTGTAATTACAGCTTACATGAGGAAATCAGACTCTTTTGGAATCGGTTTACCTCAGTCTTTTTTCAAACATACTAAATTTGTCATCTTAATTCGCTCATATCTCAGCAATCCTTCATCGTAATCCCATACAACTTTCCGTACTTCTTCTTTAAACTGACTCTTTCAGAGAATATTTTTGTATTTTGTTCGTTTTCTAAATGATTTTCTAAATGCTTTCGGACGAGGGGTATACCTTCGTTTAAGAACCATTTCCAGAGGACACAATTGTGTTCAGCAATTATTTCATCATTATTCGTTCTACTAAACAAACGAGGCTTTGTGATGTTACTCGTGAACAATACAAACACAGATTCTTACACGGAGGTAGAACCCGAACTATCACCCCTTACTCACGCTGCGGGCCGTTCATGTGGCAAGTGCGCGCACGTTGTTCTGAGGCTTTTTTGATTGGAGCTTTTTTTGAGAGCTTTTAGTCCGTGGGCCAGGAATCGAAACCCCCCCCCCCCCCCCCCCCCCCCCCCCCCCCCCCTTCCTCGGGGATTTTTGCTGACATATATCATTCGAAAGCTTAGGCCAAGGGTAGTCCAAAACCGGTTGTTCGCACTTTTGAAGTGGAAGCGTTTAGGAGTTACGGCACATTTTACATTGGGCTTCAAAACCACAGGGTACCCGCGTTGGGAATAGCGAAAAACACGATTAAAATGTTTGTATTCGATTCAAAACTCAACATATTGTGCAGCTGGTCACGAAATAGCCTTTAAGGCATGTTAACGTTGAAAACGTGTGAATAAGGTATTCAAATAGGTGCTTTTAGCAACATTGCATTCCACAGGATACCCGCGTCGCGCGGTTTTAAGAATTGGAAATGCGAATTTTATAGCCTGAGTAACAGGCGGAAATATATTTTTCCGTCAGAAAATGAAGGAGGAAAAACAACTTCAAATGGCTAGCTCAATATTTTGTGTAGAAATATCTCGAAAGGAGAACCATGACTAGAGGAAATATGAGGAAATCTTGTCAATTTCCTAATAACTGTTTTGTGGTTGCTGTAAAGGAAAAATAGAGTTTTACATTATGCGAAAACGCTACTTGTTGTTACTATGTCTGCAAAATGTCATGAAATACTCAGCTATGGCTCATAGCCCTCACGTTCCGACTACTGCACTTTTGGAATCGCCGTAGAAATACAGAGCTGGTGAGTCATCAGCTATGAGGGAATTCGTAAACGAAGTGCTTTTGGACTTTACGAGGCGAAGCTACTACTTACACACACTTCACTCTGCTGTATGCAAGAGACCAGCAAAACATATTAACGACTCGGATGATAACTGAACACGCTAAACAATCCAAAAGTAAAGCCGCATAACCACGTTAAAATCTCCATAAATTATTATCGCACAGCAGACGCGTAGTCAAGAATTTCCCGTCAGCGACGCACGCCATACTAAAACTTAGCGCAACTTTTTACTTTTTGGTATTATTTTCCTGACAATCTATAAGTCACAATACTAATAGAAATCCTAGCACATTCAAGAGCCTGAGGATACTCGGCAGACGTTTTAGAATTCTTTTCCGTACTACGGCATAGAGAACTAGAAGTAAACATCAAATGCCAAAGCATATTCCCTGCGAGCAGTGGTTTCCTCCTATCTTCGGCCCGGCGGCAAGAGAAGATAGGAGGAAACCACTGCTCGCAGGGTACAAAGCTAACCCCAAACTGTTGTGTTTCACTATGTCATGACCAGGGCATTGTAATTATATTTCTTTGAAAGATATCACCGCTACCACTTACCTCTGGGGGGGGGGGGGACCCTAGCTACTACGACAACTAAATGCGTCGAGCAACAGGCTTAGGAGACATTAACATGAAGCTGTCCACGTACATAATGCTCAAATCCAAATCTGGCGGTTACATGCGAGCAAAGACGACAAAAAGGCCCCGGAGAAGCAATACCGCCATGTCTCTCGTGGAAAGTGCGGCGCGATCCCAGACCCCGAAAATGCTCTGATACACCAATAGTTATCAATTAACAAGAACAAACATGATGGCATATATACCTCAAAGCACACATATTCGTTTACTACTGATAAAACACTATTTTGTACATATCTGGGAGAGGAAACGTGTGATAATCGTGTAGGGCCAGACACTTTTCCTGACTGTTTTGAAAAGTATGAGACGTGGGTACCCTGTGCTTTATATTGAACGAATTACCTACTTTGATTAAGCAATAAAAGTACTTTCCGCGTGCTCTCTGCTTTCTTACAAACACGAGGGAGATGTTGGGAGAACTGATCAAAACTTGAAAGACACGAGCCGAAGGTGAGTATCTTTCAAGTTTTATCAGTTCGACCAACATTCCCCGAGTGTTTGTAAGAAACCAGAGAGCACGCAGAAAGTATTTTTATTGCTTTTAGAAAATAACATACACACGCGCGACAGCGTTGCGTGACAATCGTGTTTCTCAGGTCTCTTACAAACACGCTTTTTAACCAATCAGAATGCGCACATTCACAATACAACATAGGAGTTATTTTCTAAATGCTTTTATTAAGACATTTTCTAGCAAAATGGCGCATGTAGGCTGTTATTAGGCAAAAGATTCGATATCGAGTGTTTTTGATGTAACACGGGATTTTATTTGTGTTTTTCGCTATTCCCGATGCGGATACCCTGTGGTTTTGAGGCTCAAATGTAAAATCCGCCGTAACTCCTAAACGCTTCCACTTCAAAAGTGCGAACAACCGGTTTTGGACTACCCTCGGCCTAAGCTTTCGAATGATATATGTCAGCAAAAATCCCCGAGGGGGGGGGGGGGTCGATTCCTGGCCCACGGACTATTTCGTGCACACACAGAGTCCACAGGATTCCCACAAACGAGAGCGTACAGGAATCCCATACAAATGTGCGCGCGCGAGCCACAAGGCAAGCATATTCCAAGGCGCCGTCTACACAAGAAACAAAGAGAGCCTGCGGGGAGGCCACGATGACTTCAATCTCTCGTTTGCTTTACCCACTGCTGAACTTCTCTTTTTGTGTCACCATCGTAAAACCTGTACATGTAAATACTCTTGGCCCGTCCATTTTTATAAGTAACGGTTCCTGCAATGGCTATCGGATAAGACCCTTTGGAGTAAGGCCCGTCCACTGCACGTATCCGGATATTTTGAATCCGCAACTTTTTCTTTCCGGATACGGCTATCGTCCACACGCATCCGGCGAATTCGCTGACAAGTCCGGATATATTTGAATCCGCTCTCTAGAGTGGAAATTTTTGAAACCGATGACATTTCAGATACGTGTGGAAGGTCGAATCGGGATATTTTCTGATATGATGACCGTATTTGTCTGCGATTTGTCTGCGAATTCGCCGGATGCGTGTGGACGATAACCCTATCCTTAAAGAAAAAGTTGCGGATTCAAAAATATCCGGATACGTGTGGACGGGTGTATTCGATTTGAATATTTTCGTATCCGGAAAGTAAAAGTTTCGTATTAAAAGATACCCGGATACATGTGGACGGGGCCTTATTTGTGACCTTTGCGGGCACAATAGTGTGATCAGCAGAATGGCATATTGACATTACAAACGAGCCAGAATAAAACAACCCATAGCAAGCCCGTGTGTGCAAGGTTGTTCGGTCAACAAATACCAACAGTATAAAACAAATGCTTTGTTTCAACAGTCTTTAGTTTCTTCTAGCGTTTCACATGTGCTGCCACAGGAGAGAACATTGAAAGTTTTAACATCGAAGATCATTGAAGTCATTTTGTTTGTTTTAACGTGTAATGTTATCCTTTTGATTTCTCAGAGGCCCAGATTGCACTTAAGACCTGGATAACCACTACGAAAGATACTATAGCCGATCCTGACAAGCATATGGGCAGATTCACCAAAGATGACCGGGTAGGAATGGCGATGATCCTCTAGCCTGCGTAGCAAGCGTTTCCATGGAGTTTTAGAGATGTTCGATTATTTGGCCGCACGAAATATGGGGCGAGAGTGAAAAATGGTCAAAAATTCTCTCACACGTTTCTCCGACCTTTGAAACCCACGCTTGCTATACTACAGGCTTTCGCTAATGATACTTGTATTGTACTGTACATACACCTAACTTATTTCAGAAAACGGTACACCGTCACAACTGTTTGTTATAGCCTGTGATGCACTGGGACAAATAGGCATACCACAACGCAATCATGGGCACTGTTTTTTTGGGATAAATAATCATACTCATCACCCTGCTTATTCCAAATGATTCTACAATACATCGCTGACAAAATATTTTGTACTGGATTAGCACGAGAATTTCGTTCTTCTTAGTTTCTCCCCTAAGAAACTACCAGAGATATAGTTGTGACATTGCAACCTGTTTGTATACACTACTGCCATTTTCATTTCTAATCTACGCATGCACCACGACACGCGCAATAATCAACAAACAGCAAATGGAGTGTGAAAATGCCTCTACTTGGAGTGAAATATTCACTTACAAAATCACTTTTATACAGCACGCAATTAGCATAAACAAAGACGTGCAAAGCTATGAACCGAAATGAAAGAGCTCCTCAATAGTCCAGTTTCGAATTCTCTAACCTACCGCTGAACATGCATCGGCGGCGCATAAATACAGTGGGAGCCTCGGTTTGAAGTAGAAAAAGTTGTGAGTACCAACGAGAAACTGATGAAGCTTGAATGGAGACAATAGACAAAACGTTTTGGACTCGTTGGTATTCGCAACTTTCGGGTTCAAACCGAGGCTCCCACTGTATTTATGCGCCGTTGATGCCTATTCAGCGGTAGATTAGAGAATTCGAAACTGGACTATTCCAAAAAATTCCATTGAGAAGCACTAATTCATTATTCTGCAAACTCTACGCCAACTAACAAAACCGCGGTTTGGCTTCCGCCAATCAAACAAGTGAACAGGTCGCCTGGGTGATTTCACGCAGTTTTTGACAGATTTTTTGAACTAACAAGGACTACCTAGGCCGTAAAACCAAAATTTCCACCATAATTTATACCACAACGCGCGCGTTTCTCGAATGCTGATTGGCTCTCAGCCGTGGGTACATAAGAGGACATACCACGAAACGCGCCATCATCAGCGCGCGCGCTAAAAAGAACAAACGAAAACAACGTTTGGCTGCGCGCGCGCTACTGTTTTTGTATTTATTTTTGCCTTTTTGTTGTGGTATAAAACAAATGTCCTCTGATTTTCCGTGGTATGTCCTCTTATATACCACGGAATGACGTAATAAAGTGGACAAAATGCACTGCGGACCCACTCGGCTGCGCCTCGTGAGTCCACAACATTTTGACCACTTTATTACGTCATTCCGTGGTATATAAGAGGACATACCACGGAAAATGAGAGGACATTTGTTAAATGCAAGCGAACCTTAAAAAAAGTCCACGCGCCTGTCTTAAAAGGTTTGATTGACGGAAATCAAAACGCAGTTTGGCGGTCGGAAATGTAAAGTGGGAGTTCACAGAATGAAGAAACGGCGGTAATGTAAAACATGTAGCTAAGGTTTTTCCGTAATAACTCCGATAGTTCGCCTTGGGAGCCATTGTAACTCGTTCATTTGTGCCTATATGTGTAGCCTAGGTAGAAATTCAGAGTGCAGCGCAAAATCGCTCAACTTGTCACGCAACGTTGCCGCGTTGCAAGTCGAATGTTTTTTGCTCGTTTTTCATCAAATTCGCAACTTGTCGCGCAACATTTTGTTTTGATGATCACACCTGCAAGCCCAAGGCTGATTCTGCCCCTTCGCACCTCATTTCTATTGACTAATCAACTTGAATTGTAGGCAAAATGTTGCGCGACAAGTCGCGGTTTGATGAAGAACGAGCAACAAAGCCAGAATATGTGGCTCAAAGAACACCCGTGCTCTACTACGCACAACAACTTTTTACAACTTGCAATGAATATTTTTGTTGCGTGACAAGTTGTGGCAAGTGAGAATGTGTTTTTTTCCTTGTAGACAAGCGGCAACAGATACTGTGAAGAGAAATTAGAGTGGCTAGAAAACCACAAAGACTCTTCGACACTTGCGGACATTGTCAAACAGACAGAAGAACTTGCGGAACTCCTAAAACCAATGCTCAGTAAACTAGAGGACACTAACGGCAATGGAGCTCCGAAAGAAACAAAGAAATAGGCAAAACATAAAAAATGTAGGTAAGCACATTGTACTCTACTGCAGGTTTCACATACTTGAGGCTATTGGGAGACGCGGAAGTAAGTTAACAACCTTAGACTAAAGGAGCGGTGTCACGATTTTAGCACACATTTGGTGATGTAAAAAACATCCAAATATTTGATGGATAGCCTAAATACTAGTCGAGGTTTGTTAAATAGGTATTTAACTGCAAAGCGATCATGATTGTTGGCTGCATGGACTATTACAGAGCGGATGGAAACGGATTGCAGCAATGAGTTTTTGAAATCTTTTTGGGATGAGCAGTTTTCAAAGTTGGGAATCTCGCAGGAATCTCGGCCAATCAGCCCCAATCGCCCTACGATTGTCTTCCGCCAGAGCCTACGACAATACAGCGGAGTAGGCTCTGGGAACGCGATTGGACATAGCCCCTTTTGAGACCCCTTGTCCGATCCTGGGTGTGGCATGTAGTTTTGTAGCCCACAAAAAGTATATGCTAATGAGGTAACGGGAAATGGTGCGCATTGTTTTAGATTACAATACAATACAATACAATAATTTATTTAGAGTCGGTGACATGGGGAGAGGTTACCCGAGCTCCAGAACCAGAAGCTCATGTGAAAAACGCGCGACTATTACATTTAACTTCACTACAATTACAATTTACAAGACAAGATACTTCAAAAATTAAGTAAAATTACATCGAGATGTCATATAGCGATTACGATTGCAGGCATTTGCTGCACTGGCAGCCATGGTAGTTGATGTCCTTTATTTAAGAGAGACTTAAATTAAGAAAGAGTAGCAGCAGATTTTACATTATTAGGTAGTTGGTTCCAAACGTGAGAAATGATATATGATATATGAAATAAATTCATTCGCTCGGTTTCAGATTTACTCCAAAATGTTTCGCACTGTAAATCATGTAGATTTATCACGGAAACTCTCTGTATACACGAGTCTGTAGGCACCTTGTCAAATTGAAATAGATGTACAAAACTCAGCCTGGAGACTGCCGGAAGAAGAGAACTATTGATCTTAGTCTTGGGCAAACCACGAACGAGAGTGGGATCGAATTCATTTGAAGCAATAGATCATTTCAAGAGTCCATTACCAACAGCAAGAGGCTTATGGGCACGAGAGCCCTTCCTTCAACAACGTCAGAAGAGTGTCTATTTTATAAACGCATTTTCTCATAATATTAGATTGAGCAGAATAAATTTTTCCCTGCGACCAGAGGCTACTTTTTATCTCTTTGCATTTTCTTTTACTTTTAGTGTTTTCTTGTGTTTTTCAGTTACGCAAAAGTAGCCTCTGCACACAGATGTAGTTTCTCTGTCGCGCATGTGTGATAAAATGGCATGAGCTATGGCATGAGCTTGGAGAAATTGTTCGATCAAGTTTGTGCGCGAGCAAGGAATTATCAATTTATCTGCTCTGCAACTTTTAAAGGCTCTTAAACGCATTCTTAAGTTTGACTTTGAGAATTCGCTGGGGATTTCTTTTTTCTGAGGTGGTGACATTTGTGTGCTGAGGCCACTTCAAAACACTGAACAAGATAGAAGTGGCCTCTGCTATCAGGGAAAATAAATTACTTAGACTTCACCCATAGGGAAACTAACCAAGCAAACCGGCAAGAACACCGAAAATGTAATGAAAAATATGCAACTAAATGAATTGTCATTTTTCTGACGCTGTTGGAACAACACTAATGGAAGATTCTTACAACAACAACAATAATAATAATAATCATTTGACTTGATTTTGTTTCGACGTTTGCCCGCGGCTTTGGTCAAGAAAATAGCCTGTCCAATTTTGGGGGCGTTAAAAAAAATACTGCTTTCCCATTTTTCGTTCTCGTCCATAAAATTCCGTTCGCAATGGAATGAAACATATCTGAAGGTAAAAAAACGCACAATATATGGCACTTCCTGTTGAGAACTCAGAATGACAAACATGATATATAATTTTTTAAAGACTTTACAGGTGGGGAACCTAAAGTAAAATGCTGATTCTCCTCCTTTATTCTTCTTTAATATCATTGGTCTAGACTTCTTATTGCCATACTTTCGGAAGCAATCGAAATCTAACATTTTTTTTTTATTATGTTACTACTCATGACAACTTTCTCTGGTAAAAAGTAGACATATCCTATGTGGGAAACCTTCAATGCCGTAGAACAAAATTGGAGTTTTACCTGTTCTTGCATGGATGATTACTTGATTTAAAATTATTGATTGCAAATAAATGGAAATCACTTCATATGAAAGCAAACAGTTGTCTCTGATTGTGTGTCTGTGTTTGATTTTTAATGTAGAGCGTTTTCACTGTTTAGTTGAACTTTTAGATATAATAGACCAAATCGGCACCAATTGTTGCCACCCAATTCAGATAATGCGATGATTCCTTTGGGTCTCGCTCGATTAAGTGCACGAGTGTATGTGCAGAACTAACAAAAGTATCTACCCAAAGGAATCATCACATGATCTGAATTGGGTGGCAACAAGATGTAAACACTGTTATCCGATTTGGTCTATTGATCGTTTCAATCTTCGAAAATAGTCTAGAATGTGCCTAGTATTTAACTTTGATTGTAATACCATGAACTAGACATCCTCAAATAAAATATTGATAAGCATTTCTATTGTTCATTCAACAAAATTAGAAAGAAACTCCTGAGATTGAATCAGACGAACTTCGCGTTGGCGTAGATGATGAAGTGGGACAATTCAATTATCCATTTAGACAAATATAGAATAATGAGCTACCTGTGCCTGAGTTGCGAAATCTTCATTTATTTGCCAAACAATTTAAAGAAAAGAAAAAAGAAGCAAGAGCCAACTAACAGCGTTGGCGGAGAAAATAAAGCTTGACGAGAAAAAAGAACTCGCAATGAAATATCGCGGTAAGCCCTTGACGTGAGTGGGTGTCCTATGTTAACACTTAACTAATAATAAACGAGAGGAAAATAATACTTTTTTTGTCACTTTCGTTTTATTTCCTGATCTTATTTCTAGCCCATATAATTACGTACTAACTTTCCAATTTGTAGGATTTATGTTATTATCCTTAGCCAGAGCTATTATTTTCTAGTAAATATAGCACTTCATTAGTTCGTATCATTGCTTGCAGAACTCGAATTATGTTTTAAAGCATTAGCAGCAAAACAAATTGCGACAAACACAGGTGCAAGCGTGACCTTAATGAGCGACTCAAAATGTTTCCCTTCGTTGCAATAGCCTGCGTAGCCGGCTCTCTTGTTTTCGAGAGGCGAGTCGCTTTCCGAGACAGATTCCAGGCACGCACGAAATCTCGAGGGGCAGCTACGCTGGCTACGTTGCAAATATTCCCTTGATTCCCCTCCCACTTTTGTTACTACTTTGTCCCTCGAAATTTGAGAGCGACATTTCATCATGTTGCATATTGCTATAGCTTTCAGTAGTATATATACATAAAATGACAACTGAACAACAATACAAAACATGGAAAATATCGGTCTAAAGTATAACTGTACAGATACATGTCAATGAGAAACATCAACAAACAAACAGGAAGTACCCCGTGATGTAATACGACCCTACTATAACTTTCAGTACTGAAAATTAAAGGAAAAAGAAAACTTGAACTTTTATCACATGTAGATGGTGTTAGTGAGTTGTAAAACAATGCTCCCTGTAAATTTATAATTAAAATCGCGAATTATAAAATGCAACATATTTTTATTCAAACGGCTGTGCTGTTTCGCTTAGGTAGTTGTTTAGCTGCAGGCATAGCTGAAAATATGTTTATATATAGACATTGGCCAGATCTGGCCGGAATTAGAATTACATGAGGACATTATATTTCATGTTTGACTAGAAAAGTAGCCTACAAGAAGGTCACGCCTCATTATACCTTCCTACCCAACAGAAAAACCACAGTGACAGTCCGTTTTCAGTTTGAGATGTTTAAACTATGTTGCCGAAAATAACCTCTTCAACATGTCTTACGAGTTTTGCACCATATTTTAATTTCTTGTAAAACAGATTTCTGAACAACTGTTTTCCAGTTGCTTATTAAATACCACGGATTTCCAGCTGGGCTTTTATTCTTTGGTTAATGAAGTTTGATTGTTATTGCGAAGAGGTTTGTTCGATGCATTAATTGAATAAAAATGAGACGAAGTTTTTAGGTGGGGTTAAGTTGCCCGTTGAAAAATCTTTAAAAATAATTCAAGGAACTTTGCCTACAAGAGATACGCGTTAAGTGACTATGACGTATACAAGTATACAAGTGCATCCCGACATTGTTCCTTAATTGATTAACTATTTCTAACCCTTACAATCCAGTAAAGTGGAAGACAAATTTGTTGCAAATTTATCTACACTAAATTGTTAACCTAAACCTGAATAAGACTGACAGTCTTCAAAAGCAAGGACTTTATCGCGGTTTTAACCATCAAAGCCACATGCAAGTTCCAGCAAATGCTTGACACGTAAAAGTCTGTTCGTTAAAATAATTCTATTATTCCTTCGCTTCTGTTGGCAAATCTTTAATTATTTGCACCAAAGCTGATGGAAATTTTCCGTGCTTTCCATCCAGCGTGCCCTCAAACCAATCAGCGTCGATTTTGCTTGAGAGAATGATCATTTCTCCTTCCTTAAAACTTAGCTCACCTTCCTTTTTACCATTAAAGTCGAACTTTGCTCTGCAGCTAGGCTTTTCATCAGGCGACGGCTCTTCAGATGTAGCCGAGGTTTCTGCCAATGGACTGGTGTTTTTGACAGAAGCTTGCGCGTTTCCCACCTCTTGACTCGGCGCTTCTTTTTCTCCTGTTTTTCCCTTCGCTTCTGTCAATTTGGCAACGGCGGATTGCTTTCTCTTATTCAACTTGTGGAGAACATCTTCCAGCGTTGTAGTAGCCGTCTTGTTGTACTGAAGCATGTCTACAACAAACACTAGAAGTGGCTCAATCATTTTGGTTTCATCAGATAACAGATGTTTCATTTCATCTCTGCAAAGACATTTCGATTCTTCAAACTTTGCCTCAGCTATTTTAACCTCTTCGGGGGAAGTTTTACTCGTCTGTTTGCGCCTCTTGCAATCATAATCGAGCCTTCTACTTGCAGTTTCTTTCTATCATGGCTGATTGGTTTCAGCTCATTTTCGTCTAATTCGTGCAGAGAACTCAGTAAATTCAGGTGAACGCTTTCGTCGAATCGATCTCTCGCCTCGGCAATTTCAATGAGTGAGCTGCCCAAATCGAGAAGTGCCGAAGCATACTCGCACCCTGCACCATTTGCCCCGATTTCTTGACCAGCTTTCAGCATAACATCGCCCACTAAACCTTCGGCTTGGGGGTATTTCTGGTCCTGCTGAGCATATGCAACGCCGTCTTCGCCTTCACGATAGAATTCGGCCTGAGCATTTCCTTAGTCTTAGAGGTTAGGCTATTCGTAAGCTCAATGATTGCATCGGTTTTGCGCTCCATCTCGACAAACTCGTCGTCCATCTTTGTCCCTTCGGCTGAGCCCATTTTTTCGCTGACATATTGATTCGCCTTGTTCAACTGCTTCTTAAACCCCGCAAAAGACATCTTCAAGCCTTTTTCCTTTCCCCTTAATCGAAATATTCTTTTCCAGAGCGATAGACTACAACGTTACAAGATTATCGCCTCGAGAAACGGGTTGAATCAAAGTGTAAATCCCAACCTCTTGGCAAAGCCTCGCCAAACGCCGCCTTGGAAACAACGCTACGCTGCAAGCCAGCTGCTTGAGAGAGAGCCTTTCATCTGAAATTCCCCTGCCATCAAATCCATTATTCATTTGTTAAGATTTAGGCGATAGATTTATCCAATTTAATATAGAACTAAGGAACACTTAGCTCTGTATTCACCAATGGGGTCGGGTTAGTAATTATAAACCGAGGAGAAATACTGCAGGTGTGCTTTATGCAAAGTGAATCAGTACTCTGAATTCTTTGACAAATGCCCACCACCTTAGCCATAGATAATAATATGGCATTAACCTTATTTCGCTACGCTTTTTCATTTTATCACAACCCACACAATTCCATCTGATTTATCAGCGCAACTGTGAATTATCGCAACCCTAATTTTACCCTCCGACTGAATGGAGCGTGTTCGAGGATAACGGCATCCCTCATTATTTGCATGATATAAGTTGAGCTGCATCAAATTAGATTCAAAACACGAAGCATCCCCTCTGATTTTGTTTCATGTCCACAGACAGGCGATTTTGAATTACTCGGTTTAAATACAGAAAGTAAATAATTAGACGCTCCCTTAGAAAAAATAAAATAGTTGCCGAGACACTGTGGTTAATTAAAGAGGTGAGGCGAAGCAAGGAATTCGCAAAATACGAAGCAGTGTTTTGTCTTAAACTTTACCTTTAACGTTTTGATTTTTGATATAAAAATAACGCAGTAAAATCGCCAAAAAAAAAATGGAACAGCTCTAGGCTAAATAATGCAATGCTTTCTCAATGTTTTGAGTTGGAAATCAAGAATACCAAACAAACGGCAGAAAATAATATGAAATTTCAACAAACTGAAGCTTAATTATATTAGTCCAGTTTCATATAAACAAAAAGCTGTGATTAGAAAAATCACTTAATATTACCTGTCGGTTGAGTTACACTTTCTTTGGGCATAAAGAAACAATTTACAGAAGGAGCATTTTCAAAATTGCTTGGGTCTTGGACTGTCATTAAACAGTGACATATTAAAAATCCGTTTCGAAAAAAAGGACGAATCTGGCGCCCGTCTCAAATGTAAATATTTTGTTGTGCCGTCTCTCATTCATCACATGTATTTTCTCCATTTTATAACCCAAAAAACTACCGAAAAAAAATATAGCCCATGATGCCATCCATATTTACATGCTCCACTCAACAGATTATCTAATCCTCCTAATTGTAAAGGAAATATCTGACAATCACAGGGAAGGTCTGCAAAACTCATCCATGGGGAAGGAATGGATTGATGCGGAATGAATTCCCTGTGAATTAGATGGAGGTAGAGTCTAACAGTCTACCTTTAAATGTAGCTATAACCACCTTGAGAGAGTTACCTATTAAAATAAAGATGAGTACTACTTTCTTCCGAGTAGTGTACTCGTGAAGATGTGAGCCAAGTGTAGTTGTACAGACACAGCGGAAATGATCAAAAATGAAATGTCTAACTTTGCCATTATTTCAGTGTGCTGAGATTTCGTATACGAAGAGTTTCTATATGACCAAAAGCATAATTCCAATTTTTTAAGAAATTTGAACAAAGTTGGCATAATTCCTGATCAAAGTAATAATTCTCACATAAAATGGTACAGAAACCAAAGTTTAAAGCCTAATATCGCAATATATATAGAAAAAGGTCATTTTTGATATTGTGTTTTCATCAGACAAGGAGTTTGTATGCGAAACTTCAAGCTTATCGACTGAAATAAACCCGACCTTCTATTTAAATTTACTGATTTTAGCAGGTCATTTGCTAAAATATACAGGTTATAAGGGACGGACCATTTGATACTTGATGGGAGGGGGGGGGGGGGGGGGGGGGGGGGGGGGGGGGGGGGGGTAGGGTGGCTGATTCCCCAAAAAAATTTGAGCAAGCCTCTGACCTAGAAAATACATAGGTACGCAATGCGTACGGGAAGCTATTTGCAAGGGTCCTGTTCGTCCAAGGTGTACAGATGCATGGGCGTTGGCAGAAATGGAACGTACGGAAGGGCTGAGGCACGATATTTAAAATCTTGAATACAATAGACAATATTAAGGG
Organism: Scolanthus callimorphus; assembly: GCA_033964015.1. Lineage (NCBI taxonomy): Eukaryota > Metazoa > Cnidaria > Anthozoa > Actiniaria > Edwardsiidae > Scolanthus > Scolanthus callimorphus. The sequence goes on along the minus strand of CM066911.1, from coordinate 28,332,454 downwards.
GATTTGTATTTTTCAATGGTACACTGGAAGTTTTGAAAATGATATTAGAATTTGGAGAAGAGTTTGGCTGGGGAATGGGACTGAGAGCCCCCATTTAAGGGCCCTTCTGTATTGGTGAAGTATACACTTCAGAATTCTTTGTATTCAGTCAAGTGACTTTGCTAGCAATTTACTTCCGGCGAATGAAATGGTGGTCAGCAAGCCAAATGGCGGCCGTACGTTTGCACAAGGGCGCAGTGGAACTTTATCAAACTATATTACGGTTTAAAAAAATACTTTTAAGCCAGAGCAAACTAGACTTGTAGTGTTAACTTAGGGTTTATTTTTGTTTATGTTTTAGAGAAATCACAATTTTAGCAAGTTGCTATAGGTATACTGTTTCAAAGCAGTGGCTCACATTTTCTTGAACAATATTGTTTCTTTACAAATTAACATTTGGGCTCTGATGGTCTTCAAAGGTCAAAATGCTGTTGAAAATCCCGTTGGTGCAATGGAAAAACTAAGACCCATTACCTGAGACGCAGGAAAAGTGCAGACCCCTGGTGCCTGTGAGCAAAATTAACTGTTGTTTCCAGGGGGTCTGCATTTTCCTGGCTCCCAGCAGGTCTTGGGTCTTTGTTTTCAGGTCTTCATTTCCATACACCCCTGTTGAGTTTGTAATATGGCAGGACTCGAAATTAAATTTTATGCATAGTTTGAAAATTTTAGACATAATGTCCCCCAAATTTAGGCGCGTTAGGCTAAAACGAAACAAAATATAAGCATATAAATACATTCACATCGGCCGCAATTTCGAGCCCTGCCTCAAAAGGTGACAAGATCCAGTTTTCATTAGGGGGAGGTTTACATGGGGAGCGATGTCACTCCTATGAGGGATAACTTATATTGTTTTGTTATCCTCATATGAGGCACATCACTTCCCATGTCAAGGCCTTAGATGGCAAATAAACCATATTGTGATCTTATGGGTGTAAGTAAAAATAAAGTTACTATGTTGAGTTCACAAGTATTCTCTTGTTTTGGTAGCATGATACATGCGCCTAAATGAGGTCTTTGTCTTTATTTTGGAGTTTCATTTTGGAAAGAGTTGCATGAAGGCTACATTGAAAACCAAGCTCTGAGACCAGCTCGGACCACAACAAATCCCAGGAACAAATAGTCCACCAGTGGCGGATCAAGAATGAAAAACGGGGTGGATAATACAAAGAATGTACCAGACATTTCAAAACAAGGGGGTGGCTAATACAAAGAATATACCAGAAAGATGAGAAAAGGGGGGGGGTGGAAATCCACCCAATCTCCCTCCTGTATCCGCCCCTGGTCCACTTCTCAGCCAACCCAAAAAAAGTAATTGTATGGCCGAAGAGATAGAGGGGAAATTGGCTAACAGTGTTTACATGCCAAATGGGGCATAATTATTAGGTGGCAACAGGATCATCTGATGATTCATTTGTTAATCATTACTGTAAGGTGATGATAAGTAATTATCCCTACCATATTAGGCACGTCCAGCTTAGTAAGGTAGTGACAGGCATATTGGATTTCAGTTGGGATCTCGAAACAACAGAGATCGGCTGAGTTTCGCCAACTCGGTCATTTACCGCGGGTACTCTTATTTCAGCTTATGTACCTACAACTCGTCTTATCAAATTTTTGTCGCACGCTACATTGCCAGTTTCTGATATTTTTCGTCAGGTTTAGTGTTAAATTTTCATTTAAATCTTGTTGTCTATTTTCGGTGCTTTTCATAATGCGAATTTACCCATAGTTAGGTGCACGGCAAGTCGCATGCACACTCCACTGTTTGTCTTGTGCAAGTATTTACATACCGGTCTATTGTTTTGGATGTTTTCACAACTAGGCTTTTTCGGTCTACTCATAATTTGTAAATAATCAGAATGTACAGAACTTCTTGTCACGAGTTCTTATCGCTGCCGCCTTACACTGTCATTACTATGACTGTCCAGATTTATCTTAACAATTGTATCCGTGGCATCGACACAGGCAGCGCATAATAGCCACAGTCTTTTCAATTATACACATAGCACCGGTTTTTTTAGCTCGTATACCCGATCGCCGTTCTCTGCTTAACGCATCGTTATTTGCCTTTTATTGTTAGCACAACATTGTCAATTGAAGTCTGTAACATTAGTCTCCTCGATAGTCATTTCACTGTTCTAGCTAGCAGTCACATAATTTTGTCACGTGCAGCCAGTAGGCATCACAGCATGATCACACTAGCAACATTTCACATTTCTAACAGAGTCAGTGATCATCAGCAGCTCATATCGCTAGGCCCAGTATTGTAAACAGCTCATTAGCTCACGCAATCACGGAAGACTATCTTGCACAGATCAGCGATTCACAGCTATCAAACCAGGTCACTGCATTCACAGTTCATTTCACTAGATTACAATAATAACTCACTGTACGAAACTTCAATAATATCAATAGCTCATATGGTAGAAACCAATGCGCGGTATTATCATGCACAGCTCATAGTCATCGCTGTATATGTGCATAGTCATCTACCGTTCATAGCTATCACTGCATTGTCATCTACCGCATATATCTATCACTGCATTGTCATCCACAGTTCATAGTTATCACTGTATTGTCATCTATCGCATATAGCCATCACTGCATTGTCGTTCATAGTTATTTCAGCATAGTCATCTACAGTTTATAGCTTTCGATCACGGCATTGTCATCTATCGCATACAGTTATCGCTGCATTGTCACACATCCATCATAGTCATCACCGCTATAAAATTCTCCGCATTGTTATTCACAACTCACAAGTATGCACTGCATGAGCTTATGGCAAAGCATAGAACTGTCAACACATTCTCTCCACTCGTAGTTCAGAGTAACCACAGCATTGTCATTAACAGTATGGTCATCTGCAGGACATTCACACCTTATAGTAACCACAGATTAATCATTTACAACCAATGTCACTGCACCGTCATTCATAGTTAAGTAAATTGTTCCATGGTCATCCTTCGCTCCTAGTGTTTACCACAATATCACATAGCTCACTGTAATCATTGCATGGTCATCCCAGCCTATATGAATTACTGCATGCGCCACCCAATAGCGAAGTAACTTGTTGCATGGTCATCCATTGCTCCTAGTTCTTACCGCATTTATCACATAGCTCATTATCACATTGCTGACTGTCGCTGTAATTCAGCACTTGCTGCAATTGGTGTCGTTTAAAACCATCCTTCATCATTCCCGGTTATCATTGCCTGGCCGTTCACAGCCTACAGTAAGCACTGTATGGCCGCGCAAGTCGTTCACAATTATCAGTCCACGTTTGCCATTCACAGTTCCATCATAGAAAGCACAGCATCGTCCCATACTGGGCATACAACTGGTGGCTGTACAGAGTAACCACAGCACTGTCACTCATACACTCGTTTTATGCAGTTATTCTACACAGCACTGTTTGTGGTGCTGTGAGTTTCAACAATGTCTTTTACAGATTACATTTGCTTGCAGTTAATTTTTATTATCATTTTTTGATAGTGATGGCATCAACACGGTTACCCTGCGAGCAGTCGGCTTAAAAGAGAGGAGGAATTCACTGCTCTCAGGGTCACATATCATAGAACACTACTCACAGTTAATAAACTAAGCCAATTGCCTTAGAACACCAGTTATATTCATATCCTCTTTCCATATTTTCCTTTTCTAATGCACGCCAATGGTCAATTTTCTTGATTTTATCACACGTTTTCTTTTACAACTACATACTCCTCCCATTCACCACCTCACTACTTCTGTTTGGGTATTCTTGGGCTTTTATTCAGTTTATTGACAGCTCTGTAATGTGTTTATATGTTTCCTGCTTGTCAATAAACTTATTTACCCCAAACATCAGCATCTTGTGGTTAATGGGAGGAAGTAATTTGTTAATCATTACTGTAAGGTGATGATAAGTAGTTATTCCTACCATATTAGGCACGTCCAGCTTAGTCAGGTTAGTGACAGGCATATTGTATTTCAGTTGGGATCTCGAAACAACAGAGATCGGCTGAGTTTCGCCAACTCGGTCATTTACCCACCCACCCGTGCCCTGGTGGGCTTTTATTCAGTTTATTGACAGCTCTGTAATGTGTTTATATGTTTCCTGCTTGTCAATAAACTTATTACCCCAAACATCAGCATCTTGTGGTTAATGGGAGGAAGTAATTAGGCAAGTTACAATTGTTATGCATCCTAAAAAAACAATTGTAACCTCCCTAACGAATCACCGCTGCCCATTTGAAGACCCTGTCTAATAGTAGGGTTTGTTGCGGACAAAAAAAAAGACCTGATCGTGTGCACTTTTTGGTACAACCCCTAAAATTGTTTTGTACTACCCAAGTAACAATAAGTAATTAATTGTGCCAAGTTTATATATTCCCTAGAACGTGACGAGCACAGTCACGTTCTAGGGAAAAAAAATCGAGCAGCAAAACTGGACGCGAAAAAAAATATCGAGCCCAAAAAAATTAGCCACTCCCCCCATCAAATATCAAATGGTCCGTCCCTAACCAAGGAGGTTTAGTGGGAGAAGAAACCAGTAAAACCTCCCTATTATAACCACCTTGACAGTACATTTTAGGAAATGATATGAACTTTTAAACGGCGCTCTAAAAAATACCTCCTTATGCGGGTCATATTCGAAAAACATAGTAACATATGAAAAGATAAGTAATATTTTCTTCCGAGTGCTGCACTGCAAAAAATGTGAGCCAGAGACTACAAGCTCGCGACATTTTTACTCCACAATTTTTTTTTGGCGCCAGACTCCCCACCAATTTGTGGAAACCAAAAGTGAAGTTTAATGATTAGCAACGCCAGCACAGCACCTGATATATAAAATCTTACCATTATATGGTTTGTATTACTCACATTTAGCAATCTCTTATCGCTCACTAGGACGAGAAAGTCAGGTTGGGGAAGATCTAAGTTTTGTCTGTATTTAGGTTCCTTTGAACAAAATAAAAATCGGCAAAACTCACTCAGCCTCAGCTTACCAAACAAGCTGAATGATTACAAACTTAAAATGATATATTTATTGTGAACCTATTGCGCATGCGTTCCGCGTTCAGCGTTGACACACTTCTCGAACCCAGAGCTCCCGGCTCGTCACCTCGCGGGGGAGGCTCTGGTGACAGCCATTGACGCATGCGCGAGATTTGATACAGAGCCGCTGAGAGAAACACCTTTCTGCGCATGCACCAACGTTCAAAATCAACCAATCAGCGAAGGCCCTTAAAATGGATGTCCCCAGAGCCTCCCCTGCGAGCAGACGAGCCGGGAGCTCTGGGTTCGAGAATGCACTTGAGACGCCTGGGTACAAAGCAGACGTCGTCGATTGGCATATGCTGTCCCATCTGTAGGTATTCCCTCTTAGGGAATCGCATGTAGCAGAAAAATCACCAAAACGTACAGATGTGACAAGCATCGTCGCCATTTATTTTTCCTTGGCCAAAAAGCCTGAGTCGAGACTTCAAAAATACCACAGGTAGCCCGCGTGGATTCGTAAAAATTGACCGGGCTTTCTTGATACGGAGACATAATTTGGTGGATGACAACTAATAATAATTTTTCGATAAGCAATAATTTCCATGTAAAACACAGGATCATACACCCGTCCAACCAACTATGGAGCGGTGATACAACATCGCAAGCTGATTGGTTGAAAATAAAACTACCCAAATACGCCAGTTCTTACAAGAAACCACCTATAAAATTCCATGACTCTCCCAGGACTAAAATAAAAAATCAAGGACTCATAAAACGAGAAACGCATTAACTGTAACTAGGATTCATCTCTAAAAAAACATTGATGACCTGATGAAGTCAAGAATCGATCAACCTAAAAGTCAATGAACTGCTTGTTCCGAATTCAGGACTTTCCAGGACCGTGTGAGCCCTGTACATTTTAGGTTTGTCGGGCCACTTTGTTCTGGAACATCAATAGAGTCCGGTTTAATAGCCGGGCCTTTAGCTGTAATTACCGGCATCGGTTCCGGCGTGTTTGAACTACGTCAGTCAGTTTTGTTATTGCTGTATAAACTTTGGCAAGATTCCTTGTCGTCCCTCGTTTTTCGTGTCTTCGCGATTCACAAAACCTCAGCACACACCAATGCCAGTAAAATACCAGAACCAGAACAACTAGAAGTACTAGATACACTGCTGTTGGTGTTGCTATGCAAGTCGAGTTCTAATTACTTTTTTTACCTAGCAACCATTGCGAAAATACCTTCCAATCAATCAAATCGAAAAGCCTTCGAACTAGAGCTGCATTCCGATACAAAATATTTGCAAAATATTTTCCTCTGCAATTAAAGGAGGTCGTTGGTCAAGCAATCGTGGAATGTCTTTCGCATCATATCAATGGAAAGTAAGTACTACTTTAAAGAGCCTGTGTCAGCCGCCATTTTGACAGCATAGCAACATACCAAGTCGGAGAAAACATCCATTTCCATCGGCTGATTTAGAGAATATAGAGCAATGTTCTCGATTGAATTTGGTAAATCAAATCCGAAACTTTGTTTTAGGTGTTTATTAAGGGATTTCTATACGATATACGTCTTCTAATATCATAACGAAAACAATAACAAAGGAGTGGCTGACACAGGCTCTTTAAGTTTCTTTTTGCCATGTTACATCTTTCGTAACAGAATGTCTTTTTTCGTTGCAAAAAAGTATTGGTCATTTCCTCTAGAAATAGAAAAGGTCCCACTCTTTCAATTGCAGAATTTTTGTTCGAAAAGATGATATATTTTGATGTTCCCGTACTATTATCATTTACTCTAAATTTGGTGAATAGATCAAAAATTGAGTCGCAAAGAAAAGTGTTTAGTGTTGCCAACTTTTTTTTTCATTTCAAAATCATTTACCAACTACAATATGACTTTCTTTCTGCGCTATCATGTTCCATGGGCTTATGACGGCAGTTTCATAGGAAGCAAAGTGATTATTACCATAGGGAGCTTGCAGATCCGAATAACATAAAAAAAAAACATTTGAAACGAGCTTGCCTAATAAGAGAAAGCCGAAAATTTGTGTTGATTTCGGTAAATATCATGTTATTGGCACCCGAAGTAGGCTGTTAATGTTGTGGTGGGCAACTTTTGCCGGCCACAGGCCAGCTGGAACACCATAAAACCTATAGGAAAACAACCAACTTCCGACGCTCATAGCTTCTGTGTTGTTTGTCAAAACCATCTCAATGTTTAGGATTTCACACATTTCGGCGAGCCTTTTTTCAAATATGGTATGATTATTTTTACTGGGATCAAATTTCAAAATGCCACGCAACACCTTCAAAGTCCCTTCTGCCGACATATCAATTAATCATTGTCGTTTTTGCCTAACGCACTTGGGAGGACTGGGTCGAGTCGCAGACGGGCTAGCTGTGGTCTCTTTTAGCGTGGTTACCGAGCCAACATCAATGGCGGACAGATCGAGATCTCGAGTCTCTTTAATTCCTGCAAGGTTTCATTCCAAAATTCACCATTTTCTTACATTTTTCGTGTTTTGTATACGTGTTATTTTAGCTCTCTCATTTTTAGCAAATGTGTATATTTTCACAGCTGATTTGGCTGATTTTGAACGTTGGGGCAATGCAAAAGAGTTGTTTCTCTCAACAGCTATGTGCCAAACATCGCGCATGCGTCAATGGCTATCCAAAGCCCATTCTCGAACCCCGGGGAGCTCTCGCAGAGCTCCCCGGCTCGTACCTCGCAGGGGAGGCTCTGGTGACATCCATTTGAGGGCCTTCGCTGATTGGCTGAAATGGCGCGCACGCGTACATAAAAATAGCTTAATCTCGCTTTATAAAAACATCTCTCAAAATAACACCGGCATTAGTTTCTAGTCGTCTTTTCAACCTATGCCTTTGACTTGAACGCTCTAAAAGTAATTGTGGGGCATAAAAACACCATTGAGTGTTGAGTGTTGAATCAACAATTTAATAAAGTCAAGAATCTGATCATCCTTAAAGTCGATGTTAAATTCAATGTTAAATTCAATGACCTTAACCATATATATAGTTTTAATTCCTGGATTTTTCAAGGCCTTGAACTGCTTGTTCCGAATTCAGGACTTTCCAGGACAATGTGAACCCTGTACGCATTTAAGTTTGTCGGGAACATAGTTTGTCGGCCACTTTGTTCTGGAACATCAAAAGAGTCCGGTCTTTATCGCCGGGCCTTTAGCTGTAATTACCGGCACGGTTCCGGCGTGTTTGAACTACAGTCAGTTTTGTTATTGCTGTATAAACTTTGGCAAAATTCCTTGTCGTCCCTCGTTTTTCGTGTCTTCATGATTCACAAAACCTCAGCACCAACCAATGCCAGTAAAATACCAGAACCAGAACAACTACAAGTATTTAGGTACACTGCTATTGGTGTTGCTATGCAAGCCGAGTACTAATTACTTTTGTTGCATAGCAACCATTACGTAAAATACCTTCCAATCAATCAAATCGAAAAGCCTTTGAACTAGAGCTACATTCCGATGCAAAAATTTGCATAGGTATTTTCCTCTGTAGTTAAAAGAGGTCGTTGGTCAAGCAAGAATGGAATTTCTTTCCCATCATCTCAATGGAAAGTAAGTAATACTTTAAGTTTCTATTTGCCATGTTACATCTTTCGTAACACTGAGAGAATGGCTTACTCGTTGCAACACAAAGACTTGGTCATTTCCACTAGAAATAGAAAGGGCTCGACTCTTTCAATTGCAGAATTCTTGTTCGAAAGATGATAAATTTTGATGTTCCTTTGCGGTTATCACTTTGACTTCGGCGAACAATTTGCTTTGTAAATTTTCCTGGTTTCTTTCTTTCTTTCTGTTTTATATATAATGTGCACATTTCGAAACATGCGTTATGAAGTGAAAAACTAACATCGCGAAACATACCTTTCCATCCTTCGCCCTCCTCTCGCAACGTTGTACTTACAGCAACAGGCAACACAGCTACCCCTCGCTCGCCCACCTTCGAAAATCTTATTCTTTTGTTATACTATTACTGATTACAATGTTTCTTCTTATTTGTGGTAGTGCGTTGCAAACGAGTTCTGGCCTTCGGGCTCGAAAAAAATCATCCGCAACTCGTAAAATATCCGCTCGTATTACACGGAAAAGCGTCTAATAATATCTATGTATTCTTGCTTGTCAATAGTCACGTGACCATGAGAACGAAACTCGCTAAATATTAGTCCGTATCACACATAACTTTAACCGGTCCGCTGATTTGTATGACTTTTGACCGAGCTATTTGACAAAACAATACAATTTTCGTAAGGAATGAATGGGACCGACGTGATCGTAGGTGTACAGATATATCCAACCAAAATATGTTTCTAGTAAAGTAATCAAAATCACGGTACATTATTCTTAGAGCAAAAGTACAAATGTTTCTCTAGCCTGCGAAACAGACAGTTTCGGAAAGCGCTACGGAAACCCCCCGCGACTCCGGAAAACTCCCGGAAAGCCGTCTGGCCTGTTGATCAGGCAAATGTTTCTCTTTACCATATTTGAAGTCAACAGGTCATTTTCCGACCGAAATATAAGCTTCGCAACTTGGGTCATTTCTGGAGTAAAAATGTACGAAACACCACACTAGCTTCCTATAGAACAATGAGGATTGTGATGACGTCATGTCATATAAAAAAATAAGCCGTCGTTGGAGGATGCTTTGAAATATCGAGTCCCTGAAATGCCTGGAAGTTCTCGCTCAAAATTCAGAGTTTTTTTTCTGGCAAATGTCGCCGAAATTCTTATCAGAAGGGGATCTACCATCACTTCCAAATAAGGCAAATACTTCCAAATTTGGCTTCGGCCGTGAGTGTTTCAAAAACGACGGTTTTGATCAGGTATTTTTGATATGGAAAGTCAGGAAAGCCACGATATTCCTGGATTTTTCAAGGCCTTGAACTGCTTGTTCCGAATTCAGGACTTTCCAGGACAATGTGAACTCTGTACGCATTTAAGTTTGTCAGGAACATAGTTTGTCGGCCACTTTGTTCTGGAACATCAAAAGAGTCCGGTCTTTATCGCCGGGCCTTTAGCTGTAATTACCGGCACGGTTCCGGCGTGTTTGAACTACGTCAGTCAGTTTTGTTATTGCTGTGTAAACTTTGGCAAAATCCCTTGTCGTCCCTCGTTCTTCCGTGTCTTCGTGATTCACAAAACCTCAGCACCAACCAATGCCAGTAAAATACCAGAACCAGTACAACTACAAGTATTTAGGTACACTGCTATTGGTGTTGCTATGCAAGCCGACTTCTAATTACCTTTGTTGCTTAGCAACCATTACGTAAAATGCCTTCCAATCAATCAAATCGAAAAGCCTTTGAACTAGAGCTACATTCCGATACAAAATATTTGCATAGGTATTTTCCTCTGTAGTTAAGAGAGGTCGTTGGTCAAGCAAGAATGGAATTTCTTTCCCATCATCTCAATGGAAAGTAAGTAATACTTTAAGTTTCTATTTGCCATGTTACATCTTTCGTAACACTGACAGAGTGGCTTTCTCGTTGCAACACAAAGACTTGGTCATTTCCACTAGAAATAGAAAGGGCTCGACTCTTTCAATTGCAGAATTCTTGTTCGAAAGATGATGAATTTTGATGTTCCTTTGCGGTTATCACTCTGACTTCGGCGAACAATTTGCTTTGTAAATTTCTCCTGGTTTCTTTCTTTCTTTCTGCTTTATATATAATGTGCACATTTCGAAACATGCGTTATGAAGTGAAAACTTACTTCGCGAAACATACCTTTCCATCCTTCGCCCTCCTCTCGCAACCTTGTTCTTACAGCAACAGGCAAACACAGCTACCCCTCGCTCGCCCACCTCCGAAAATCTTATTCTTCTGTATATACTATTACAATGTTTCTTCTTATTTGTGGTAGTGCGCTGCAAACGCGTTCTGGCCTTCGGGCTCGAAAAAATCATATTCTTTTGTATATACTATTACTATGTTTCTTCTTATTTGTGGTAGTGCGCTGCAAACGCGTTCTGGCCTTCGGGCTCGAAAAAAATCATCCGCAACTCGTAAAATATCCGCTCGTATTACACGAAAAAGCGTCTAATGATATCTATGTATTCTTGCTCTTCAATGGTCACGTGACCATGAGAACGAAACTCGCTAAATATTAGTCCGTATCACACATAACCTCAACCGGTCCGCAGATTTGTATGATTTTTGACTGAGCTATTTGACAAAACAATACAATTTTCGTAAGGAATGAATAGGACCGACGTGATCGTAGGTGTACATATATATCCAATAAAATATGTTTCTAGTAAAGTAATCAAAATCACGGTACATTATTCTTAGAGCAAAAGTACAAATGTTTCTCTAGCCTGCGAAACAGACAGTTTCGGAAAGCGCTACGGAAACCCCCCGCGGAAAGCCGTCGGAAAGCGCTCCGGAAAACTCCCGGAAAGCCGTTTGGCCTGTTGATCAGGCAAATGTTTCTCTTTACCATATTTGAAGTCAACAGGTCATTTTCCGACCGAAATATAAGCTTCGCAACTTGGGTCATTTCTGGAGTAAAATTGTACGAAACACCACACCAGCTTCCTATAGGACAATGAGGATTGTGATGACGTCATGTCATATAAAAAATAAGCCGTCGTTGGAGGATGCTTTGAAATCGAGTCGCTGAAATGCCTGGACGTTCTCGCTCAAAATTCAGAGTTTTTTCTGGCAAATGTCGCCGAAATTCTTATCAGAAGGGATCTACCATCACTTCCAAATAAGGTAAATACTTCCAAATTTGGCTTTGGCCGGGAGTGTTTCACAAACGACGGTTTTGATCAGGTATTTTTCATATGGAAAGTCAGGAAAGCCACGACACTGCAAGTACAGCCAATCAGAAACCATGAAAGCCGAATTTCACTGTCGACTTGCCGACGTTGAAAATAGCACGGGAATTCTTGCAGCTGTTCGAAAAACCGCAACAAAACGACTACGCATGCGCGAGTCCCTGTAGTTGCTTTTCACATTTCACAAGCTCTTGATTGGCTTTGAAAGCAAATTTCATCCGTAAATTTAACCTTTTCCTAGCTGTCCAATAGTGTCATCGCATCCAAGCTTGAACTAATTGAAAACCAGAGCTTCTTGTTTGGCGCAAATATGGCGACCATTATGGTCTTTTCTCCCCATTCGCCAACTTCAACTCTCATTTTCACCTCGGGTGCAAGCACCACCAAACTATGAAGAGCTGCAAAAGATATGTTGTTGAAGAACTAAAAACATATAACTTTTCTGGGATTTTGAAACTTACGTTTTCTTTCTTCGCGGAAACTGTAAGGAAAGATCTGGACCGGAAGTGAGAAGCTGCGCCTGTGCCGCTGTCGAAATACATTGTATCACTGTCGCCATTTTGTTTTCTCGGTCGAAGGGGCTGTTGACGATTTATATTCACTCTGGTAAAAAAAAGTGATTTGTTGAAAAAAAATACCACAGGCAGCCCGCGCGGATTCGTACAAAACGACTGGACTTTGTTGTTATGCACTGGCAAAACAATATATGGAATCATTTTCCTTATAAGGAAGCGACAAAAGACCTTCTAGATCTTTTCATACGAATTGCGGCAAAAGTAGCAAGAACTTGCAGGAATTATATACCGAGACTAGAGTTTTCGATCTATCTGTCCGCCATTGATTTGGCTTGGTAACCACGCTAAAACAGTAGACCAAAGCTAGACCGCGTGCGACTCGATCCTGTCCTGCGAAGTGCATTCAGCAAACGATAATAATAAATTGATATGGCCATGTTTCAATAAGCTAGCGATCAAAACATAAATAAAAACGGCTGAATTCAGTGCTTGCCTCGTTTACCACCTTTAACCAATGCTAACTTTGCTTTTTTTACAAAACCAGACAAAATGAGTCGGACACCGCTGACACGATGCTACGAACAGCACAGGCTCTGCTGTCCATGAGGAACCCTCCTTTCCTATGTACACCCCTTGTTATCAACCTGGTTACTATGGCAACCAAGATATTGGCAGCTATCCGAGCATGCTATTTCAGCATCATGCCAACAGCATCATGTATCAGCATCATGTCAATGGCTTCTCCCAATTTGCAAGTTCTATCCAGGCTAGTGACAACCACAACAATGGTAGCAATAACATGGAGGAAATGAAACAAGTTAACGAAGAGATATTTGACGAAGAAGAAGAAAGTGAGAGGGTACTCAATGCGAGACCTCACTTCGGGCTTAGCGTCTTTGCTTTAGGCAGGCGGCAGGGGATGGTATCGCCTTCAAGCTTTCCTAAAAGCTTGGTTACGTCCATCTACAATGGAGCAGATCAGGGGTCACAGAGGCTGTCGAGTTTAAAGAATGTAGAAGCTAGCGCAGTGAACGATATAAACGGCCACCCTAGTTTTCATGATTGCAGCAGCCATGCGGACTTGGCTACAAACAATGAGCAAGAGAAGAGCAGCAAGGAACCAACGGTAGGTTGCTAGGTTACCCGCTCACCTCACATACCAGAGTGAATTGTGTTTGACCCACACAACATGCATATGAGTTGACTTTACAAAAATGTATGTGTATCAGCACCCCCCCCCCCCCCCCCCCCCCCCTCACCCCCCCCCCCCCCCCCCCCCCCCCCCCCTCAAAATATATGTATATTTAACAATTGGCGACGTAGTTGAAATCGGCGAATAGTCACGAGACTTTGCCGAAGCCTGCTGAAACGCTGAAACGAAGCCTGCTGAAACGACTAACTGTTTAGTCGTCGGGGAGCCAAACCGGGAATAGTGCTCTAGAAAACGTGTTGATTCACCCCACTTTACATACAAAAACTGACTGCCGAATCTGATCGAATGATGACTGTAGATTATCGCTACGTAGTTTGTACACTCAAATTGTGGCATCAGTGTCGAGCTACGGCCAGATTTTACTAGGGGGTGAGGGGTCTTTTCAGCCACCAAATTTTAGCATTTTTGGCATGTTGCAAAACATCAAATCAGCATATCTTTTGACTTTGGAGTGTGAATCGATTGATTTGGACAACATCTGTTATTCATGAGGGTCAATCACGATGCGCGCGATGTCAGGAAGCCCACAACGAATCGCGCCTTTCCACGCAGCTCCTAATTGGCACAATTTTTTCCTTATCTCCCCTTATCTTGCCTTTCAATAGCACTGCGCAAAGATCACACTACTCAGACAAACGAATACACGTTTCTCCCATTTTCTCAGTTTTCTCTCTAAAGAACGATACAAAATGAATTTGTAAATTGGTAGTCCCACTTATTGTAACAGAGCTTGTATGTACTCCTACCCTGCTCGCATTTCGAGCGCGATCCTTCTGAATGGGATTTCAGAGGGATTGTTTGTCTGAGTCTCGTGATCTAATTTTAGAGTCTGTGCGCAGCGCTATTGGACCATTTCCCCTTATCTCCCCTTTCAATTGAACCATTTCCCCCTTATCTCGCCTTATCTCGCTTTATCTCACCTTATCTCACCTTATCTCGCTTTATCTCGCTTTATCTCACCTTATCTCGCTTTATCTCGCTTTATCTCACGTTATCTCCCCTTATCTCCCCTTATCTCACCTTATCTCGCTTTATCTCGCTTTATCTCACCTTATCTCGCTTTATCTCGCCTTATCTCCCCTTATCTCCCCTTATCTCACCTTATCTCGCTTTATCTCACCTTATCTCGCTTTATCTCGCTTTATCTCGCCTTATCTCCCCTTATCTCCCCTTATCTCGCCTTATCTCGTCTTATCTCGTCTTATCTCGCTTTATCTCGCCTTATCTCGCTTTATCTCGCCTTATCTCGCCTTATCTCCCCTTATCTCGCCTTATCTCACCTTATCTCACCTTATCTCGCTTTATCTCGTCTTATCTCGTCTTATCTCGCTTTATCTCGCCTTATCTCGCTTTATCTCGCCTTATCTCCCCTTATCTCGCCTTATCTCGCTTTATCTCGCCTTATCTCACCTTATCTCGCTTTATCTCGCCTTATCTCGTCTTATCTCCTCTTATCTCGTCTTATCTCGCTTTATCTCGCATAAACTCGTGGCGAGATAATGTCCCAGAGTAGGCCTTCGATGTTATAACAACCGGTAGGTTATTATAGCAAGAGAAAACAAACCTCTCGACCAATCAACGCGCGGAAATTCTTGAAATCACTTTGAGCAATCATACTAATTGTATGATAGCTTCTTAGTTTCCAGATTAGGCTTTGTTAGGCTATTTATGACCAATATTTGAGGAGAAACCAAAACAACGAACACGCATCAACACTTTTGGTTGTCACCTTCCAATTTAAAACTGTATGGCTGAAATTTGCATTTGTTCAAAAAGCAGTATAATCCCTTCAAAAATTCCATTGACATCTGCATCTGCTGTTTCTGTTACACTCTACTTTTAAAACTAACTGCGCCTTATTATCGTCTTCACGCAGAAAAAGAGGAATGAGTGCCAGATATGTGGTAAGCTATACGCGCGCCCATCCACTCTTCAAATCCACATGCGCACGCACACTGGAGAGAAGCCATACCGCTGCCACGTCTGTGAAAAATCGTTTGCTCAGGACGCGAACCTGAAGGCCCACTTCCGCATTCACAGCGGCGAGAAACCATTTCAGTGCTCAATATGTCAACGTAGGTAAGTATTCCATCTCCGGATAGGCGTGGGTGCATCGTGATGGCACGCGGGCAGGCTATAGCGAATAGCCATCGCTACCACAGCACAAGCGTATAGAGCGGATTTCAGATGACCGTCGTGTTTGCAATTGGTTTGCTCTCTCATTGGCTGCTTATTTCTATCAACCAATCAAATTGCGAACTAATTACAAGCAAGGAATTACTAGCCAATTGGTTCGGCTCCTGATTGGCTGGGCTGGAAACCATTCAGCAATAAGTTGTAATTACTCTTGTTTCTGATTGGCTAGTGAATTGCACAATTGCGTTTACTTTCACGATGGTCATCTGAAATCCGTTCTATTAGAGACCGTAAACTACGACAACAGCAACGAGGACGACACGATCTTTGTCTACTCGTTCGTTCTCCATATTCTGCAACAGCGTGGAATTAAACTTTACAATTTAACTTTGATAGGAGCAAACTCACTGCTCACAATTATCTGCAACCATATCAAACAAAATTATGACGTTTTAGAATAAACTGCCTTTCCACTGATTGCGGCACAACTTTGATCGAGATTTGTTTGCACTTGGGTAGCCATAGCCATACATACCCTATCCGAGACCAAACAAGCCAAAAACGATACCCTACCGGAGATCTCAGGAGCTCAAAAAACATACCCTAAAGGGCGGCGCATACCCGTACACCTTATGTGACAAAATAGTATTGCGTGATGTGTATATGCCAATCTTAAAAACCCATATCGGCGCCCGAAGTAGGCTGTAAATTCTCTTTAGGTTTTATGTTGTATTCAATTCATTTCAATTCAATTCTACTTTCTCACACTAATATTAAACCTGTAGGAAAACAACCAACTTCCCACGCTCATAACATCTGTGTTATTTATCGAAAAAATCTTACAGCCATTCTCAGTTACACGCGGTCGCCGGGAAAAAAGCTTGCAAGCCAAAACTCGTTTTTTGTCAAAGTTCCAATGGCAACGCACGTGCTTTCGACGGCTTGTCGCGCTCAGACAAGACAGAAAAACGAGTTTTCGCTTGCAAACTTTTTCCCGGCGACCGCGTGTAACTAAGAATGGCTGTAAATTTTAAGATTTCAGTAAGCTCTTTTCAAGTATGTTTTTTTAATATACTGGGATAATAATTCAAAATGTAACGCAACATCTGCAAACTTCGCATTTATAAAACATCAATTTGTATATTTTGTTGTTGCTCGCCTTTTCAGGTTTGCCCAGTCTTCCTCAGTGACTACGCACATGCGTATCCATAGTGGTCAGCGGCCATACAAGTGCCCAATATGCGCTCGCGGGTTCACCGACAGTTCCACGCTGACCAAACATCTGCGGACGCACACAGGAGATAAGCCTTACAAATGTGAAATTTGTAACATGCGATTCTCTCAGTCTGGAAATCTTAGTCGCCATACGCGTGTTCATACAAAGAAGTGATTATTTAACATTTAGTCGCGACGTGATTTTCGGCGAATAGTCACCGAAACGAAGTCGAGGTGACTATTCGCCGATAATCACGAAGCCGGAGGCGACTAATTGTTGTAGTATAATTCTCAAGCAAGAGAAAATGATATAAGAGAATCCATGACGCGTATTCATGTCCATCCCTATGAAACTCCACAAAAAAGAATCTAGTTTTAGAAACCGGAAGTTGGCAGTTCTCGACGAGTGCTGTCACGGTGTCGCGCATTGCCTTCAACAACTTGCCGCCGTGGCCGTGTGTGGGCGCTGCTCCTCTGCTTTTTCATTGATATTGTAGTTCTTGGAAACGCTAAGTCATTTAGTCTTTTACCGAGTTCTTTGGGGATTGTTTTTCTAGTTTTTGTCGAGGTTTCAATCCTGACTAACTGCATCCATTCAAAAGAAAAGTAACTGCTCACAGAAGTACTTTGATAGTAAGAAAAAAAGAAGTTCTTGTAGTGAGCTTTTCTGTGTTTTTGTCGGTTTGTGCTGCCTGGGCAAAATCTCCATCCATAGAGACGTCTACAGTGTTTCACCAAACTTTCAAAAGAAAACTTTAAGACAGTTGGAGCTATAGACTTCTTCAAAAGGAGACCAGAAGAATTACAGAACATTGTCCGCAGAAGAAGTCGTTCCCGAGAAAAAAACTTTACGAGCTGCTGAACACTCGTGACTGTTGGTTGTTCGCTAAACATGAGAAACTGATGGAAAAAAGTTCACCTTATATCCTCAAAGAGAGTTTCCTTATAATAAGCTTAACTACTAATAGTAAAGGTTTTGCTGTTGTTAAAGAGTGGATACGGGATCTGGAAGAACAAGTAAGCGTGTTCGTTTGTTGTCTTCTTTCTGTCACTTCTATCTCTATGACGTTTGTTCGGCAGTGGCCTTTTTGAAGCTACTACACATCACTGAAGCTCAGTTTGAATATATAGTTTAGACCTAATCAAATTTCTGTGAATTATCTTCCCTATTTTTTTAATTGTCCTCATTTTATGTTAAAACTATTAAAATCAAAGCGGGTCGCACTATCTTCGTTTTTCGCTTGGTCATTCTGTTTCCAAGACAAAAACATTTGATTGAAAAAAAATCATTTCTCCTCTTTTAAATGAGCTAGGGCCAGAAACACATTCTGCTTTCACAAAACGTGACTTCTACTTCTAGTTTTATGAGATGTGCTTCAAAAGCCTAAAATAAATTAATTGAAATTAATTGTTATTTAGTTGAAGTTGTCTATTTATCGACTTTTCCGTTTGAGTTCAGTTTTGTTTTGAGCTGCAGCGGAAAAACTTTGGCAGGTTTGAGAAAAACTGCAACCAGCTTTTGCAAACTATCATTTGTACCCAAATAAGCCTATCAAATTTTATAAGAAAAATGGTTTGTATGTCAAGATTTGCTCTTCACTGTATTTTGTCAGAAAAATCCTCTCTGAAAAATTTCCAGCGTTGGACTTGTGTGATGCATGACGTCATGATTCGTGACCGGAAGTCGCTCGAAATCTATTTTTAGATTCTTATTGTGGACTCTCATAGGGCACGGGCACGGGGATATGTTCTCTTATATCATTTTCTCTTTCTAAAGTGATTCATAAGGTTTTTAGACAAGCAAAATCTTGTTTTTTTATTTTTTCACGATCATAACAAAACTCGCGCGCGCATTCCTAATCCTTTTAATGTTATAATTACCGGTAGGTGATTATAGCAAGAGAAAACAAACCTCTCGACCAATCAGCGTGCAAAAATGATCATAATCACTTGAGTATACGTAATTATACTAAATAGAGAATACTATAGGTAAATCCATTGCCTGACGAGGGAATTCCACGCTAAATTTCACGCGAAAAACCGATATCGCTCGAGTCGCGCAGCGACGAGAGCGATATCGGTTTTTCAAGTGAAATTTAGCGTGGAATTCCCGAGTCAGGTAATGGATTTTCTTTGAATCCCATACCGGACATTTTAGAAAATTAAGTCTAAATTTAAGAGAATTGATAGTGGATTTCGTGCGCTTGAAAGCCGCGCTAATGCGAAAGCGATGGAATTTTCTGAATCTCAAAACGAAAGTCCCTTGAAATTAGGCTTTGCTGCAATAGCGAATCTTTAAAACAAGAAATTACAATATATAAATGTTTAGATGAGAGAAAATTCATTCAGTTCAGTGTTACAAGTCTAAAGTAAGCTTAGGTATAGTTTTTAGATTGTCGACACACTGAAGTGACTGAAGCCAATTTGAAAAAAAGCGATCGAGTCTACAAAAGTTTCAAATGACTTGAATTAGTAAATTTATCTTACTGATCGAACATGTTTTAACTTTTAAAGCTTACTTGTTTGATGTCTTGTTCCCTTACGGCTTTCTATCTCCTTTATTCTTGGTAAATACCGCAGCTCCTGTAGTGTTTTTCGTTTTGCATGTGTTTTCCACCTCTAACATTTGACACAACTTTTCATCGATAACATAACTTTCATGGAACGAGCCAACAGCTTCTCGTTGAAATTATCTTGTAAAGTAAATATCTGGACTTTGCCTTGCATACCCAGGGTAGAAATACCCGAAACTTTGGAGGAACCAGAGAGATTTTGTTTCCAAAACTTGTTGTGTTGACCACACGAGAGTTTGAGCGTTTTGTGTTTTGTGAAGGCGCGTGTGCCCACGTTTCACAAAGCGCGCGAAAAACTGTCATACGAAAAATGGAGATAAATACATTTCCCCTGCTTTTATCGTAACTACCTTCTATCAAAAACTATAAAACAAATTTGATTTTTGTATGTGCTATGTGATTAGTAGTCCGGGAATGCTGTACTAACTAAAAAACTCGTCGATTTTTTAAATTTAAATGACGGTGAAATTGGGGTATTCCACAAAAAATACCTCTCCTTCTTAGCTAATCAGCGCGCGCGATAGAATAGAGGTATGCGATTCTACATAGAATACTACACGAGTTTGTTTGTTCTGATACCAACAAACGATTGCGTTAATTCTGTTCATGTAGTATTTACTTTATTATATTCATACTGTGACATTTAGCAAAAAAGTACTGTCAATTGAATAAGGTAAGCTTTTCCAGAATATTTGAATAAGAAGTCAAGAACCTTAAATAACCAAAGACACTGTACTCGCGCCTTACCTTGAAGCGCAGGGGCGTAGCCAGGGGGGTACAGGGGGCCGTGGCCCCCCTTTCTCGGGAGATTTTCCCATACACTAACTGCATTTGCTGGACGAATTTTGACATTTTCGTCCCATGTTTTCACCCAACAAAATTCCTGGCTACGCCCCTGAAGCGTAAATAATTTCGACTTCACTATCCGTAGCGATGTAGCTTTCTGTTTCCATTGTATGATTTTGCTTTGACTGGACGCTCTTTTCAAGTGAGTTCAAATTATTTGTCTTTTTGTGACACTGACTTGGTAGTTTTTCAACTTCAGTAATCTCTAGTCAAAACTGGCATTGTAGCTTCTCAGACGTCCAGGCTCGTATTGGGCAATTCCAGAAAATAAAGGTACCCCCCCCCCCACGGGCGGCAGTAGTTTTTACCCCCCCCCCCCCCCCCCCCCCTTTTAGGGGTTAAAATCACGGGGCCTTGGTCTCTTTTAGGGGTGATCTTAATCTTCAATAAAATTAGGGAGATTGGTATCTTTTAGGGCCGAAATATGTGTCCAAATTGTTTTCTCTCATGATGGTGCTTCTAAAAACCGTGTAAGAAAGAGAGATTACTCGATGAGAAGACGATAAATTAGAAACAAACACGGAAATTTCTTGATGGGTATCTTTTACCTGTTACCTGTCTCCTTCGCGCCTACTTTGCAAGGGTATCTTTTAGGGTAAGAAATTATTTGAGCCACGCCTTGGCCCGCCATGTTTGGTATCTTTTAGGGGTGAAACTGAAAATTTGCGAGAAAAAAAATTTGCGAGAAAAAGTAAAAATTTGCGAGAGGGAAACGTTGCGGAGAAAAAGGCAAAAGTTGCGGGGGTTGTTGCGGGAATTTATTAAATTTGCAAAGTGAAGAAAACACAAAAAGTGCATAATCTTGTTTCAGAATATTAATACAGAGCATGATAGTTTGATTTTGAGGAAAAAAATAACACCGGCATTCACAACATCTACTGAATATGAGCTCCACATTTTTAGCGTGTTTAACTAGTAGCTAACTGGCTATTTTTATAAGATTTGAATTGTAGGAGCGCAAATAATCGGATGATCTTATCGCGGAAAAACTTGAGACTTTCGCCATTCGATCTTGAAATGGGGGAATAGACATTTCAAATGAAGTGTAGAAGCTATTTACTTGCAACACACATTTTCAATCGCTTTCTTAAACAATTTTTCCAAATATAACCAATAGGAAAACACATTGGAATGAGCTAGACCAAGCTTGGAAAGCCTAGTTGTTACTTTTTGCGGATCTTCGAATATTTGAGGCTTAGGAAAAACCCATAGAGAAACTCTAAAAAGAAGCAAAAGAAAAACATATTATTCAACATGCATATTACATGTACCATTTTTGAGAAACGTTTATGAAACTATACCGTTTTGTTCCGGGATTTCATTAGATATGTTAGGGAAAGTTGCGGGTTTTGGCGAAAGTTGCGCGTCCATGCAAGCTCAAGTTATCGCGTATCGCCAACATGCTTTATATTAATCTCAATGTGTGATTGTACAAAGTTGAACCTGATGCATGATTGAACTAACAGTCGAAATCAGTAGAAAATTGGAGATTCTGTCTTAGAAGGACAAGTACGAACTGGGAAGCATTCTCTATCTATCGAATATGGCGTCGAAGACTTTTTTTCCGCGCGTGAAATGACGTTCTTTTCTTTCTGGAAAACGCTATTTTAGCAGACTGAAAAACAGAGAACTCCTTCAGAAGTTGGGCATCTTCAGACCCCCCCTTGTGACAAGAAATCCAGCTTCGAAAACCCCCCCTTGCAATCAGAATTCCGAGCTGTGAACCCCCATCCCATCGGAATTTCCAAATGCCGCCCGGGGGGGGGGGGGGGGGGGGGGGGGGGGGGGGGGGGGGTACCTTTATTTTCTGGAATTGCCCATTCTCCACTGTCCTTTTTTCTTGCAGACCGGATAGACTCCACCATGTATTGATCAAATTTCTTATGAGGAATCTCATGACTTTCACGTTCTTCGTGTCTTGCCTGCAAACATTTCTTGAGCAGTTTGAAGTGATTTCTAGGCTTTTCTTTTTTGTTTTGTTTTCCGGACTATCAACGAAGTCTTCTAGAGAATTAGAGTGGCTGACAAATCGACTTTCTTCCATTGACGGTATTTGAGATTGTCTGGGAAAAGTTTGAGACGGTGTATGAATTCTTGGAACAGTGAGCGAACTCCCGCCAAAACACAACGCAAGCGCGCGCGTTGTCGCTGACGCGGCTTCTGATTGACGTATCGTTTTCGTCACACGTGCAAAATACCGTACGCGACTGCTGATTCGCTATAAGCCATTTCCGAACAACAATTTACGATATAGCTAAGGGACCGGTCATTATTTAAGTCGGAGGAGGAGGGGGGGCCTGAAATTTTTTAAGCGAACACAAGGGGGGTCTTGAAAGGCGAAAATGGCAGTTAAGGGGGATCTTGAGAAATAATTATTTTGTCTATGTCAGCAAAAAGTCTATAAAAAAATTCGGCTCGCGCTACGCGCGAGCCATCTACTTTATCTTAACACTCCTCATCATTGTAAGAGACCCAGATACTGCCTTCAGAAGAGGGGGAGGTTTTAGTGACTTGTCATGATAGCCATTGTGGGAGAACTTATGTTAGGCTTGGAAATGGGATTGGAGTCACTGGGATTTGACCAATAGAACTAGAAATGGGTCAATTTGCCTTTAACTGAACCAACAATGAAATATCAATGTCTGTAAAGAGTGGCTTTAAAAATTTGTGAACTGCTTTTAAAATTTTGCCCTACGACTGCCATACAAACACTCTGTACACATGTCTAAAAGTCACTTTTTAACGCTGGGATTTTGATAACTTTGACTGAGAAAACTTCAGGACTGGGATCTTGCGAAACTTTTACAATGAGAAATGGGATTTGGACCCCCTTCAGGACCTGTTTGAATCATTTTGACTGACATGGATGAAGGGGAAGGGGGGTCCTGAAATGTTTCAGTCTATCAGAGTGGGGCTCCCGAAAACAATCAATGCTATCAGGTGGGGTTCTTGAAATTTTTTTGGATCACAGGTATTTTCTCCTCCACCCCCCTCTCCGACATAAACAATGACCGGTCCCTAAACCGTCTCAGTATTTATATAATAAAATGTATCATTAAAGATCTATTAATTAAATGTACGTATATCATATTTTTGTCTTCATTTGTGATTAACATATTTAAATTCTATGGTATCTTTGAAATGACATATTTTTGTCTTCATTTGTGATTAACATATATCATTAAATATATATATTTAAGCATTAGAGCACAACTTTCTATGACTTTATCGGCGCAATAGAGCACTCATGATGTTGAGAGAGACACTCGAAACGTTGTAAAATCACTGTCCTACGGCTCGTGATTTTACAACGTTTCGAGTGTCTCTCCCAACATCACAAGTGCGTTTGCCGATAAAGTCATAGAAAGTAGTGCTCTAATGCTTTTATGATATAGCAGGGGAAAACCATTGCTTTATCGGTGTAATAGAGCAACCATAGAGGGATCTCCCAGCTTCACATTTTGTAAGATAGAAGTCTGCGAACTATAGATAGGCTTAGCTGCACTGTTTGCTCTGATAGGCTTTGTAAATATTCTTTTCAGGACGTTCTGTCAATAAACATAGACAAAACCATAATATTAAAACGGCCAAACGCCGACTATATATTTCGTGTAGGAAATACAGTTATTGAAAACGCTATGTTCTTATGCTTGATATATTACAGGGACTTTAAGCTGCGAAAACGGCAACGAGAACGGCAAAGAACAATTCACATTACAGAGCACAATGCTTGCTGTTTTGCCTACTGTTTTCTTCTGACGAACGTGAAACTGCCTTGTTTTATGCTCTGGCGCCGAGGACGGGGACATTGTTGGCGATTTTACTGCATTTTTGTTTGATATGTTTGAGAATGGATGCGATATTGTTGTTATCGAGATGAAAATGCAATGGAAAATTCCAAACTATTGATGAATATTGAGAAATGAATAAACGAGTACGCGATGCTTTAAGACCGGTTCACACTTGCGATTTTTGTTGTATTTGTCGCGGCGATTTTTCTCGCGCGGAGTTGCAATTCCAACTCTAGTGTAAACGCATCAAGTTGCAAAGAGTTTCGAACATGTTTGAAATCTCCGCAACATCACGCGAAAAAATTTGCGGTCGGTCGCGCCGAGTTGCATCTAGTTTACATTAGTGATTTTGAGTTGACGCGTACGTGCGAGAAAAATCGCCGTGACTCGCGCGACAAAAATTACATCAAAAATCGCTAGTGTAAACCGCCCTTTAGTGAGACGCCGTCGTTCCCGTCACGGCGTCGTCGCAGCTTAAACTCTCTAGGGGAATAATGTCAGACGACCAACTCCCTTTTTATCATTAAAAAAATCAGCCAACCTGTATATACGGTAGGGCGTTGCAAAATATGTATTCGACTGCTTCGCCAATTATATTTAAAATTATATAGCCAGCTCAAAATCCCATTGTATACCGGAAGATCGATTTTTTTTTATAATCGTCCAATCGTCCAACTGGATCGCGAGCGCTCCAATTGCATAGTTCGCACGCTAAAATTGGACAGTTTGCAGTGGCGGATCCAGTTTTTTTTTCACAGGGCGGTTGTAGCTTTAAGTTGGCTGTGATCCGTACTGATCGAGTTCAAATAACTACTATCACTATCATAAGGGGGGGGGGGGGGGGGGGTGCAGCCACTACAAGCCTTACCCTACTAGATCCGCCACTGGTTTGGGTTTTGAACAAGGATGCTAAATAAATTAATAAATAATAGGACTCTATGCTGTCCGATTAAGAAAAAAAAATCCTCGGAACCCCAAATAGAACTTTGTCTTCGGCCGCGTACAATTGTGGTATTTCTCTGATTTTCTCATCAATCTTTTTCTTAATCGGACAGCATGGAGTACTATTACATGTACTAATAATTTGTGTCAGACAACATGTACTGATTGTATAAGGCTCTAATAAAAGCATGTCTATGTGGCAATATGTGGTATTTTATTTAATATATTGAAATGCTCGCTTTGATGTTTCTAGCATCCGATTTGTGAGCATGCGTGGTAGGTCAAAAACGTAACGAACTTTCATACAACAATCAAACCGGAAACCCAGAATCTGGGTTTTAAAAAAAATAGATCCTTCCAGAGCCCTGAATCTTGCCGCTGGCCAAAAGATGACGGGCTCTGGGTACGAGATTGCGGCTCTGTATCAAATCTCGCGCATGCTTGCATGTCACTGGTTGTCACCAGAGCCTCCCCCTCGAGGTTACGAGCCGGGGAGCTCTGGGTTCGAGAATGCCACCGAGAGAATGTGTCTCTAAGTAATTTCCAACCTTACGTGATTGATTAAATGTATTCACGGCCCTAGAATTTCTTTTTTTTTTCTGCGTTGACGACTAAAGCCTGGTTTCCATATGTTGCAGATGTCATAGCTGTCGTGGACAAACTTGTTCTGAAACAGCTATTGTGAACAAAGTTGTTCTGCTAGAGCTGCAACATATGAGAAACAGCCGTCGTAGCATTCGCGAGACTCCAGTTGCAGCTATCGTAGAGATAAAACACGGGCGAGTCCTACAACATGAGACAGCAGTCGCAGCTTTTTATTTTTTTGTCGCATGCAGCTTTTTTCAGAAGTTGCGGACGCCGCCGAATCCCATATGTTGTTGCAGCTGTTGCAGAACAACTTTGTTCCCAAATTGCTTTTGCAGGACAATCCACGACAGCTACAACATAGGGAAACCATAGCTTTGACATGTCTAGCTTTTTCGAGGTTTCACGACGGCGAAAACGTTAACCCTATTCAGACTGGGCTTTTTTGACCATCTGTGACTGGGGGGGGCCTCTATATCTCTGGAACCACTGGGGCTATGATCATCAAACTTTCACACAATGACCATGAGCCTTAGACAAATCACCACACCCATTTTTGTCACGTGGGAGCAAAATGTGACGTCACAATGACGTCATTCTCAATGTTTTATCAATTTTTAAGTAATTTTAATTAACTTCCAAAAACTTGGTAGATAATACTCTAAAAGCCAACTAATTAACACCAAGATAATGTAAATGTAATAATTTGTGACATTAACACATAAATTTTAACAAACTTGCGTCATAATGACGACTTTTGAAAATATTGTCCGCCATCTTGGATCCGCCATCCTGGATCCGCCATCCTGGATCCGCCATCTTGGATTTCATTTAATTTCCATTTGACTCTTCAGATAAATACTCAATGAGAAAAAATGGTCAAAATGTACAAAATACTCATCAAAGAAGTGTTTGACATTCAAAAAGTTGAATTAAAAGGATATTTGTGCATCCCAGAGCTAGTTTTAGACCATATGTTAAAATGAACAAAATCCCCCTACCCCTCCCCCCCAAAGATTTTGTGTCAAAAATTAATTAGCCTGTACATAAATTACTAATGAGTACAAGCTCCGATAGTCATAAATTGGGCAATGTGTCCAACAGTAAGCTTGAAATATGAAAAATTCACGTTTTTTCGGGTTTTGCAAAACATGCATGTCAAAAAGTGGTTGCCATGGAAACTGGGCCGTTGACCCTGACATGTCATTGACACCAAAATGTCCCCAGATAAATTTTAGGAAAAGTCACGAAGTTTGACCATCATAGCTGCAGTGGTTTTAGAGTAATCAGGATTTTACTGGAGGGGGGGGGGCTCGAAAGGCCCCCCCCCCCCCCCCCCCCCCAGTCTGAATAGGGTTAAACATGGTCGGCACTTTAGTTGGCCAACGGGACGACGCTCAACTCTTTGTAACTGTTTCTTGTTCAAACATGGTCAGTGGAAAAACATTTACTTTTGTTTAAATATACAATCATATTATTTGGAGTTCAGTGTGAGAACTTTCATAAATCAATACCTTTATTGAAAGTTTATGTTACAATGGCGTCAAAATGCTAGATCCCGCCTCCAATTACCAATTTCAGCAAATCGAGCAGCACTGCAAATAATGACTAAAATGCCTTTGCCAATACGTGTAATTTCTCATTAAAAATGGGATATTTTCCAAACATGTTACTATGACAGCAACAGAAGCTGCTAGAAATGTAAATTGTGTTAACCGCTGTTTTAACATTCACCAAGATTAACTGGATCGTTGAGAGCTTTAACTCACCGAAGTAGTTTTAGTTCAGTTGTAATATGTGGAGACTCGCGCATATCAATCTGATTTCGCTCTCCATGGTGACTGCTGGAAAACAATCACATTTCTGTTCATATAATAGCCACATAGTAAGTTATGTGTCACGTTGAAGATAAATAAATCAAATTCACAAGGAATATGTCAACCTTTGATAACTTTTGAAAACCCGGACTTGTTTCGACTTGTTCGAACACTAAGCATTGGTAATGCAAGACGTATATTGGAAACCCGACGCACCGATCTTTAAAATGTGCGAGGTAGTTTTTTCTGCCTTCTTTTCAATATATAGTGTCTGAGACTTTATCAATTTTCAAGTCTACCACTCGAACAACCGAAATATAATTGTAAAAACTAGAAATTATAGGTCAGTGGTTAATAGTGCTAGGGTTTTTTGGATCGATCATGTTTGGATCGATCCTGCAATTTCATGTGGGCACACGAGCCTCGCTTGATAAAATCCATTAAAACGGCGTCACTTCTAAGCGTGTTTTGCGCAAAGCTATTGTACTTTTCTGAACTACTGACAGTTGCGTTTTGCCAGGATAAGGCTAAGACCGGAAATTTGCCAGCGGTGAAGAAGGGATAACTTTTCCAACTAGCACGTGTCACTGTCAAAATACCACAGGCAACACGCCACAAACTTCAATAAGCTCAAAAAGTTAAAGAACACAACGACTCTAAGAAATATACAAACATCAGTTCCAAAATAAAGAATAAAAAATTAATTGCTAGGACACCATTTTTAATTTGTCAGCAAAGGTGAAATGCAGCAAAGATTCCAGCAAGACGCTTTCTGGTCTTTTTGCCCGCCAACAGCGAAAGGGAGTGAGGAACAGGTTTTCTGAGGAACAGGTTTTCTGAATGTCGGTCCGAGGTTTGGCATCAGTGTATCATCGTGCTTCTCATCCTAAACTAAAGCAAATCGGCTGATACCATTTAACCAAATTTACAATGAAACAAAACCCTCGGAAGCTAAATTAGAAATCAAGAAGTTGCAATTGTTGCTCTTACTTATAAAATTCGTTGCCTCGCGCTGCACATTTTCAAATAATCTCTCTATTGGGTTTAGGATTTGGTTTGATTTGATTTGGTTTGTTTCGCCATTCAAACTATCTAAGACCACCGTTCACACGAGACCGGTACAAAACCGGACCGGTACAATTCTGGTACGGTACCGTCGCGCGTTCACACGGGAGCTGCGGTACCGGACCGATTTTGGCACGGCTAGGCGTGCACGGTCCCGTGTGAACACTGTTGCAAAACGTGCCAGAATTGTACCGGTACCGTATGAACAGGCGGTACCGTACCAGAATTGTACCGGTTCGGTTTTGTACCGGTGTCGTGTGAACAGGGTCTAAGACAAGTTTCAGACGTCGAACTTCTGCCGCGTCGAATCCAATTGTTAGAAATTTCATTTGCATGCTTAGAGGACACTTTGTCTAGTGCAAAAGGTAAATCTAGATGAACCATGGCAGAACAAAAAGTAATGTAAAGTTTGTTTTTCTTGTTTTTTCTTTGTTTGGTTGTAAAATGGAGAAAGCCAGTCGACTGAATTGGATTCGACGCGGCAAAATATCGACATTTGAAACAGGCCTAAGCATACATACATACATATAACTTTTAATGCCGACACACCGACAGAACCCACACTTGGTAAATAATTGTTTCCCCTTTCCGAAAATTAACCAATGCTAATCCGAAATTCTTATCAGTCGCTACGTCAATACTGGAGCATCTGTTTTTCATAAGAACCGTGCCTTTTGTATATTTTAATTGTAATGTAGTAAAAATGATGTGATAGATAATATACATAGTAATAGATAAAAGAAAATTTAGCATGACTTGAGATACATTTGTTACCGTGAGCAGTGATTTAAACCTTACCTTGTCAGAGATTCGGCATGACGCAACTCCGCCCCCAGGCTATTCCATAACTTAGTCCCACTATATCTTAGGCTACGCTTTAATGCTCCCAACCCATGACACAACACAACACCTTTGTGTGGGATAATGGGGTAGGGGATGGAGTACCCCCAAATTGGTCACACAAATGTCAAAACAACTACTATCCAAGGGGTTACAATGCCCATGGCAACATCCTCTGGAGGGGTTACAATCCCCTGTGAGGTCTGATGTGATTTATGGGAGCTAGAGGCAAGGGGTTACAATCCCCTCGACCTCGATCCTCTACCGGGGGTTACAATCCCCCATTTGAGAGGTCTTAGCCTATCTAGGGTCCCCTCAATGTAACCATGGTAACGAAGCTATATGCTGGAGGGTTGGCCCTAGTTTAGTGCGTCTATGGGGCAAAGGGTGACCAATATGGGAGCACTTTTTCCCTACCCATCCTTTTATTGACACTGTGTAGCTACTATCATTATTGGTCTCATACATTTTTGCTTCAGCGCTAGAATGTATATAGTATATTGTTAATGTGTCCTATTGTCCTTATTTCCGTTTCTGAGAAATTCACAAATTGTAATGTGCAGGTTACATAAGTCCTTTCAATCAATTGATAACCGAACAGAAACAATGTCTACTACATACATATAACTTAAGACTGGGCATGTGCAATGCTAACGGTTATGTACAAACTCTGCCTTCTTTATAAGCTACGTGTACAGGCGAAATGAGATCAAAAACATCAGAAGACATGTGCAAGGGAGGGAGGGAGGGAATTTACTTGAGCAGGAAATATAATGGCTACCAGAGCGAGTGAAATGAACTGAAAGGTCGAGGGCAGACTTGACCGAAAGCAAACATGTTTGTCAGCACCCAAACGCAGTGCACGTGAGACCTGAGATCTGATTGGCTGGGGTAAATGATACCCAGTGTGATGACGCATGGGGTCAATTGAGAACCAAGCTTCCCTTTGATCACATATCGCCTTACTTGACTCTGTTATGTGTCACGGTTGTCACATTTACTTTAATTTATGTGAACATAAATTTGCTTTAATGCTCCCAACCCATGACACAACACAACACCTTTGTGTGGGATAATGGGGTAGGGGATGGAGTACCCCCAAAATTGGTCACACAAATGTCAAAACAACTACTATCCAAGGGTTACAATCCCATGGCAACATCCTCTGGAGGGGTTACAATCCCCTGTGAGGTCTTATGTGATTTGTGGGAGCTAGAGGCAAGGGGTTACAATCCCCTCGACCTCGATCCTCTACCGGGGGTTACAATCCCCCATTTGAGAGGTCTTAGCCTATCTAGGGTCCCCCTCCATGTAACCATGGTAACGAAGCTATATGCTGGAGGGTTGGCCCTAGTTTAGTGCGTCTATGGGGCAAAGGATGACCAATATGGGAGCACTTTTTCCCACAAATACACGAAGTGTATTCCCCATAGACGACCCCAGTCCCACATCCCTCAAGTCTATCCGCTTACATAGGGCTGTAACCACAATACCCTGAGGGCCCCAACCCCTTGTTGAGGGATGCAGTCAGCCCCCTTGAAGGTTTCACATTTTTGATAATTTAGACTTGAAGTTACCATAGCAAACCTCAAGTAGGTAAAACAGCTTACGGAGGTAAAACAGCCTGCTGTAGCCCGTGCCCTAAAAGGAAGTGAATTTGAACCTTATACTGCTCCTAACGAGCCAGAGGACCATCGGCCAAGTGTCTTAATGAGGCTTACTGAAGCTTTTAATGCTAACAAGGCAGCTATAAGCAACGGTTCAGTTCTATAGCTACCAAAGGAAACACACTCACTACTGGTCTTCAAAGGAGGGGGAAAGGCAGTCTGGAATATCGAAAAATGTCTGCTGGGCCTCAGGTCTTGACGGATGCCGTTTCATGCTCTCGACTGTGGTGGTAATTGTAGCTGTAATCATGGCCATCACCTTGTTGCGATCTGGAAATCATGCAGGCTTGGGCGTGGTCTCCGGCTGTCCTGGTCAGCGGCTCACAAATTGTCAGGTTGAGTTGCGGTGGCGCCCAACGTGGGGCACGAACGCATGGACAAAAGAGAATTCATTAAAAACAGCATGACACTATTCCAAATGACATCATCGACAAATGTTAACGCCCTGAATAACGTAGCCCTTGACTACATATTCAATGATCTGTTAAGTTTCTATAGATTTGCTAGGTTGCTTATAACCTTAGCGCTATTGGCGTTTTTGTACGAATAACTCGCGGAAAAACAAATGTCTCCCAGCACACCAAGCCCGGGGCTCCGAAAACTAACAGTAGTTTTAGCATTGGGTGAACAATTAGACAATTATTTCACCTCTATTTGGGATTTAATTGTAAATCTATTTTGTACTCTCTATTAGCTTTTAAGTTATTGGAAAACGAGGGTATTCCTCTTTCAGTACAACTAAGGCTTGGTGCAGACCTCTGTGAAATTTGTAATCGTATATGTAGCCCAGCCTAAACCTGAATGCACTCTAGCTGCGTATCTAGCTGACATAGCTGAGCATTTCGTGTGCACGTTGAGGAAATTTCAGTGAAAATGCTGGTCATAGCGGGCGTCCACTTTTCGATAACTGTGATCACTGATTTGCTATTTCCTTTGGACACCTTGACGACCGAGTTATCAAGGGAAGTAATTTCGAGAGCTCGAAAACTCACCGCTGTGAATATCCTTGATTAAGGTGTGAAACGGTGATGGAGCGCTCGGCCCTGTGATCCACCACGGAATGTGAGGCCGTGACAGGGCCACTCAGATCTCCGGCTGGTTTGTGGTGCCCCGCAAAACATCGAGTGCAGCTCTGGCAGCCACCCCGTGGAAGTCCCTCGAAGCGACGGCGACTGTCTCCCTTGCACTGCTGTTTTATTCCATCGATCTGACCGCTGGTAAAAGCCTGATCATGTTGGGGGCGTTCCCTGTGCTCACTCTTGCTTGGCTGGCTTGCACTATGATCAAGTTCGACGTTTAAGCCGGCTGTCCCTTGACATCGGTTTCCCGAAAGATGTAAGGCGACCCTCCAATGTGTTCCTACGGCCTGTGCTAGCGAGGTTATGCTGACGGCAGAGGTCTCCAAGCTCGGAGACAGAACGCGCGGCGATGACTTGCGGTTCGATGTTGTTTGCGTTCGAATTTCCCTGTCGAAGGCGGGCTTTGCGAGTTCTTCGCATCTTACAAGCGGAAATTGAGAAGGTCCGGTCGATCCGATGACCTGTGTAAAAGCGAGGTGATTCTAGGTTTAGCGTAGAATGTATAGAATTTACTTCAGCAGGAAATATAATGGCTACCAGAGCGAGTGAAATGAACTGAAAGGTCGAGGGCATACTTGACCGAAAGCAAACATGTTTGTCAGCACCCAAAGGCAGTGCACGTGAGACCTGAGATCTGATTGGCTGGGGTAAATTATACCCAGTGTGATGACGCATATGGGGGTCAATTGAGAACCAAGCTTCCCTTTGATCACATATCGCCTTACTTGACTCTGTTATGTGTCACGGTTGTCACATTAACTTTAATTTATGTGAACATAAATTTGCTTTAAGGTTACTTACACGTCCTCGGAAAAAAAAATCATACACGTCCTTAGTTTAACCAAAACATTACACAACCTATATATCGTTGGAAAGCTTAGAGAATGGACTAGAGGGCTATGGCAAAAAGAAATAACTTTTTATAAATATAATTTTTTTGAAGGTTTTATTAAAAATTTGGGTGAGACACTTTCAAGAGCTAACGCTGCCGAACTGCTTGACCATGACTCCCAAGTAACACATTGTTTTAATCCTTAAAGGTGTTTCTCAAAAACCGTGTCTGCGTTTTTTTATTTTGCCTAGTTCAAAAGTTATGGAACTTTTAAATTTCGAAGGTCAGATTTTATAGAATTTTCACGCTCGAAAAAATTTAAAAAATTCATAACTTTTGAACTAAACAAAATTTAAAAAACGCAGACAGTTTTTGTGAAACACCTTTGTTTAAGGATTAAAACAATGTGTTTCTTGGGAGTCAAGGTCAAGCAGTTCGGCGGCGATAGCTCTTGAAAATGTCATACTCAATTTTTTTAAAAGCTTTAAAAAATTATATTTATTATATTTATTTAAAAAAATACTTCTTTTGCCATAGTCCGCTAGTCCATTCTATAAGCTTCCCAACGAGATATAGGTTGACATGTTTTGGTTAAACTAAGGACGAGTATGATTTTTTTTCCAGAGTCTCAGTAACCTTAAATAGTTGGTTCTAGGGCCTGGGAGCGCTAGTTTCTTAGTCGCATCTCTAACTGAGTATTGTACAAGATCAGATCGATTGACAAAAGCCAATAGGTCCTTGCCCTGTTTCGCCTAGTGTAGTCGCCTGGGCATTCCGTCGCGACGAAAACCCAGATCTAGTGTGAATATATGATGCAAGAGCTCTAAAAGTATTACAAAATCTAAAGAGGCAATCAGATGGTTTAAAAAGAAACCAAATGGCAATCGAGTTGAGATGCAAAAAAAAGCATAACATATATGAAGGTAACAAACAATTAACACATGGCAGAAACATATAAGTGAGTTGAAACGTGTAACAGACGAATGAATCTGATGTGACAACCTGCGAACAACTCGCGATCAATAAACACCATATTTGGAAAACAATGTCCTTGCATGCAGCCAATCAAAATTCAGATGTGACTTTTCACTGCACACGGCAGGCTTTGCTCGTTTTGCAAAGCTACATTCTGATTCATCGATGCTTGCAGATTTTTGGAAGCCTTACCGGCTTTTCTACGAGATTTCCTGCTGGAAAACCAATTAACTTTGTAAGAAGAACTTCCAAGCTCAACCAAAATGCATAAATTTCTCAGAAGGAGAAAAATAACTCAGGAATTGAGCATATTTTGCAAAGTAAACTCACACCACTCTGAGTTTCGGGACTTCAAGAAAAAGAAGTTGGCCAAGCAGAGGACCTCTGAGAAACTATTGTAGAAATAACCAGAACGGGAGAAATGAATTTCAACGTCGGCTGGATTCTGTTGATCAAGAAGGAACTAATTTACACGTAGGAACGAAGGAGAAAAACAGCTCGGCTATTTGCAAGGGATCCGTTCTTGAAACAACAAACACAGAAGAAGGGAAATTAGAGTAGTTCTCCAGTGCTCTTAGTTAACTTATAAACTTCAAGATATGTTGTCGTTGAATTTGTACTGGAAAATGAGATGTCAAAGAAAGAACGAAGGACCCAATCAAGCTAAAACAAACAAGTAAGGCTCGACAAAAAATGTGGTTTCTTTTTTCTTTCAGTAGTGAATTTTAAAAAACGTTTAGTTTATAAATTAACTTATTGATTTTATTTCTTTATAAATTGTTGTCTTTAGATTTTCATTTGTTCTTCTTCGTGGTGCTTTTAAGCCTGATTTTTGATGGATTTTGAGCATGGAAAAGAAACATTTCTCAACTCATTTGTGCTTCTGTTGTGGGGAGTTCGCGCGCGTTATTTTTAGAAAACATGGCGAATAACATCTCCCGTTGCTGATTGGCTAAGCGATAAATCTGTTGCTTTCCAAATATGGTGTTTATTGATCGCGAGTTGTTCGCAGGTTGTCGCGCTGTTACACGTTTCAACTCACTTATATGTTTCTGCACATGGACAATGTTCCGACTACAAAATTCGAATACCAGCTGTATGTGTTTATTCCCATTAGTGTATCTTTCTTCTTTTTTTTCGTTCATCTCTTTATGAAAATATACACAACGGTTTACCAGTAGGACTAAAGGTCCGAAAAGTTAGTAACAAGCTTCTGATTAACAAAATAGAACAAACAATTCCAGGAAAGCAAACATTAACACATTGGATTTTGTTCCCTAACGATTCGAAATGCAAACAATCTATAAGATGCTCGAGCAAATGCCTTCCCGTTCAAAATACATCCCAGCAACAAGTTTAACTAAGCTAACAGGTTACTATAAAGGAAGAATGAGAATTATACGCGTCTTACTTTTCATTTGACGACTAAAAAGTTACGCCACGCCCGTGAGAGAAAGATGAAGTTCTTGGTGGTGATATTTCTTGGCGCCGTAGCCTATGCCACTGCAGGCGAGGGCACAGGTAAGTAAGTTGGACATATGCACGAACCAATACTTTCATATTGCCTTTTTAAAGCCAGCTGTCCTTAATGTTTACTAATAGCTATCTGGGTTAAGGGACGGACCATTTGATATTTGATGGGGGGAGTGGCTAATTTTTTTGGGCTCGTTATTTTTTTCGCGTCCAGTTTTGCTGCTCGAATTTTTTTCCCTAGAACGTGACTGTGCTCGATATTTTTTTCCTGATATTTCTTTTTTGGTTCGAGAATCACTTAAACTATTTCGCCCTCAAAATGGAAATTGATCACTTCAATCAGTAAAGTTTGAGTTCATAGTGCTCTCCTGTTATGTTAGCATTTCGCGAAAACGGTATGCTTAAGCATCTGGATCAGTTCAGGTTTACAAACGATGACTGACAACTGAGAAGTTTGCTTGTATGTTTCTCAATGCTCGCGAAGCGCGCCGCGATTTTGAAAATCTACGAGGTTAATGATAAATTCTTATTTTTGGGAGACGAGAATCACGCTGAAGAAATGGAGCCACTGAATAAAAATATCATAGAAATTTTCAAAAATTAATCATTATGCCTGGTACGATGTTATAATTTCTAAATACTACACCACAGCATACGTTTTTTTATGAGCGCGACGCTGCTACGACATCAGTTGAAAGTAAGTTAACCTTTACTTATAGTTCTGTGCAATTATTTAAATTTTAAAACGAATATCTAAGCGTATTAATTGTTGTAGATTTACCTGTTGTAGGCGAGCGCGCAGCGCGAGCCCACCAAAAAATCCATCTATTATAAAGACATCGGGTTCTCTAAAAACGGTAAATCAGGAGAGAATTTTAAAGTGAGCTTGCTCGATTTTTTTTCGCCACCAGCTTTGCTTGCGCGTTATTTTTTTTCTAGGTCAGAGGCTTGCTCGAATTTTTTTTTGGGAATCAGCCACCCCCCTCATCAAGTATCAAATGGTCCGTCCCTAACCTGAGGGAACGTGCCCATTACACTGTCGTGCGCCGTTTCCAAGATTGTTAGTGACAACGAGATCTGCTCCAACACACTTGGCAGAAGCCAATCAAAGAAAAGCGCGTGTCCAGGTTTTGTGCTGGTCTTCTCAATTCAGTCTTTCTCACGATTAGACCCAAGTGGACTTTGCGTATTGATAGAACCGCCACTGAAGTCGGCCCTACCGCGGTGTAAGAACCAGTGTATTCTCACGAATAGCGTCACAAAGCTTCCTTTGTTTGGTATAACGAATCATGATGAAATAAGTACTGAACACAAGGGTGTCCTCTGGGAATGGTTCTTACACCGGGTTAAACCCCTGAAGTCATTTAGCGAGTTACTTTTTTAACAACGGATTATAACTGTTTTAATTTCTTTCAGGTGAGTGGGTGAAGCTTAACAAGGACAAAGTGTGCTTTCGTGGGTCGAATAATCACCCAGGACGTTTTATACCCGCTCATGAAGGATTCGCCGCTGCATTCAAACTCGTACATGTGAGTGGCAAAATCAGATGTGGACAGCATACGGGACACAAAGACCATCTGAGTAATTTTGGCTGTGCAAACGTGGTCGCTTTGCAGGACCATTCACTCAACGTGTTCATCACAAACGAAAGCAACCAGATCGTTGCACCGAACGCTGATTTTGAGTAAGTACTACTTACATAGAGCGGTTTTCATGTGACTGTCGTGAGTGTTGAGGGCAATCCTCAACACGTTTGTTTTTATTGAATAGAGCGGTTTTCACATGACTGTCGTGAAAACAATTGCAATTGAGCAATCACTAGCCAATCAGAATCGAGAGAAATCACGACTTGCTCCTAAATGGCTTTTTTCTTAGCCAATTGCAAGCCGAACCAATTACAGAGTAATTACACAATTGTATTTACTAAAGAATTTGATTGGCTGAGAAAAACGAGTAGCCAATGAGAACGCAAAGCAATCGCAGTAGCATAACACGTATTGACAGTCATGTGAAATCCGCTCTATTCATGCTTGCTGATGCGTCCCACGCGTGCTTGCTGTCCTGTCCCGCGCGTTGTCTCGTAGCGTCATTGTTTCCCGTCGTGCTTTGCCAGGTAGCGTATAACTAATGTGACAAATTCAATGTAACTAAATTAACCCTAAAATCGTGAAACAGCCCCTCTTCTACTTTGGAAATTATGAGGAGGCTAGGGGAATCACGATTTTAGCACACTTTTGGTGTTGTAAAAACAAAATACTAGTCTAGGTTTGTTAAATACCCATTTACTACAAAGCGATCATGATTGTAGGCTTCATGAACCTATTACAGAGCGGATGGGAACGGACCGCAACAAAGAGTTTGGGCTGTTCCATATTTATATACCCGCTACCCCCCTATCGAGGAACCTGGAATTTCCACAGGGGTCGCTGTGTTAATTTGACCCTGGAATTTCCACAGGATTTGTTGATTTTGAACCCAGAATTTCCACAGGGTATTCATTTGCAACTGTGGAATTTCCACAGCCCACAAGAGAATGAGAAATTTCCACAGGGGTTGCTTCAAATTTCCACGGGGGGTGTACAGGAGACTGGAATTCCCACAGGGGAGATCACTTTTTGAAAATCTGGAGTTCCTCGATAGGAGGGGTGCGGCTATTTTTTGGAACAGCCCTTTTTGAAATCTTTCAAAGTTTGAAGTTACATCAAAATCTCGGAATCTCGGCGTTTTTTTTTTCGCACGTCTCGGAGTCTCATCTCTCGCAGTTTTGGCCGTCTCGGAGTCTCGATTTTTTTTCTATCGCGGTCTCGGAGTCCTCTCGGATTTTATTTGACTTGTAAGCAAAGTACGATACCTTCAGATGCAGGGACGTCAACCCCAGGACTCAAAACATTTGGAGACTGCCTTGAAATGGCGAAACTTCGTGCAATTCTCGGAGGGGGAGGGGGGGGATACAATAAATGTATGACTGGCGTCTTAAATTTTTCCCGGGAGACAAAGCGAAAAGACTCGGACTCGGATTCTGAAATTTGTCAAAAGTCTCGGGCTTGGATTCTGAAACGCGGGTCTCGGCATCACGGCAAGTCTCGGATTTACCCATCGCTACCCCTAAATAGCCGTTACACAGCCCCTTCAACCTCGGAGAAGAGCAGAATGAAATTTTCTGTATGCGCAGTTTAACGATGCTACAACTTTTTTTCTTTCAGATTTTTGCCGGGTCTCAACCCAGCGATGTGGTACTGTGTTGATGGGTTTGATTCCCGATCTAAATAACTGGTATTACAGCGTTCATTCGCCGCTCCACGCTATATCACCCACCAGTCACGCCTGGCAGTCTGGTACGGATAGGATCTTGCCAACTGGATGGAAGTAGACAATGTCGGTGAAGTCTGTGTGGATGTTTTTGCACGCTTTGTGTGACTCTGGGAAGGCCTTCATGTCGAGCTAAACACTCTATGGGAAATACATTGAATTGCGCATGTAGTAGATATGGTGAATTTCCGAATAAAAGTCCATTTATGATTTAACTTTTTGATTGACTGTGTTCTTGCCGCCCTTAGCGTGGGCAGTATATGAATTTTTCACGATAACAAAACTCGCGCACGCACTTGCCCTTTCACGTAAATATTGGTGAATACTTAAGGTGGCCCGCGCCTAATCATGATACGTAACCCCAAACAAAGTTACTGGAATTGAGCAGAAGACGTGAACTCGTTTGAGAGATGTTTGCTGACGATGATAAGGCGATCTTTGGACATCATCTGATCATGAAATTGGAATAGAAAGCTTCGCCAATCTCATTTGAGAGGCAATTTGCCAATAAGTGTCAAAACGAAACAAACCAATCCCGTTCCAAAACGTATGTTTATATTTTAATATTTTCATTAGAAATAAGTTTATTTATTGATATAGTTTATATTGTCAATGGCTTGTGAAATTTTGTCCGTGGAAATTCTTTTTACGAAATAAATTAACATAAAGTGGCGAAAAACAAATTTACACCGATAAAATTTGACAAGCTGCTGGCGATGTCAACGATAGCAATAACGTAATTCATTACGAAATTAAAAAAAACATACGTTTTAGAACAGGAGGGGTTTGTTTTGTTTTGCCACTGTTTGGAAAGTCGCATCTCAAATCAGATCGGTCAAACTTTGGAGCTGAATTTTGTGATAGATATCATGTCCTAAGATCCCTATATCATCGCCACCAAAAATCTCTAAAGTGAGTCCACTTTCCAAATCTGATTGTGACAGGTAGTTTTTTAATACAGGAAACAAAAACCTAGAAATACATACAGTGTTACTACAAATAATTAAAATTACATTGCTACAAGAGTCTACAGTTGTCTTCCATGGAGCCAAGCCAAGGAGGCCCATAATCCACACAGACGAATGATAATAACAACTTCCAAGTAGGAATGTGACTGACTTATATGGTCAAACAGACCTGTGAAAACACTAAATTACAATAGCATAAATGGACACAATAACTAAACAGAAAAACTTATCTCACCCCGACACGCGTGATGATGGTAATAGGCAGCAGCAAGGCCTCTACGGTTCTGATAAAGATCTAGATACAAATGAATGCGGTGAGCCAAAATAAACATGAAACTTGGCACACGAGGCCACGCGAGTGAGAAACAAACGATGAAAATAACCACGAAATAACTAATATCTTTCCTAATAAATCCGTAAATAGAGAGAATATAAACTAAACTAGGCAATATAGGACTAAATAAGAATATTATACCTGTTTCTATACGTAATTTCCTTGTCTGAATCTTGAACGAACGAATGAATCCTCTACAAACGTACCGAGTTCGAGGCGTGCATACAGCGCATGCGTGAGGCCACAGGATACCCGGTCGCCACAGGGGGCCCAATGTGCCTGCCCTGCGCACAACCGTCACACACTTCCCTGCTTTGAGGTTGGAGTCCTCAACAACCTCCGCCAATGGTACTAATAACTACATAAACAATAACGATATATGCATATAAATGTCTCTGTTAATCCCTTGCGGTGTTCTTTGCTAACATCTTCATAATCAGAAGATTAGTCTGAGCTACGGAGCTCAAGATACTTGGATCTGATTGTTCTGTCACCATCGTCTCCTGTACAGTAGAACGCGGGAAGCGACAAGGATTTGGATGATAACCTTTATTCACTCTGGTGGAACGTCTGATTGAAGGAGCCTCGTCTTTGCCCTCGTCTTCCATTGCCGCCATCGGCTCATCAGGAACATCAGACCCGTCATCTCCTTCCGGTGGTGTTACCGAGGGTAACTGCACCTCTGTAGGAGATTCCTCGCAGGTTTCCGCATCACCTTGCTTCTGAGTCTCGTCTTCCTCCAGGGTCTCTACAGTACTCGGATTCTCCTCGTGATCAGCTACGGCATCTACGGTCACCTGTGGATACAAATCTGATAAATGTTCAAGTGGTGCACCGCAAGCACCACTGTCCTTGCCTTGTAGGACAACTTCTACATCTTCGTCTTCGTCTGTGTCTTCGCCACCACTGTCTTCTTGACTGTCTGCTTCAGGGCGCACGCCGCGTCGCTGAGGTCCATCTTGACTCCGATAAGTCTTTATCAACTTCTGAACTCTGCTATTCCCTTGCTCTCCTTTCAACAAGTGTTCCGCATACAAGATATCGTTCCGGTATACCGTGGTGCAAGACCTGTCATCCTCGAGTGACTCTACGATATACGTATTACCTGTGTCTAACCGTCGAACCACCCTATACGG
Organism: Scolanthus callimorphus; assembly: GCA_033964015.1. Taxonomy (NCBI): domain Eukaryota; kingdom Metazoa; phylum Cnidaria; class Anthozoa; order Actiniaria; family Edwardsiidae; genus Scolanthus; species Scolanthus callimorphus. Next base: position 28,291,304 of record CM066911.1, on the reverse strand, counting down.
CTTCGCGCTCCATACGTCCTGTATTTTGTTCCGACCTTGTACTCGGTTTCGGAGGAACACCTTGGCACCAACAGGTATACTCGTGTCTTCTGACTTCGCATCACTCCTCACTTGCCTTCGTTCCACCTCGTTCTTCGTCTTCTCCGATGCGAGCTTAAAGACAGCTTCCAAGCGCTTCTGGTGTTCGGCCACCCACTCTTCTACACATCCCACCCTATCTTCCTGGTCAAGCGAACCCAGGACATGATCAACAGGGAGAACCGGATCTCTTCCGAAAAACAGTAGGTATGGAGAATATCCAGTTGATGAGTGTGGAGTGCAGTTGTAAGCATATAGTAACTCTGGAAGGAACTCTGGCCACTTACGCTTCTGGAGGGGCGCAAGTGTGCGCAGGCGATCATGCATAGTCCTGTTGAACCGCTCACATTGACCATTCCCTTGCGGGTGGTACGGAGACGTGCGGCTCTTCGTGATGCCGTACAATGAACACAATTCCCTGATGACAGCACTCTCAAAGTTCCGACCTTGGTCACTATGTATCCTCTTCGGTACTCCATACCGCACGAACCACTCCCTCACGAGCGCGCGCGCAACTGTGGGTGCCTTTTGATCTTTTGTATGAATCGCCTGTGTGAACTTCGTAAAAACATCCGTAAGAACTAGGACGTTCTCGTAACCTGAGCCGCTCCTCTCTAACACAGTAAAGTCAATCGCAAGAACTTCCAAGGGCCTGTTTGCTGTTAGAGATCCCATAGTAGGATGTAGGCGCTTCCCTGCTTTGGCGAGAGTACACCTTTCGCATTGGCGACAGTACTGAGAGACATCATTCACCATTCCCGGCCAATAACATCGCTCTTTCAGGAGTGCTGTAGACTTCTCGGTCCCTTGGTGTCCCAGGTCGTCATGGACGGATGCAAGGACCTTTGACCTCATTACGCTGGGCAAGAGCAGCTGTTTCACTTTCCGGCCTTGTAACTGGACAACTCGGTAGAGGACTCCATCTGATTCAAAGAAGCGGTTCCAGTCTCTCAGGAGCTTACGGACGGGTTTAAGTTCTTTCATAAGCTTGCGAAGGGTGGGGGGATGCTTCTGTTCCCAGTAATACCAGAGCCTACCGATTGTCTCATCCAGCCTCTGCATGGTAGCCATATCCTCCCTAGATACTGAAGGTATGGTGGAGGTACACTCAGGAGCTACTGCCTCTGACCTTGTACGAGCTTCCTCAAGCAGGTCTGTTGCCAACGCCTCTTCTATGTTCACTCGCAGGGTTGCTGGTAGGGGGGTGCTCTCGCCCTTTCGCTCATCATGATCTGCAATGGACTCCTCTAGTCGAGCTGTCACCGGCTCAACCCCATGGGTGGTCTTTCTGCTAAGGGCGTCTGCATTACGATTGCTACGTCCTGACCTAAACTTAAGGGTAAAGTTGAACTGAGCAAGTTCGGCCGACCACCGCATTTCTGTTGCACCGAGCTTGGCGGTGGTCTGTAAGTAGCTAAGAGGATTATTGTCGGTATAGATCGTAAACTGTGCACCGATCAGGAGGTCTCTATACTTCTGAGTCACAGCCCAGTGCAAGGCCAAAAGTTCTAGCTTCATGCTCGAATAGTTACTCATATTTCGCTCGCTTGGCCTCAGTCCTCTACTCGCATAGCTCAAAACGACTACACCGTCCTCCTGCCTTTGGGATAATACTGCTCCTAGTCCCAAGAAACTGGCGTCTGTCTCTAAGATGAACTCCTTCGTGAAATCTGGATACCCCAGAACCGGTGCGGCCGTGAGGAGCTGTTTCAGTCCCTGAAAAGCCTCTTCGCAATGCTGGTCCCAGCGCCCTGCGATGCTCGTAGAGCCATCCAGCACAACCACTCTTCCCTTCTTCTTCTTCTTTGGCGAATCACCTTGCTTCCGGAGCAGGGCTTGAAGCGGTGCTGCCACCTCTGCATACTTAGGTATGAACCGTCGATAGTATGAGGACAGACCAAGAAATCCCCGAAGCTCGCGTAGCGTACTAGGTCTTGGCCATTCTGCAACCGCCCGCACTTTCTCTGGGTCGGGAGAGGTTCCTTCGCTCGTGATGAGATGACCGAGGTAATGTGCCTTCGTTCTGAACAGTTGGCACTTCTCTGGTTTCACCTTCAAATGAAGGTCTGTCAAACGTGAGAGTACAACCTCAAGTCTAGACAGTGTCTCTTCAAAAGTGCGTCCGAAAACAAGGATATCATCAAGGTAAATCAATAAGGACTGAAAGTTCAAATCGCCGAATGCCTTGTCCATAAGTCTCATGAAAGTAGCTGGGGCATTACAAAGTCCGAATGGCATCCTGGTATATTCATACAAGCCTGCAGTTCCAGTTCTAAAAGCTGTCTTCTCCATATCAGTTTCTTCCAGGGGAATCTGGTGAAAGCCATGAGCAAGGTCAAGGCTACAAAAATACCTTGCTCCTTTTAGAACGTCGAGTGCCTCATCAATACGGGGTAGCGGGTATGCATCTTTATGTGTCTTTGCGTTGAGGAGCCTGTAGTCGACACACAGTCGGAGCGACCCGTCCTTCTTGCGGACTAGTACAATCGCTGATGCATATGGGCTCGAAGACACTGTCCACTAGCTGTGAACTACATTCATCATTCACGACTCCCTCTTTCACGTGAACATGACACTCGTCAACCACCACGAAATCTAGGATGGGTTTCGATTCTCCGTGAGAAATCTTCGCGATCGGGGTGCGGGGCTGTAAGTAAACATCATCCTGACTAAAGTTCGCGATCTGAACTGGAACTATGCCATTTTCGCAGACGCGTACGAAAGTAGCTCCAACAGTCACTCCGCTTGGTAAATCTGCCAATCGCGTTTCATGTCTTTCTACTAGAGCCTCATAACTACACCCAGGACTAGAGGGCTTCGTAGAACATTCAATAATCTTGATTGAACGCGCAGGAATCAAAATAGGACCAGACCCTTGTAAGCGCACAAGTCCCTCCCCACTAGCTGAAGAGACACTAATTCTCTCACTAAATGCTGGCCGACGATACATCTGAAGAGCGTATAAAAGTGCACGCTCATTGTCATTAACGGTCTGAAGTAACAAAACATCTAAAAAGTTATCTCCATGTATGGTTACAAGTGTTTTTTCTCATGTCTCTGAGAACATTGGACCCCAAAATACCAGGTATTGTCTTCTTTCTGTTCATAATGGGGGTATCAACTGGATCTTTCACTACCAAAAATCCCAAATTATTAAACTGGTGTTTGAGAGCAAATAACTTGAGTTCTATATAACCGATGTAGGGTATTTCCAGTCCCTGTGAAGCCGAAATATGTAGGAGCGAGGACACATCTACCAACTTATTATCTCCGCACAGATACTCCCGGTAGAAACTCTCCGTAATTGTAGAGACCTCCGCACCACTGTCAATTAGACAACCCATTCGGACCCCTGCTACCTCCACGTGGACACCTGGACACTTCCCCACAGCGTTCTCGAGAACCGAGCCCCCCGTTAAGTGCTCGCCCACTGCAAGGCTCACTGCAGTGGGCCCCACTAGTTTAAATCAGATGGTGGTGCCTTTTCCTGCGAGGTTTTTGCTGACCCCTCACTTGATTCTGATGGGCAGTCCCGTTGAAGGTGTTCAGGGGACCCACAGACCCAGCATCTCCTCCCCCCTCCCCCCTGGGGCGGTCTTTGGCGCTGCTTTAACGCCTGCATCAAGGTTTCTATTTGCTTTTGCTGAGCAGAGATTTGCTGGCCCTGCTGTTTGACCAACTCCAAGACTTCACTGTACCCCCCTTTGTTTTCTTCAATCACAGTGACTTTCTTGGTCTTACTTGGTGGGGTCACTAGCTTTAGTACCCTATCCCTTGCATCAAAAAACGACAACTCTGGATGCTCTACATTAAGGCGTCGCAACTCTGTGCGTACATTCTCTTCTCTTACAGCTTCTGCTAACCTGTTTTTCAACAAGACTTCCCTCCCAGCTTTAAACGACTTGTCTAGCCCAACGATTCTGTCAAACAGTTGGACCAAGTGAAGAGAACACTCTACAATACCCTCTCCCTCCCCCTGTTGGTGGGAGAAAAACTGCTGCTGTAGGTGGGGAAGGCCGTCTCCATCCCCGAAAACCCTCAGAAGGATTTGGAATGCATCTTCAGAATTTTTGACCGTGTCCCCCCTCCCAAGGATTTCCCGCCGTGCCTCCCCAGCTAGGTGTTCCACAAGGTAAGGCACGACTCGTTCCGGGGACAGTCCTTTATTTTCTAGGTTAGCGCGAGCATCCTCTACCCATTCGATAACACTGGGGTCAGATGGTTTGGTAGGTTTTCCCCTGAATCGCTCTAGTTTCCTACCCTGGGTGACATATACAACCTCTTGTGTACATTCTTTTTGCTTTTCAGGCTTTTCTTGTTTAATGAGCTTTTTGAGCTCCTTTTCTAGATATCCAAAGCTCTCAGCAGCTTTCTCTGCCTCTTCATCCTTTTTTTTCAAAGCAGCCTTCAGACTTTCCACTTCCCCCTTTATCAACTCTAACTCTTCCGCCATTCTCACAGTTTGCTCATCACTCACAGTCTACTCACAGTTTCTGCCTCGAGCCTTGCATACAGCCAACACATGTCGAGGTTCCTGAATGGAGCCTGTATCCTGCTCGCAACGCCAGATGTGACAGGTAGTTTTTTAATACAGGAAACAAAAACCTAGAAATACATACAGTGTTACTACAAATAATTAAAATTACATTGCTACAAGAGTCTACAGTTGTCTTCCATGGAGCCAAGCCAAGGAGGCCCATAATCCACACAGACGAATGATAATAACAACTTCCAAGTAGGAATGTGACTGACTTATATGGTCAAACAGACCTGTGAAAACACTAAATTACAATAGCATAAATGGACACAATAACTAAACAGAAAACTTATCTCACCCCGACACGCGTGATGATGGTAATAGGCAGCAGCAAGGCCTCTACGGTTCTGATAAAGATCTAGATACAAATGAATGCGGTGAGCCAAAATAAACATGAAACTTGGCACACGAGGCCACGCGAGTGAGAAACAAACGATGAAAATAACCACGAAATAACTAATATCTTTCCTAATAAATCCGTAAATAGAGAGAATATAAACTAAACTAGGCAATATAGGACTAAATAAGAATATTATACCTGTTTCTATACGTAATTTCCTTGTCTGAATCTTGAACGAACGAATGAATCCTCTACAAACGTACCGAGTTCGAGGCGTGCATACAGCGCATGCGTGAGGCCACAGGATACCCGGTCGCCACAGGGGGCCCAATGTGCCTGCCCTGCGCACAACCGTCACATGATCATTTTGTTTTTGATCAGGTATTTCTTATAAATAGGCGCGGGCCACCTTAAGCATTAGAGAAAGTAAAGTAACCGTGCTTATATAGCGCTAATCCCCGTGGTTCACATGGTTCAAAGCGCTTTACATTAACGGATAACTCATCCTATAGAAACCAGCTTTATAAACATGAGTGTGCTCAAAGTTAGAGCTAACTTTGACCATGCGTGGAGCGTTAGATCGTGCGTGGCCTTGGGAGAGACAAGATAACGTTGTAAAATCACGAGCCCCTGCACGAGCCGAATGCGAAATACAGCGGAGTAGAACCATTACATTATCGGTGAAATAGGTTCTTAATTTTTATGGCCCAAATAGTAATGTGATGACTGAATGTCATTGCGATAAAAATATACCATTCCTCCTTTATTTCTAAAATCATTAAAGGCATTCACTATTGAATTAAGTTACTGTACAGCCCTAGAAATCATGGGCTTGCATACTGTATATAAATTGTACCGATAACAAGAAATGAATATAGAGTCCTGAATGTTGCAAGTTCTTCTTTTTTTTTTAAATAATAACCTATTACAAATTTAGGCTAAAGAGGTTCTTAAATTCTAGGTTCTTACAGGCGGATTTTTACTGTAATACATACTTGCGGGGATATGGAATATATCTTCGGGTGTTCAAATTTTTGAGATATCAAACGATACGCACTTGCGCACCTCCTTAGGTAACCATGCAGTTGCAAAGACCCCGACGTTCAGGAAGGGAGTCCTTATAGGGTGTATCCCCTTTTGGGACGAAAAAAAAGTGCATCAAAGCGAGAGTTTCCCTTTACGAGCTTTTTCATACCAAAGTTTCGTCTTAGATCATCGATCGTATCGTATCGTATCGTATGCAATCATTTTTTTATACATTTTTTGTATCTAGAAATGAGCCATATCCTCTCTCAGTTTCTGAATTTGAGAACTATGGCATCATTACTATCGGGAAAGAAAAAAGTTATCACTGCAGACACGTGAAAACTGCTCTAATCTCTAAATGAATTTCTGCTTTGCAATGTACGGTAATTGTAATCGAAGCACCAAACAACGTAGGTTTTTTTTAGACTTTATTATTACAATTTATATATGTACTATTACTTTCCACATGAAATGATCCGCAAATAGCTTAGCTAATCGTGGCGGATCAGTAATATTAAAATATGTATGTATATAAAGAATAGAATGTGTAAGCAAGAAAGAGCATCAGCAATCAAATTTAGGAATATTTAACAACTATCCCCCAAAGGGGAGGTGAATAGCGGTGGATATATACCGAGACGCGAAGCGTCGAGGTATATATCCACGCTAGGCACCGACCCTGAGGGGGATAGTTGTTTTAGTATATACCAAATCAGTAGAATAAAATACGGTGGATTAAGGTTCAAACGCAATATCGCGCGCGAAACGAGCCGCCATTTTGAGAGTTTTCTCAAAACAGTAAATAGTGCTGGATATCTACTATTTAGGGAAACAATCAGAGCGCGCGAAAATGACTATTCACTGATTCGGTATATACTAAACAAGGATATTATAAAGAAACCAATACATAAGTGAAAGAAAGTGGCACAAAATTGAATATGAAGGCAAAGGGAACCATTAGCTTGTGTGTCAATCGTCGTTTAATCATTGCTTTCTTCACCAATGATATCTGGTTAGAATTTTGCTTTATTACACAGTCACAGTGACGCGGTTTTCTATTGTTATTCATAGGGCTTTATTTCCAATATAAACCTCCTGACAAAATAAAAGCCGGGCAGGGATTTTATATTCTCGAGGGAAAAGAGGGATTGATGAATAGAATTGAATGACCAAGAGAAATGAATTATGAATGCAGGGTTAATAACTACAATCTTTGCCAAAACGGTTTGGACCGTTTTTGAGAAATTTGTATTTTCTCGTCGGTTCAGGAATGTTGTCAAATTGTGTTACCCCCTCCCCTCCCCCACTCAATGTTGGTATTTATTTTGAACGTTCAGATCGCGGGCTTCAAAATGCCGAGAGAATTCATCTCACTGATATCAACATTGAAAGGGGAGGGTATGCGAATACTGTGTAGCGCTCGTCTAAAATAGCTTGTAAAAATGGGCATCCGTTTTACCGGTCCAAGCGTTTTGACAAAGATTGTCTGAGAGAAAATTTCCTAATAAGGTCATATTATAGCAAAATATTAGTCTAAAAACATAGCTTTAGTAATTATAAGAACAAAGTTTGTGACAAAATCACCGCTGGGCTTCATATTACGCAGTAATGTCGTGATTTGGGGGGGTTGAAACCCAGTATTTATCTTCCAAGAAAGCCAGTCGCATTTTGACACTTTCCAACGGTTCTCACCAACGGTTCTCACTAAAAAGTGATCTGTCGAACCAGATCTGCATGAATTTATGCCGGTTTATTTGTTTTAACAGAAAACACTAGCTAGGTTCTACAAAATTTATAACAAAACCTGGTTATTTTGTGACACTTTCCTCGAGATCACAACGGTTCTCACTTTTAGCCATAAAAAGGAGAATCAATATTGACTTTTATATCGTACTACAGTGAGAACCGTTGCAAAAAAACAGAGAAAGCAGCAAGTAAAGGCCACGAAAGTGTATTATTTTTGGCAAATGCGTTAACTGGCTTGATTTATTGCCGGCACTAGTGTTTTTCATGGAAAATCAATTGTGTATGTCCGATTAAGGAAGTGAGAACCGTTGGTGAGAACCGTTGAGAACCGTCAAGAAAGTGCGTCAGAAGCGCTTTAGCGCTTACTGATTGTAGAAAATGGAATTAAAAATCAGATGAAATATGAATCTGAGACATTACTTAAAGGCTGGGTCTATAAATACTGCCTATTTTACGTGTTACGTCTCTGACGACGCTCAAAAGCTAGGGCGCTCTATGACGCTGTACTACTAGACTTGACTATACTTAGCCCTATCCTAATGCGGCGAAAGTGAGTTTGCATAAGCGCAAAATTACTTCAAAAGTACAGATGACACGCTGATACCGTTTTTTCTAAGAATCAACTTCACAGCAAGTAATGGTAGCAACGAGAAAAACAGTCAAAATTATAGCGCGCGCTCCAAATATGGCGCACAAAAAGTGCGCGCGCAAGAGGCAAATTTACCTAAAATTAATTTCCACCCTGCAGTGGACTTAGCTTGGAAACGCTACAGGAAAAGACATTTCAGATTGCCGAATGTATTCTAAACCTTCTCATAAATCAGCATCATGAGCTTACCCTAGAAAATACAGGAAGGGGTGAAAATGACGTCACAGCTACGTCAGAGGGGCACCTCGATTTACCATTTTAAGTAACTTGAGTTTGCATTAACCCAAATAGTACAATTTGGCTAAATTGGACCAAAAATGAGCATTTTTTTTTAAATCGTTCTTAGACAATCTTTGCCAAAAAGGTTTGGACCGTTTTTGAGAAATTTGTATTTTCTCGTCGTTCAGGGAATGTTGTCAAATTGTGTTACCCCCTCCCCTCCCCCACTCAATGTTGGTATTTATTTTGAACGTTCAGATCGCGGGCTTCAAAATGCCGAGACAATTCATCTCACTGATATCAATATTGAAAGGGGAGGGGGGCGAATACTGTGTAGCGCTCGTCTAAAATAGCTTGTAAAAATGGGCATCCGTTTTACCGGTCCAAGCGTTTTGACAAAGATTGTCTGAGAGAAAATTTCCTAATAAGGTCATATTATAGCAAAATATTAGCTATACCAAGTCAGCTATACCATGTAGCTATACCAAGTCAAACAACTGGTTATAAACCCTGCATACTAATTAGCAACTAAATTCAATTCACCAACCCCGCCTTCCCCGATAAATATTTATGCCCTTAAAGGGGCACTGTCACGGTTGTTTCAACAAAATGTTATAAAATAAGATCAGTGATCCACAAAACAACTCCGAATCCTTATTATACTGTTATTTAGTCTTAGAAAGAAAACGGTTTTGAAACTTCGTTATATAGGCGCTTTTGACATAATTTTGGGTGAGCTTTCACTATCAAAGAGGCGTCACGATAAAATAAAAAAATAGACATTGGCTTTTATTAGACTTGCAGCACATCTGGTATAGTGTTAAAGGAATGTCAAGGACACAAAAGGCTTGTTTTCTTAAAAAGACGCGTTATGTAACTCAAATCAGAGAAGGCTCATTTCTTTTTTGCATATGAAGACAATCTTTTGTTTCATTAGATGTTTTCAGCAGACTATTCACCAGGTGTTAAGACATATCGCCACATTGAACTTTGTGTACAAGATTCCATCTAAAATCTTCCAAATTTCACGTGAAAAAGTTTGAGAAAAAAGTTTTTTTGGTAAGAAAACCTTGTCAAATGTGCAATAACTAAGTTGTAAACCTCGAATGTCGGCAATAATCTATATATTAATACCATAAGAGAAATCGTGTCCGCACTCGCTCCGCTTAGCCCTGAAGCTGTGCCGCCAAAAGAAGTTCGCAAACCTGAAGAGAAGGTGAAAATCTGGACAGTGGGCGTGTTTTTGTTGGAAAAGATTCACTTTGGGCTAAGTTACTTCTAATTCAAGCGATTTCTTAAGCGAGGGACAAAGCCGCCATCCGCCGCCATGTTGAAATTTCCCACAGAAACTAAAAAGCTCAGTTCGCGCAGTTGAAAGCACCATAGACTTTCAAACCTAAGTGGTTCTATTACAGATTACATACAGGAATGTGCAGGGATAATTCTAATTCGAAAGCTTTGAGTTGAGAAAAATTTTCATTCAAACCTAAACAAACGTACGCCATTGCCTTTCTTCCCAGAGCGCGCGCCCAGTCGAAATTACACATTTACACAAACCAAAGCCATGGTTAATATTCTCTAAGTATATACTGACGCTGTATTACAAAACGAAAGGACACAAACCAGAAGAGAAGGAGGAAAGATATCCATTGGGTGTGTTTTGTGTAGGGAAAGATTCGCCTGGGGCTAAGTTTTTAATTCAAGCTAATCGCTTCAATGTTGAAATGTCCCACAGAAACTAAATGAAGAACTCAGCTCGCACAGCCAAAAGCACAATAGACATTCCAAACCTAAATGGTTCTATTACAGATTACTTACAGTTATGTATAGGGATAATTTCAATTCGAAAGCTTTGAGCTTAGAAAAAAGTTCATTCAAGTCATTGAACAAACGTACACAGGCTCGCTTCGCCGTCATAAATAATATTCACTCTAAAAAATATCATCCCGTATCTAACAAACTTTTTGAACAAAATCGCTTGACAAACGTCTGTGATCCCTGGAATTTGCGAAAAAAATAACATTCAGGGAACTCCCCCCCCCCCCCCCCCATGATGATGTCCGTTGTTATTTTCCTTTTTCAGGCCGCTTTTTTAAAGTACTACGTAAAATAAATTTCCCCCTTTATATACTACGTGAATTTTTCACGGTCATCAGCTAGTTGATTTATTACATCGGGGCTACGCCCCTCGGCGAATAAATCAATTATTGCTTCCATTCTCAGTTTATAACCCTTACTTAGGGATAATAATATTAAAATATTAAATATTAAATCTGAAATGATGTCATCAATTCCAAATGATGAGGTACTTAAGGTCAAACTACTGGCTTGAGTTTCGCCATTTAATTTCGAGTTTTAGCACAACAAATCATTATCATTTGCAAAATAGCACGATAAAAGCAGGTTATTTATTCTACACGTAAACAGTAAAAGGGGATCAGGTTTCAAATCTAAACTAATCATGTGTTGGTTTGAAATGAGGGACTCAGGAAGAAACGAATTGTTTTCATATATAAGAGAAACAGAGTAGGCACGTATAAAACACAGCCATTGGCAACTAATGGGCTTTGAGTCAGTGAGGGCGAGAGGAATAATTGATTTAGTCAAATCACACTAGTAGGTCAATTTGTATAGCGAAAAACGTTTTCTGATCTGGTCTGATCTTTTCGCTGTATATAGACTGTCAACTAATCAGAACGCATCATTGACAATAGAAAACTAGCGTGATTTGACTAATATTTATATAGCTAAACAAGCAAAATCATGGAAACAGTAAAGTAGAAAATATGTTTACTTACAAGTTTACAATAAATATATATTCTCATTTTCATCTTTAAGAAAGGCAAATGGAGAATATTTCAAACCAAAGGGAAATACTTACTTCCGCATTAAATATTTATCAGAAAGGGATCATATCAACTAACTAGCGCTAGCAGTGGCTTCGGCGAATATGACCGAATGTTTCCCCTATTGGCCAACTGAATCTTATCACAGGAAAATAGAAAATGGCGAACATCTGTCCTTGTATTCATAAAAAAGCACTTTTCCTGTCATGTTCAAAATTGCTTATTTCCTCTTCTCGCATTTTCTGCTTCCGTTTGAGGTGACCCAGTGGGGGCAGGTATTCAGCATTTTCTATTAATCAAACTTATTTCGATCAATTTACGTTGCTCCGTGAAACATAAAACCATGAACCGTGTATTATAAGGAAGACGCTTTTTCTCGTATTTTTCTCGAATTTCGAAAACCGTACTAAACTAAAAGCACCCAATGGCACTTTTCTAACACTTTGAGTAACAATTTGACATGGACGGCTTCGTTTTAGTCAAGAATTATCATTGCTTATGAAGTATGGTTCATGCAGTTCTTGACAAATATATGTTATTTACCGTCTGGGAGGTCCGTATAGGGAAAAACTGTGACCGAGGGCTGGAAAATGTTGACCGAAGCCGAAGGCCGAGCCGGTAAATAATTTATTTATTTCTTTTCCGGCTCTAAAATTTGATTTCGATGAAAACAAGCGCGCGCAAATGGTTGTACCGTGACCTAGTCAGAGATAGGAAAATATAATTGCCCGCGCGCGCTCTAAGAACTAATCAGAATGCAGAATTCGTTACCGTGCCCTCTAGGAAATAAATAAATGGTTTAACGAGCAACGTTAATTGAAACAGGCGTATCTATCATCCATAGATAAAACACTCCACGATCACTTATAATTATTGATTGGATTCGTGTCAAATTCTTTTTAATCCAGCAATTGGAAGAGGGTTCTAATGATTCGAGATACCTAAGTAGGAAATTGCTACGCCGAAAGCAATAATGGGATGGCAAACATGCTGGATGCAATACGTTCACCCGGCGTGATACAACTATGATGCGAAATGTACATTAAGAATTAAGAATGGCACTTACACTCGCTTTTTGAGCTAGTTCTAGCTCTCGCTAAAAGTGCCAATGAGCAATTTATAAGTGAATATCATCATGTTTGCCCCTTTAATACTCACTGCTGCACTGTAATTTTGAGAGAGCTGATTCAGACCTAAAAAAGGGGCCGTTTCGCTGCCTCAAAAATGGAACTCATTTTTGGGTCTGTTTTAGACCCTTATAGATAGTACCAAAACAGAACCATTCTATAGAACCGTTTCAGTCCTTTCCGGGAGGCCGAATTAGTTCCAACAGAGGCCTGATTCAGTATTCACATAGAGCCAAAATAGTATCCAGGTTGGTGCTATTACGATACCCAAAAGTGGTGCTAAATCAGACCTTTAAACTGGTACTGTTTCGATGCCTCAAAAATGGAACTCATTTTTGGGTCTGTTTTAGACCCTTATAGATAGTACCAAAACAGAACCATTCTATAGAACCGTTTCAGTCCTTTCCGGAAGGCCAACTTAGTTCCAACAGAGGCCTGATTCAGTATTCACATAGAGCCAAAATAGTATCCAGGTTGGTGCTATTACGATACCCAAAAGTGGTGCTAAATCAGACCTTTAAACTGGTACTGTTTCGATGCCTCAAAAATGGAACCTATTATTTGGTCCGTTTTAGATCCTTGGATGTGGCACTGATTTGGACCTACTAACAATGACCATTTTATTGCAAAAGTACTGACTCCAAAATAAGGTCTGATACAGTACTCACAGAATAGCTAAATAGCGTTCCAGCTAGGACTGTTTCAGACCCCTACCAGAGGAGATTGTTTAGCAATGAAAACTGCAGTCAATTTATTCAAATTATTAATTTAATACAATCAAATTTATACAATATCTGTATGCACACTATAATAATCTACACATTGAACATCTATAAGGAAATGGTTGCTTAAAACGTCCATTTCAGGATTGAATACTGACATATTTTCTAATGATAACAAGAACTCAGAACTTTGGGTTTCTTTTAAAAAAATGTTTTAAATAGATGTTGTATACACTATAGGCCGTTACCATGCAAAATTGATTAATAATATTTAATAGTTATCAGAAAATGAAATCCAGTATTCAATTCTATGCACCTGTATTAGTAAAATTTCAAAGTTTTGTGAAGATTGCTAGAAAACTGAGTGAGATGTGAATTTTCAAAACTTCGTATTCTGGCTTAATTATTTGCAAGAAATGTATGGGAAAATACATTGAAATGAGGATTGGACGGGCATCAATGCCATTCCAGCCTCAATTTGACGTATACATTTCTTTGTAAGAAGTAAGCCAGAATACGAAGTTTTGAAAATTCCTATCTCAGCCAGTTTTCAAACAATTCTTTTCAAACTTTGCAATTCTACACATCTGTATTAGTAAAATTGCAAACTGGATTTCATTTTCTGATAACTATTGAATATTATTAATCAATTTTGCATGATAACAGCCAATAGTAAAAACAAGATACATTAACACTAACTTTACAAAATACCAAATCACAGGTTGAAAAACCGGCTAGAGTTCATGTTTGCGGTGCAGCTTGTATTCTGTAAGAAATAAGACAGACAAATAATGTCTACACAATAAGAAATATTGTTGCTGTTGCACTGTAACTGCAAGCAAATCTTTGTTGTCATTTTTTAGCAAGCAATTCATGTTTTAAATGAGATACCAAAACATACCCACCAAACCCAAAAGCTCCAACACCTGGAGATTGTGTTTCAAATGCAACAACTTTATGTGAAAATCCCGAAAAATGTACCCAGGAGATATACAGTAAAGATATACAGAAAATGTATGCCAAAATACAAGGATTTGTACTCAAAATGCACATACCTCAGCCAAAAAGTGCCTGATTAGTTTTCTGAGAAGGCTTATGAAATCCTAGGGAAAATACATGATACCAAAACACACACCCTTACACTAAAAATGTCTGTACCTTACCCAAAAAGTGCCTGATTAGTTTTCTGAGAAGGCTTAATTGTATGAAATCCTAAGGAAAATTTAATTAGCACAATAAATGGCGAGCAATCCATGTTTTACATGAGATACCAAAACACAAGGATTTGCACTCAAAATGCACATACCTCAGCCAAAAAGTGCCTGATTAGTTTTCTGAGAAGGCTTAATTGTATGAAATCCTAAGGAAAATTTAATTAGCACAATAAATGGCGAGCAATGCATGTTTTACATGAGATACCAAAACACAAGGATTTGCACTCAAAATGCACATACCTCAGCCAAAAAGTGCCTGATTAGTTTTCTGAGAAGGCTTAATTGTATGAAATCCTAAGGAAAATTTTATTAGCACAATAAATGGCGAGCAATGCATGTTTTACATGAGATACTAAAACACAAGAATTTGCACCAAATGTACATACCTCAGTCAAATCCCTCAGTGCCTGATGAAGGCTTATGAAATCCTAGGGAAAATATAAAAATCACAATGACTGGTAAGGTAAGCACCTTATGTTTTACAAGAGATACAAGACACAAGGATAACTTACATTTTCAATTCAAAATTGAGTCAGATTCGATTGAACAGGAGAAGTTCGAAAGTGCAAGTCAATTCAGCATTATGTATGGCAGTTAGCCGACTAAAAGGTTCTTTTGATTTGATTTAATAGCCAAAGACAATGCTATAAAGTAACAGAGTCAGAGAGAGAGGACTTTACTTTACCATGTCCATGGTGTTCTCGCTTAACTAGCTGCCTCTCGAGTTCGACTTCACTTCTCTAGTTCTATTTCCTTCGCTGAGGCCTTCAGACACCTGAAAAGGGAAGAACGATCGATACAAAGTGCCCAAAGTTAATATACATATTGTATTCAATAACGAACACAAATGAACAAAAAGCATACTTATCTTCTGGTTGAAGTTCTTGCAATGTTTTAACGGTTCCAAACGGTTTGCCCGCCACAATATTGCGCAGTCGTTACCTCGAATAACCGCTGACCAGATGCGCAGAAGAGCAGCACCGGGAAGGCGCGAAACGGCGCCACATCTTCGCAATTTAGCAGCAAGACTAAATAAACCTCCCCTTTTACAGTTAAATTCTTGTCGACTCAATCAGAATCCCATAGCTCAATTCTTACAAGCGAGACTTGACGTTGATAGCTGAAGTCGACAAAAACACAGGTTACCCGCGCGCAAAGAAAGTTCAAAGCTCGAATTACTTTCACTAAAATAATACTCAAATCTTTGTGGAAGATTTACAGTGAATAATTGGTACGGATTCTATAGTCTGAATTCTCGACTGCAGAATCACTCGACTCCAGAACTCCACATTAAATTTCACTTGACTAAATGAAAACGTCGCACACTTCGAGACTTGTGAGTTTCCGCGTGATATTTACCGTGATGGATTTATGTATAGAATCCGTACCAATAATTCAGTAAATATTTCAGGGCTGTTTTAGAAGTTTTGAGAAGGTCTGAAAGGGACCAATTCTTGGGGCTGAATAAGAACCCACAAGCAATTCGGCACTCGATATCTAAAACAAAACTTCTAGGGCTGTTTTATCAGTTTTGAGAAGGTCTGAAAGGGACCAATTCTTGGGGCTGAATTACAACCCGCAAGCGATTCGGCACTTGGTATCTAAAACAAATCTTCTAGGGCTGTTTTATCAGTTTTGAGAAGGTCTGAAAGGGGCCAATTCTGGTGGCTGAATAAGAACCCACAAGCAATTCGGCACTCGATATCTAAAACAAAACTTCTAGGGCTGTTTTATCAGTTTTGAGAAGGTCTGAAAGGGACCAATTCTTGGGGCTGAATTACAACCCGCAAGCAATTCGGCACTCGATATCTAAAACAAAACTTCTAGGGCTGTTTTATCAGTTTTGAGAAGGTCTGAAAGGGACCAATTCTTGGGGCTGAATTACAACCCGCAAGCAATTCGGCACTTGGTATCTAAAACAAATCTTCTAGGGCTGTTTTATCAGTTTTGAGAAGGTCTGAAAGGGACCAATTCTGGGGGCTGAATTAGAACCCGCAAGCAATTCGACCCGTATCTCCTAAATCAGATCTACTCGTTCAGAGTAAATCGGCACAATGTGGGGCTATTTCAGAACATCATTTGACTGAAATGGCTCCTTTTCTGTAAATCAGACCTTGCAAGGTCTAATATAGAACCGCTACGAAAGGGTCTGAATTGGTAAATGGGGCTGAATCAGCTCTCTCAAAATTACAGTGTGCCCTAATTTCATTTGGCACTTTAGGGACAAATATCTTCCTATAAATTTCATACATGTAAAGGTTGCATTTCCATGAGCATATGAACAAGCTAAATCACTGTGATAGCAATGATTGTGTAATAATATTAACAGCGCGAGAAATATATACAAACACAGCATCCGATCGTCGGCGTTGGCTACACGGGCGCGCTTCAGAAGTGGACCAGGGGGCAAATAGTAGATTTCTCTTCTGATACTGATAGTGCTCATGCATTTGGTTACCACTTGAAAATCGTGGCACTTTGATTGGCTAGTGGTTACACCACTCTGAGCTCGAGAATTTTTCTCCTCGCACGGCTCTATAATGCTGCGCCTCGCAGCCTCGCCTCTTGGCTCGGCTGCTCGTTGGCAATAATGATAATGGTTATGTTAATCGGATTCCACTAGGTGGCTCTTCTTCCGTTGCGGGACCTAAAGCAGAGATAAAACAGTTGATGGTGGCTAATGAGAGCTCCAACTATTATCCACTCTCATCTACTCTCACGAGAAGCGATCAAACGGTGATGAGAGTTGATGAGAGTCAGCGTGAGCACTGGCACCCAGTTCCTGTCCGCGGAGGAAAGCCTGCAGTTCAGCAACCAAATGAACCTGCAGTTCTTTTGGCGACAGCTGCTGAATGCAGGGCCGTAGCAAGCCTTCAAAAACTGGGGGGCACGACATATGCACGACATATAAAAAAGGCAAGGTAGTTTTTAGGTAAAGTTTAAACTCAAATCACGTGACTACTTCGTTTCGCTCATCTGGTGACCTACACTACACTACCAAAGTTTGGTTAATTTAGAGTCTTCCCTTCACGAGATATAAATTTTTCAAGCATAGATGACGTCATCGATGACGTCATATCACGTGACCACCTCATTTTGCTCATCTGGTGGCCTATACTACACTACCCAAGTTTGGTTGTTTTAGAGTCTTCCCTTCACGAGATATTGATTTTTCAAGCATAGATGACGTCATCGATGACGTCACATCACGTGTCCGTGTTACAGCACCCCCCTTGTGGCATAGACAAAATATCCCAACGGTTGTCTTAGCATGTTCCCTTGAGGAGATATAATTTTTTCTTTGCATAGCACAGGGTTCCCATGTGTACACGGACGGACGGACGGACGGACGGACGGACGACGGACGGACGGACGGACGGACGGACGGACGGACGGACGGACGGACGGACGGACGGACGGACGGACGGACGGACGGACGGACGGACGGACGGACGGACGGCGTACGCCATAGGTTTAATACCAGAAAAATAAAGAAAAAATCATATCTCCCGAAGGGTAGCTTCTATAGAAGCCAAACTTGGACAAAGTTTCAAAGACCATAAAAGGAACTCTACACCAAAGTCACGTGCCCTTACGTCATCAATGACGTCATCAAAATGATCCATAACGCCCCTGACGTTCAAAAATCAACTCGATAGTATATACGTTTTTCTCTTAGGTATGGTGCTCCGCTTGCGCGGGCCTTCGGCCCGCGCAGGAGCTCCGCTAAAAAGAAAGGGAGGGAGTCAGGGCGAGCGAAACCGGAAATAGCGCGGCCGCGGTTTTCGCTCGCCCTGACTCCCTCCCCTTCGGTTAGAGCCGCAGGCTAATTTGAATATTTATATTAAATCTAGTGAAGATTTAACTCATTAATTAATTATTACAGCGAGGGTGAGATAATTAAGCTGCTAACAAAGCTCAGGCCGAAAAAGTAAAACATAATACAGAAAATCAGTCTTTGCACACGAAGAAAGAAACCTCGATTCGAAAATTATGAAAAACATGTTTGAGATAAAGGAATAGCATTTATGAAATTTCGCAATTAGAGGTTGTATTTAAGGAGATTTTAATCACTAGTTAAAAGGTTATATTAAGCGCCGAATGGAACCAAACCATAATTATACTCATTCATATATTCAATTCATTCAAGTTCACACCATGAGTTGATGGAAGGATCACCTGGTGTCGAGTGTCTCTTGGTTGATAATGCTGCTAATATATTTGAGACTAATATGAGGCTTTTTTAAAACAAGAGGGTGCCTAGCTCAGCAATTTCTAAACAAAACAAAATAGAAATCCACAGATTTAGAGAAACTTAAGAGCACTTAATGTTGGAGATAACGATATAGTACTAATAATTGTAAATCAATGCACTTAAAATTTGTAATACTGGAGTGTACTGTCGGAGGGGAGACTACGTCGAGTTGCATTATATAACGCTTTAATTAGCAGGCGGCCAAAATCAATGGGATTTAGTGTTATATTCGTCTGGTCACGTGATTTCTACGCATGTTTTCCGTTATAAAAGCGCAAATCGTTTCCTACATAACAAACATGATCAATGCTGGTTTATGTCGTTACGGATCCGGTTACTCTGGGTTATTTCTTCAAAAAGGAGGTACGTATTAGCGAACTCAATGGAAATCACTGCCTAACTAATTTCTGTGGGCATATACAATAGCTAGGTCTAAGCATTCACAGAACAAACTTATTGATCAAATGTCAAATGACTTGGCGTTGAAGGATCTAATATTTCAACGCTAAATACAATTTTTCTAATACTCAGAGCCAAGCACGTATTGCTTCATTGACTAAGTTAAATTTTCCATTTTCCGAGTAGAGTATGGGCCATTATTTTCTCATTTTCAACCGAAACTGACGACCTACTTCAAGCTTATCGCTCGTTCGTGTTTGAGGAAATACAACGAAAACTAATTAACAATTAGACCTCAAGGCCGAATGTGCTATGATGAATAGACCATGAGGCCGAAGGCCGAATGGTCTATTGATATCATAGCACATGAGGACGAGAGGTCTAATTGTTTTAGTATAAACCAACTAGTTGGCCGGTTTTGGCAATGAATTCCATTATTTTATGTTGAAAAAATCAAGTTTTCTTGCAAAGAAAGGTGGTGGTTTTGCCATGCACGGTCTATCACTAATAGACCATTAGTAGTTCAGCCAATCAGAATGCAGGATTTGTAATAGACCATTAGTTGGTTTATACTAACAGGGAATAGATCCATATTACGTAAATGATATCTTATAGTTATCCAGGAACGACGTCCAGTATTCAAAACTGTAACGTTTGGAGAGGATTGGTTGATTGTTTTTTCTAAATTATGATTTTTAGTACAATAAAAAAATTGGTGTTAGCGCTACCAGCCTCGTTTTAATGTTTTTGATCATACATTTCTTTGTAATACCAGGAAAGCTAAATTTAGAAAATTCATATCTCAGACAGTTTTCGAGTAATTCTACCCAATACGGATATGCTGAATTGAATACTACACTTCATTTCCTAATAACAATAAGATATATTAAGCCATATTAACGTGTATGGGTCTATTTCTGCAGAATTCCACTCATGGGAAAAGCTCAATTTCTTATGGTACATTTCCATGGAACTGTTCGGAATTCACATGTTAAGCCATGTGAAAGCCGAACGCTTCCCATCCTTGTGCCATGGAAAATTCAGCATTTCCCATGAATGGCAAATGTTTCTGCAGAACTTCCCTGTGACTTTACTTCTACTAAAGTGTACACAAAATTGAACGTTCTCGGTGAAAAAAAAATGCATATTTTGGTGAATGCCTTTAAGGAAAATTGATATATTGATCTAAAAAGTCTGTTAAGTTCTAAAACAGAATATCACCCCATGAAGGGCAATCTGTTTTGATCATGATCAGCTTTCAGACTGTGAAGGACTGGCTACGAGTCCTCTAATGCAAGACCCACATAGTAGGAAAGAGCCCACATTTCCACCTGCGCGTTCTACAATCGGATTGGCTATCAGCAGGTCAATCTATCCTTTTTTACGGCTCTGCAATCTGTTGATTGGCTAACAAAAATGTGATTTTTTTTTCGTAAACGCACCGTGATTAACTATTTTTGCACTCGCGCGAGCAGAACGTTCGACTTCTAGCGCGCGCTCCTATTCCAAAATGGGATTGTCTTCCTTCTAAACAGAAACAGTTGACTTCTACAAATCACAATAACTTTTTCAATCCTAGGATTTCAATGTACATGCATTAAAAATAAAGATCGTATTTGAACCGTGTTTTGAACAATTTTACATGGTCCGACAGTATTGTTCTAACGCGTGGTTATTACTCAAAATCTGTCGTTTATTCGTAAAATTGACCTGATTTAACATCGCGACGTTCTATTCCTAGTGCGCGCTACAATTTCAAGTTTGATTATTTCCCTCCATTTGGCACTAACAAAATATTTATATATGGAAATGATTTTAACATGATATAATCAAGTGGTAATTGGCCTTCGTTTTTTGAATATTGATCAGAATCCGCATATCAAGATAGCAAATCGATTTTGAAATCAGCCGCATGAATTCTGATCAAATTGCACTCCACTCACTCCAGGTCAATAATACATTATAAATTGCCAGACGATTAAATATTTTTGTACTCGCGCGAGCGGAAACGTTCTACTTCTAGCTCGCGCTAAATTTTCACTATTTGATTATTTCCCTTCAAATCAGAAAGATTTAAAATTATATTTTTGAAATCACAATAAGTTTTGTAATCCAAAGATTTCAAAATAGATAAAATAGTGTTCATTCATGAATAACCTGTGAGTTCTGTATGAATAACATATGAAATTTCATATGTTTGTCATATATGATTCGTGTAGGTAATCATACGACTTCGAGTGCAATTTGAAATTAATTTGCACGAGTGAGTTTTTCAAAAAGTATTAGAAAATAACACCTATGTTGTATTGTGAATGTGCGCATTCTGATTGGTTAAAAAGCGTGTTTGAAAGAGACCTGAGAAACACGATTGTCACGCAACGCTGTCGCGTTTGTATGTTATTTTCTAAAAGCAATAAAAATACTTTCTGCGTGCTCTCTGGTTTCTTACAAACACTCGGGGAATGTTGGTCGAACTGATAAAACTTGAAAGACACTCGCCTCCGGCTCGTGTCTTTCAAGTTTTTATCAGTTCTCCCAACATCCCCCTCGTGTTTGTAAGAAAGCAGAGAGCACGCGGAAAGTACTTTTATTGCTTAATAAAAATTGCACGACCCCGTAGGCGAGTGCAATTTGAGCTTTTTGAAAAACTCACAAGTGCAAATTAATTTCAAATTGCACGCAAAAATTTTCAGAGAAAGACAGATTTCAAGCGGCCACATTATGCACCGAACGCATGTCAGTAGAACGAGCAAAGTTTAAAAACCTAACTTGACGAGCTTAAATAAAATGAACTTGACACAACAATTTCATTTAAAAGGAACAGGTGGAATTCTGTTTTGTCAATCATCAAATTTATTTCCGATTCCAAGGTAAAATAACATAGCAGAGCCTGAATTTACTGGTAGGTTTCTTTCAGTTTGAATTGATTTTGAATACCAAAATAATTGTTTGTGTTCGGTCAACCAAAACAAGCAAAATATTGTCCAGAAAGGTAGACATAGCTTCCACAGAAGACATACCTAAAGTCTTCTCTTGTGTAAACTTTCTTGTAACAGCTAAACAACGAAGATTTACAGGAATTTGACCCCGGGAATCTTTGTGTATCAACAAGTGCTTTCGTGTAGACTTGTGCAGTTCATTTTTCCCGCTAGATTCACAGTCAACAAAGATTTCCCTTCATTTCCTTCCAAAACAAAGAACCCAAACTAAAACAAGTCTTGCTAAAGTCCATAAGGAATTCACATTTTGCTTTCCACAAGTTTCGGAAGATAAGTTTCATGAACAGAAACCGATTTTCTCCCTCCATGCAATCGATGTCCATCTTGGCTGGCTCAACAGAATCGAGTGGCGTGACTCAGCTAGCGCACATTTGATTGGCTCGTACGCAAAAATCATTGTTGTATAAGCCAATAAGAAAGCGAGAAATTTGTAATTAGTATAAGTAATAGCATGGTTTGTAGTGATATTTGGCATAAATACCGCGAGTGATATGTCTAAACTGTTTGTACACGTCCCTGATTTCACGAGCCGTCTTCGGCGAGTGAAATTACAAACAGTTTAGACATATCACAAGTGGGATTTATGTCAAATATCACGTACTAACCATGCTATTAATTGTTTATAATATGATCTAAGTCATTCTCGACAAATTTTGTCTCTAAAACCAGCGCGCGCACGCTGCAAAACAAGCAGATCCGTTGCGATACGTCAGAAGCGCGTGCAAAACAAGTGCGAAAATTGAAAACTTTTGAGTCAAAACTCCCGGGTGTTTTGCTCTTTTTTACGCTTTTTTTTGTAAATCTGGTAATTCTGCTTAACAACAGTCTTTGAAAAATAATGACCTGTAAGTCTCTTCTGGAAGAAACCTGAAGTTTTTATTGGATTTCTGACTGCGGCTTGAAATCACACTCCTCGATGGTTGAAATCACACTGTTACGCTGAAATCACACTCCTCTCAACCAATCAAAATGCAGGAATGACTGAGGTCATATTATAAGCACTGAAATTACATCGTTTTGCACTGAAATTACATTTTTTTGCCCTGAAATTACATTGAAATTGCACTACTGTCGACCAATCAGAATCGAGAAATTTTTGCGTGTATATATTATTAATATGCTTGTCACATGTTTGAGTTCCGTGAAGTGATGTTAGTGCTCATGATAAAAGTGGTAGCGCATCCAACTGGTAACTGGTAAGATATACGTTTTCTCGTATATCTATAAATACGGACAGTTTATCAAATCCTTTCAATATGCCAATGCATTTATGATAAAAATATATAAAATCGGGTAAATACTGATATTCCTGAACTTCCTATCAATTGAAACTGGAGAAAAAGTTTCGAAACTGTCAGGTCAATGTATCACCTCCCAGCATTGAAATATCATAAACGGTTTCGTTGTGTAGGCAACTAACGTGATTTAATTTTAGGTTGTGATTTCCAGTGAGCTACCTTGGACCACCTTAACAGAGACTTTGAACGCATACGTACTCCGCCCTACTTTAGCTTAGCTACTTTGACGATCAGCGGACGCAGCTGCGATAAACGGTAGAAGTAAAGGACCGTAAAGGACCCGAAGGTATACAGAATTTTAAAAGTAGAGCCAGGTATACATATATTGGGGGGGGGGGGGGCTGGGGTGCCTGTGACCCCCTTCTAGAAATCGCGAAGAATGGCTGGTCATATGGTTATGCGCATAATATTAAAAACTAAAATCACTCGCGCGTCGCCTCATTATAGGGCTGGCGGGAGCCTCAAATACAGAGAAAACGGCAAAATGCATGTCAAGTAGCTCGACAAAAAACATCACTCCAGATTAGCTTTTAATTCTCACAACTAAATTACCCTTGCTGTTGTATTATGCATTGCTTCATATACAATTTGACATGTTTTCCATGATGTGTTGTTGAAAAAAGCATAGTACTTCGGGGTTATGAATACGGAGCAAATTTTTACGAAGTTTGTATAGGAAACTGACGATTGCGAACTTTGGAAGTTTTTTTCTTAAAAGCGGCGAGTATTCAAGAAAAATTACCAAGGTTTTCTTGTGGCCGCTGCCAAAGGCTTGAAAAAGATTCTTTGTTGGTGAAATTCCGTTGAGAAAAGGATAGTACTTCGAATGAAAAACCGAGAAATCGACTATAAAAAAGTGATTTACAGATAATTATGCACCTCTGATTAGATAAAATCATATCCACTTTCTACTCCCTTGGGATGACAGCTTTCTGTTTCTATGGTAGCATATATACACCGTGCACGAACTGATCAGAACCGCTACATTTAAATTGCTCGATTAGGAAAGGTTTTAAAACATGCGCTAATAATTTCCTCGCGCCGGATAGAAGTTGTGAAGCATATTTGAACGTATGTGAATTCTTTGTCATCGCCAGTGATTATTCTTGAAAGAGGTGAGTTTTGCCACTTGTTATTTTAATACAATACAAGGCCTTGTGCTTTGGACAGTAAATCTTTCAAAACAATCTTAAGTCGAACGGGGACTCGCTTTCCGAGTGCGGCAGAAAAAGGCAAATACAGCAAATTTATCGAGTTACATCTCCATGTATGTGTTTAAATATCCATGTATGTACGGAAAACTCGACAAGACCTTGAAAGGCGTCAGTGAAAATTTGCCGCATAGAGCATTTCTGATCTAATTAGCGCTGTTTTACTACATTTCTCGGCTTCTGGTTTACTAAATACGATCTGTAATATCTTTAAAGAAACCTTACATACTATAGATTGGCTTTTTTTTAATAAGAGTATGCGACGAGATTTGAGTGTGTTTTGAGAAGACTGTAGATTCCTTTTTTATGAGCACGCGACGCGATTTGAGTGTGTTTTGAAGAAAATGTGCAAAACTCAGCAAGATCTTGAACTTTGCATTATTCGAACAGCGCGTGATCACAGTCCAAGGCAAATTCGGATATCCACGATCAAATAAGTTAGATTAGTGGCCATAAAAACATCATTAAAGATAATTTTACGCGCAAATAAATCCTAAGCTTACTTTAAATTTCAAGTAGAGTTCAAACATGCCGCGTTGAGGTGATTTTGCATGTTTAACGCCAGTCAATCAGGTCCCATCGGGTTTACCCATGAATTTTAAATGCACAAAGGGTTAATTTATACGCCGAAGTTAATGATGTCCAAAATAACAATACCATTCTGCGCGAAAATATAGTAAACATTAAAAAAAGGTAAGCTGGAAAAGGGCACCATACATTTGTACAGGTGTGCTTTACTGGGATCGATTTTGGGCATAGAGGAGAATGAAGAGCGAACTGGATAAAAAGCCTTCGATGAAAGAGAGCAGAGTGCTTGCCCGGAGACGAAACAAAGGTGAGATATATGACTAACACACCATGAATAGTCAAGTAGCTAAAAGCCGGGAAGGCAATTAATATCAGTAGGGAAAAGGTTGGGCTGATGATAGAATTTGATTGCTTAAAGGGGTTCTCGCACGCTTGCGGGCCACTTCTCCGACAAGAAAATAGCTCAAATCGCAATCCAATTCCATCCTCTTGATAACATGTAAAAACAACCTAGAATTGCATTTGTCTAACACTTGAAAGGTTTTTCTATTAATCTGGAAGATTATTTTGATTACTACGGGCAAATGTACATGTGTTTTGTCGGTTACAATTTTACTTATTTTTTGTGATATACATTAAAATGCAAGGTTGATAACTGCGTGATCGGTGTGATATACATTAAAATTCCATGTTATCAACGCCCTTGCATTTTAATGTATATAACACCGATCAGCACTTACCCTTAAACAGTCAAATTCAATTCATATCAGCCCCACCTCTTCCCTACTGATATCAAATCCCTTCCCGGCTTTTAGCTACTTGACGATTCATGAGTGTGTTAGTCATCTCACCTAGGAGAACAAGGGAAACCGTACCAACTATGTAATACGTTTGAATAGCGCCTTCTCTTGTTAGTTATCTTTCACGCTCATCTAAAAAAACACATATTTTAAACATTTCTAGAGTGCCGTATTCAATCCAAAAAGAATCTACCGATATATGAATCTTTTCAGATAGACGAGCAATTGGAATAAGCGGCAAAGCTTTGTCATGACGGCAACAGCGGTATTCAAGGACGATGCAGCCTACGACTATGTTGTAGTGTTTTATTCGCTGCTATTCACCGTTGGGTTCATCGCCAACAGCATTGTCTTATTGGTCTTCCTGGGCACGAGTGCTCTCCGAACGACCACGAACCTGATCCTGTTAAGCATGACAGTCGCTGATTGGTTAATGGTGATGCTGACGAAAACATTCGGAATCTATGCTAACACGCGGCGCTGGCCAAACTTGAGTCGGCTTGAATGCGACTACTACGCGTTTGTCACCACAGCGCTCGGATTCACGAGCATGCTTCACCTAACTGCGCTCGCTGTAGAGAGATGGGCAGCGGTGACGATGCCCATGAGGCATGAAGTCACTGAAAGGCTTATGTGTGTGGTTATTGGCTTCATGTGGTTGTTCTCAATCTTATGGGCAATTTTCCCAATGCTTGGGTGGTCTGCGTATGGACCTGAACCCGGTTACGCGGCCTGTTCCGTCACCTGGTTCACCAAAGAAAACTACAACAGAACCTACGTTATCTGTATCTTTGTCCTGTTCTTCTTCTTGCCAATTGTCATTATGGCTTACTGTTTCACTTCCATTTATAATGAGGTGAAGAGGATCGGCAGAGAAGCCGCCGAGCGCTGGGGAGCCACATCCATAGCAACTAGAGAAACCATGGAAGCCAAAAAGAAAACCGCAAAAATGGCGTTCGTCATGGGGTTTTGTTTCATGTTCGCGTGGACACCATACGCCGTGGTCTCTCTGATCGCAACGTTCGGAAGCTCTGTGGTTCCTCCCATCATGGGCACCCTACCTGCATTGTTCGCAAAGATGGCCTGTTGTTATAACCCAGCAATATATTTCTTTATGTATACACGGTTTCGTCGAGCTACAAAGAGACTTTGGGTAAAGAATGTGGTCCGTCCGGCACCCGAAGAATCGGACAGAGTTTTGTCCGGTATTCATGAGGCACCAATACCTACATCATTTCCGACATCTCATCCACTTCAGATGATGCACCGTGAAACATCTCTCTCTGAGACGACAGGGAAGACAATACAGACAACCCAGGAGACTTGCTGATCAGTATTGTACAGTTCATTGAAAAAATGGGTCGTATGCCTGCTGAGTGCCTCCGATTAGCACCAGCGGACAGAATTGACGGGTATCCCTGTGGCTCATCTCTTCACAGTCGACGGACATGATGTAGGTTTCTCTCATCTGTTTGGGTCCAAGGGGGGACTCACAAACCAGACAATGCGTTTTATTTTCAAGCACAAAACGCTGAGCCTTAAATGGACTAGACATTGACTTTAGATTTCTATAGAATCAAACTATCATTAGTATTAGCATTTAGCTCCTCCGTACGTGGAAGAGGTAGGAGCCTCGATACGTCTGTTGTTATTTTTTGCCACTTTACGAACTATTACACTTTCAACTCTGATATCATTTCTCTAACGGGGAGCTACGCCGATATGTATATACACCTGGTGGAGACCTTCATTTATGCTGGCACAAGAAAATGACATCAAATATTTACTGGCCAAAGGATTTGGTTTATTTAGTAAATATCGCAATATTGTGGGGTCCAGCATAGGACCTCCATAACCGTTTTTTTCTACAGCGTAATACGGCTTTTAACCGTGCAATGCGGCTTTTGCCGTGTAATACGGTCCCATATCTGCACTCAATTTTGACCTTATATGGTAAAATGACGTCAAAGCCGTATAACAATATCAGATATTATCATCTTAGTTTCTCATCGATACCTCTCTTTTCCCTAACTGGACCACTCGATATTGCTATGTAATCAATTAGGGCTTGGTTCACATGAATGCAAGGGGCCACGGATAGCTGTAATTTTTAGTGTGCCCATGACATGGTCAGTTGTGACAAGCGAGTGCATATTCACGCGCCAAATGCAATAAGCCGTGTCATTAGGTGTTTGCCGATTTGCCGATAAGATTTACGTATGAATGACACATCAATAGATCACTTCTTTGAATAGGGATAGAAATTAAGAGGAAATCCATTTAGAGATCGAGCAATATCAGGCTTTGGTGGACAAAATATTGTACCAGAGTACTATCAAATATATTCAAATTCTGTTTGCATTTTCTTAAAGCTAGAGATGTTACTCATTAACTGTAGTAACACCAAAAAACAAATTCACATTAGAGCCTGTAAAAATAATTTTAAAAGCTGCGAAAAGTAGGGCAAACACCAGAAAAAAAATTGTTGTCAATTTCATTCCAGTACCATTTCCCAGTGTTTTGTAGGAAGTTTGAATTTCGTTTTCAGTGTTTGGTGTTATTAGAAACGGATTATTTTCACAAGATATTGAAAACAGACTCAAAGAAGTTTGCAATACAATTCAAATGATCGGCAACAACCTACGGCCAAGGCTCATTGCATTCGGCGAGTGAATATTTAATAGCTTCACAACAAAACGGGAACTTCGTCACGAGGAAGAATTAACATTCAATGTGGGTCGTTAAGTAAGTAAATAAGTAAGTGTCACTGATTTTCATAAAAGCTGTAAAAAAACAAGCTTACAAGTATTGTAGTAAAAGTTATCAAATTGATCCATTATTCATAGGATGCTTATCCAATCTCTGCACTGGATTCGGATCAGGTGACACTTACTAAATAAACCCCTTCTGGCGGCTGTAATATCGGCGGATAATGTCCAAGGATGAAAAATGGTACGAAAAATGAACAGTTGGCCGAGAAGCGAAGCTTCGAGGGCAACTGTGAAATTTTGAGGACCATTTTGCATCCGCGGACATTATCCGCCTATATTACAGCAAGCCAAGAAGGGGTTTATTTATTTTATATCCCAGCGACTTCACTGAAAAACTCAAGAGAAAAAAAAAAACATTGTGAACGTGAGAAAACCACTAAACTGCAGTATGGCGCGAAAAGGCAAATCGTAAGCGGTGATTGGCTAAGATGTTTTTATTCGAGCTGTGATTGGTTGACACAAAAACTGTCCATCAAACCCTGGGGGCTAGAAGAAATCAGAGCGAATTCACAAAACAAATTTACAACGCACAAGTTCTAGTGCTTTCCCGAGTGCTTTTCTACAGAAATCTAGATGAGATTTCGGGTTTTCAGGTCTAATTCCTTGCCGGACTGTTTAATTAATTGTTCTGCTGTGAACTGAAGTATAAATGACAGCCGTGAAATGCAGAAATGGAAAAATTTAGCGCTGCTGATCGAACTTGGAAGTCGGCTTGCTGGACTACACTCGAAGTGGTTGAATTTTGGTTGAGCTGATTGCAAGTTGTTTTTCTATTTGCCAAGCTACGACAAAATAGTAAGTTTAAAAACAATTCTTTTATCGTCATTTTGCTCTTTTTTGTTTAGTTCTTTCATTTTTTTCGCGAATGTCAAACCGAATTAACTTGGATTGAAACAACAACAAAAAACTACCAAATTTGTAAACCATTCAAAACATTCACGGCCTGTTTAGTTGACTTTTTTGTGTTTTCCGGTGTCGCCTCAGCCACCAATTTCCGTACTTTATCAACATTCTTAGACAAAAACCTTGGTTGCTTGTTTTCCATTATTTTTTAAACAGAAAATATCCAGTTTTTGCTTAAAACATTTCTCCCAGGACGGATATCACTTCCGACGGACAAAATCGTCTGATATCTGTCCTGTGAAAATGTGCCACGTGATACGTTTCGACCAATGAGCGCGCGTTAAAATTGATCACTGGGATATAATACTTGTTATCCCCCGATACAACATAGCTAGGTGTCTGATACAGAATACTAATATCTAACTAGTAATCTGTATCTGTGATACAGAATTCTGTGTGCAGCCCCTCAGTTTGAACAGTTGGATATATATTTTTTTTAAATATCCCCTACTGTCCAAAGGCTGAAGGGGTGACCACTCTAGTGAAGTCCAAGTATGATCTTCTCTCTAGAGCAGTACCTGAAAAAGGCTTCACCTGAGAGACTATATGTTATTTTAGTCCGGCTAGTTCCATGTGGGACAGGGCTCATACCGTCTGCGCATGCTTGCTACAAAATGATTGCCGGTTTTTTGGGCATCCGGAAACTCTTTCATTTGCAATGCAATTTAATATAACTCCATAAGTTGGAATATGATAAGTCAGTCAAATGAAAGAATTTTCGGATGCACAAAACCGCCAATCATTTTGTACGCACACGGGCTGCTCTGCTTCTGCTGCTTCCAGTTGTACAGTGCCAATTTTATTCGTCGAGCACGACGACACATACGCCTACAGGAACAACTTCGGTCGCTGCAACCGCCATCACCTCCGGTAGTGCCGCTAGCGGCTCCCAAACAAGGGCAAGGTACGTCCGCAATTTCTGCACTGGCCTTTCTGTCTAGCGCTAACCCTTACAATAAGCACGAACGCTCTATCACGGATATTGCATCCTTTTCCGTATTTTCGCAAGTCTTGTGCTTTCATTTTCCGCATCGATGGAAAGATCTGGTAAACTACAAACGGAGCGTCTTGAGTACTTATTGGGATTTTAGGGGCTTCGTTGGATAGCGATAAAGCGTTTCGGTGGCTGCTTGTAGCCGAGAAAATTTGTGACTGGTCTCAAATAAATTCACAGTTGTTCAGCTATTACACAGCAGGTACACCGGCACTGAGCCGGCTATCTTTATCGTCCAGTGGGCAGGAGCCAGCTGAAAATCCCTAATCTTCTCAGTCCTTGAATGCAGGCTCATCCTCTGCATTGACCCAACAGTGCAAATTCTGCCGTGCATGCAATACATGTAAGGGTTCTCATACAGGCTTTGATTGCAGTTATTCCACAGAGAAGCATACGCGTCCCATGTCCCAGAAGTGGAGAAGCGCAAGCGCAGAAATAACCAGTAACTAACTCTTGAGTTATAGGCATCAGGATGTAATCTGATGACCCACATGTTTGGTTCGTCTTGCTATGTTGTTGCTGTTCTCCTTGGGCTCTTGTTGAGATTAATGCTTTGTTTTGCAGGAAACAACATAGTGTTGCCAGGTGTTGCTGAACTCTTGTATAAATTATATAAGGTTTGCCTTTGAATTCCCCGACAGATCACAGGTAGAGTATGTACTACAGAGAATCTCAACAAGTTTCACCCTTGGCTTTGCCTCTTAAACTAAACTCAAACAAACCAAGAAAAATAATAAGTCAACCAAGTTCAGATGGGAAGACTAACTGTCCCTTCCGAGCAACCACTCTTTCAAAACCTGCAGATTAGCAAGTTTGGGTTATACCCAAGAAAGGTCAGCCAGACAAATGGGCGACTGTGTGTGAATGATGGGATTGACCCTGGCAAATTTCCACTATAGTACACACAACTTGATGATGTCATTGAGTCTTCAAGCCAAATTCGACATCGAGACTGCATTTAGAAACATTCCGGTTCACCCAGCTGATCGTCAACTCCTTGGCATGAAGTGGAGACGAAACTATTTTGTAGATCTTATGCTCTCATTTGGGTTACGGTCATCACCATTTTTAACTCAGTGGCCAGCACGGTGGAATGGATTTCCATAAGCAACTACAACATCCAAGGCCTCATGCATTATTTAAGATGATTTCATTCTTATGGGTCCACTCCCAGTGCCAGAAACTTAGACATCGCTGGTGGTCACTCAGTTGTGGTTGGCAATACACCCCAGAAGTGTGATGTACTAAAAATTGAATTGGACTCGGAACGGCAGTTAGCTCGCCTTCCAGCAGATAAGCTTTACGACATAATCTCTGAAGTTCAGGTAGTCATCTAGGGATTGCAGAAAGAAAGAGCTTCAGTCTTCGACAGGCAAACTCCAGCGTGCCTACAAGGTGATTTGGCCAGGGCGCACTATTTTGCATCGTATGATCGATCTTACTCGCAAACGGTGGACGACACCCAGTGCGCTTGAATGCACATATCAAAGCTGACCTAGCCTGGTTGCACGAGTTTCTTAATAATTGGAATGGTGTAAGTTTATTATGCCAGGATTAGAGCCCCCTCCTGATTCTCAGCGTTCAACCGACGCTGAAGGGGCGATAGGTTTTGGTACTGTTATAGGCTCGCAATGGTTCAATGGTGTGTGCCCCCCTCCCCCCCCCTTCCTACACGCGCATGATGAAACTTGAGTCATCGGAAACAGAGCTTCTCTCAGTTCAGATTATCCCGTACAAGTCGAACTGCCCTATCATTGTCGCTGGAGTGTATCGTGTGCCGGACTCAACATCAGAGATGGACAACATACTAGACGCTCTGATAGAAAGTATTTACGTCACCAGCAAGGAGGCTATTCTGGTAGGGGACTTCAACGTGGATTACCTGGACGCAACCAACTGCAATCATCGTCTCATAAAGTCTGTCAGTGGAATGGGGTTTGAGCAGCTTGTGAAGGACGTGACCCGCCCCATCAGTCAATCCTGCCTGGATCATGTGTACAGCAACAAACCAGAACGCATCACCCAGATCAAGGTCCTCGGCTTTGGACTGTCAGACCACCTTCCAGTGTGTTTAGTTAGAAGGTATAAGAAGGAAGCTGCAAAGGATCAACGAGACAGTCACAATTACATCACCTACCGTGATTGTAAAAAGCTTGACGAGGAGGCCTTCCTACAGGATCTGCGAGAAGCACCCTGGAGCGTCCTAGACACCTTTGATGACCCGGAAGACGCTGTGCACTACTGGAATAAGACTTTCCTGAACATCGTTGATAGGCATGCGCCTATTGTACGTAAGCGGGTAAAAAGGAAAAGTCAGCCGCCATGGATGACTGCAGATCTGTATGCAGCTATAAGGCACCGAGACCAGCTTCTTCGTAAAGCCCGTCAGTCGAGCACGCGCCTCCTTGACTGGGAAACCTACAAGAAATCACGAAATGATGTCTTCCAATCTATCAGGGACGCCAAAAGTCAATATTTCTACAACTCGTTTGAAGACAGCAAGTCCTCTAAGGACTTCTGGAAAACACTAAAAAACGCAATAGGCCAGCCAAACAAGCCTTGCGTATCGCAGATACGGCATCTTGATCAGATAGTCACCGAACCTAAAGCAATAGCTGATGCATTTAACAAATTCTTCACCTCAGTGGCGGACACCTACAGGACGAATGACGTGTTGATGACGAACGAGTTTGGAAGATTGAAGGCCTTTGTACGATCAAAGCTCGCAGAAGAAACCTGCTTTGAGATCCCAGAGGTTAGGCGTGAATTCGTACTAGCACAGTTGTCCGGGCTACAGGCGGATAAAGCGACAGGGCTGGATGGAATAAGTGCACGACTTCTGAGGCTTGCAGCACCAGCTATATTAACATCTCTGACTAAGGTGTTTAATCTCACTATTTGCACAGGATCATTCCCATCATCCTGGAAGCAAGCAAGAGTCTGTCCGGTTTACAAGGCTGGCGACCGTCTAAGTGTGGATAACTATCGCCCTATAAGCATTCTACCTGTTGTGTCCAAGATACTGGAGAAGCATGTGCACACCTCACTCTACTCATACCTCAGTGAACACGACCTGCTGAGTAAACACCAGTCCGGATTCCGTCACTTGCATTCTTGTGATACCGCCTTACTGAAGCTAGTTGACACTCTCCTGACGAACATTGACAACGGTTTGATATCTGGCCTTAATCTTATTGACTACAGGAAGGCGTTTGATCTCGTGGATCATAAATTACTGATTAATAAGCTGTCAATCTACGGTGTCTCTGTAAAATCTCTGCAATGGTTCGAATCATACCTAACCGATCGCAAACAGATGGTGGCAATCCAAGGAACGGTATCCAGTTCGAGGGCCATAACAGCCGGTGTTCCACAGGGATCTATCCTCGGCCCTCTTCTGTTCATTTTATTCGTCAATGACTTGCCACTTCATGTCAAAGACAGCGCAATCGAGATCTATGCTGACGACACAACTCAAATAACCTGCGGAAAGGATGTACAGGAGATACAGACGGTACTTTCAAAAGAATTGAGGGACATAGTAACGTGGGCTGAAAAAAACAGAATGGTCTTAAACCAATCCAAAACCAAGACAATGTTGGTTTGTAGTAAGCCAAAGCTGAGGGGACTCAACAGTAATGACCTCCAAGTCACAACTGACGCAGGGCACCTCCAAACAGTCAGTGATCCTAAGTTGCTGGGAATCAAACTTGACAGCTGTCTTAGTTGGGATAACCACATAAAATACATCAAAGGAAAGTTGGGCAAGCGGTTGGGTCTGCTAAAGAGAACAAGAAGTTCCTTTCTTTGAAAGCAAGGACACTGTATTACAACTCCCTTGTCCAGCCAATTCTTGACTTTGGAGCTGCTGTTTGGGGTGCGACTACCAAGCAGAATATCAATGATTTAATTAAAATTCAAAAAACGATGCGCGAGAATAATTCTAGACAAAACGTGGGACACTCCATCAGCACCCCTTTTTAGGGAACTGAACATCATGCCCTTTGACAAAAGATTTATTTTTCTTAGATTAATCTTAGTCTTCAAAGCACTTAACAATCTAGCACCCAGTTATATACAGGACATGTTCAAACTTAGTTGTGACGTCCACTGCAAGGATACCAGAGGGGCGAGACATAAAAACCTCGTCCTTCCAAAAGTCAAGTCCACAGCTGCTAAGAACAGCTTCAGATGTGCAGCAGCGAGGCTTTGGAACGAACTTCCCAACGAGCTTAAGGACACACGCTCTGTGGCTGCTTTTGCAGCAAAACTGCGCACCCATATTTCAGCTTAGCTAGTTCTATCAAATTAATGTATATAGTATAACATTTTGTACATAGATTTCCATTCACTTGTTTTATTATGTTGTAAATATCTCTTATTTGAGGGCCACGCATACATTATCATTGTGATATCTAGTGAAACCCTCCTTAAATAAAGTAATATCTATCTATCTATCTATCTATCCTCAGCAGGACCTTTTCAAAGCATATAAGGATGGTCGTGCTAGCGGCTCACATCTGGGATAGGACCAGGGGGTCGTTTCTCGAAATTGCCCGATATTTTCGGACCCGATAAACTTTTCGGGTGGTTTTTCGGGCGAGATTTAGGAGTCCCGAAAAGTGTTTCTCGAAACTTCCAAAACCCCCCGATAATTATCGGGAACCCGAAATCAAAATTATAATTTCCAAACTTTGCGAATACTTTGCATAAATAAACAATCAAAGACATAGGAAACTTGTATTTCCATCGATAAATGCCAAGAAATTAGATAAAATGTGTGAAAAAGCAAGCATTTTGCACCGAATTCTTGTAGATGCATTGGTACTTTGTTTACAACATGTCAAAAAAAGTTTGACAGCCCCTCGTCAAATTTGACCGGCGATCTGTCAAGAGAATGAATTTGATTGGTCAAGAAGCGAGATGCTTGCACCTGATTGGTGAAAAAGCAACTCGGGAGAGTTACCGGGAAACCATTTCGCGACAAAGAAAGAAAATTTTGAAAACAAAGCAAGACACCTTCAAAAATGGCTGTTTTACGAGAAGAAACATGCATTTTCGGGGAAATTCAACTTCGCAGGTACTAGAGGGATAAATAAAGTCGAAAAGGAGTGAAAAATCTTAGTTAATTTTGTTATTTTTCTTCCCTATTCTGAGGATTTTCGGAAACCCAAAAAAGTTTAGGGGGGGGGGGGGGAGGGTTTCTCCCCTTATTAACGGGCGAAAAATGACGCAATTTTATCGGGCCCGAAAAGTTCGGGAGTTTCGAGAAACGCAAAATTCGTCATCCGCACGCTTTTCGGGTAATTTATCGTGCTCGAAAAGTTTTCGGGCGTTTCGAGAAACGACCCCTAGGTGTCATAAGCAGGTCCTATTCAAAGTTGATGAGGCAGTGGTTCACATTCTAAATAAGTTGACCTCGCCAGATACTAGCATGATGCATCTCCTTACATGTTTGCTTGTACAAATTGCGAACTAGAGTTTCGCCTTTCGGGCAGCACACGTACCAGGGGTACACAATGGCATAGCTGACTCTATCACGTTTCAACTGGCAGGCTTTTTCAAGTTCGCACCTAATGACTTGCCTCCCCAGTGCAGGCTCCAACCTAGCTTCACGCTTACCTCTCACAAGTCTTCTAGAAACCCAATGCAGTTGTTTCAAGGCCTTGCACCTTCAATTCGGCGCACTTATACATGTGCTCAGGAAACGTTTATAAACGTCTGTTACATGAGTGGCAGGTTAAACAGTTGAAGTTTCCTGTCCCTACTGACTTTCTATCACAATCTCTGCCCCATTAAGGCATACTTATCTGCCATCCGGTCTCTTCGCGTTGATTACGGCTTTTCTGAACCACTGGCAAATTGCATCAAGCTGCAACGTATAGTAAGAGGCGCAATCAGGGATCAGTGACTAGTAGACAAAGATTGCCTGTTACAGTTGATATTTGAAATTGATTCACCCGAGTTTGGACTTGAACTCATTTAATGAGAATATTTTTTGGCCATTTATAGCTGATTTCGTGTTTTTAACGGCTGCTGAGTTTACAGTTCTTAGCCTACAAGCATTCAAACCTAAGATTCTTTTATCGTTAAAAGACATTTCTGTGTATCTTCCGCCAGCACCCAGCCCTAAAAACAAGTGTTGATTACGGCATCCAAGACGGACCCATTTCGGCAAGGATGCCCGAAATGGGTCAGTGGTTGGGCGTGGTCAACATCCATTATGCGCAGTCTGCGGCTTTACAATGCTTGCACCTGCGTGGTGGCAGCCAAGGCCCATTGTTCCTGCACATGGATGGCAATCCTCTCGCGACTTAGTTACCTAACATCACTTCAGCGGCTGGCATCTCCGGAGCATACTCTAGCCACAGGTCCAGAATTGGGGCTGCAACCACGGCTACTCGGATGTCGGAGAGGCATACCAGATCATCTCATGCAAGTACTGGGGCGTCGGAGAAGCGATGATTATAAGAGATATATCCACACTCCCCGAGGTGTGCTAGTAGTAATTGCTTTAAGAGGAAATCCATTTGGAGATCGAGCAATTTCATGTTTTGTTGTACCAGAGTAATATCAAGATAATCAAATTCTGCTTGCATTCCCTTAAAGCACAACAAAAACAAGTACACCAAAAACAACTTTCTATTAGAGAGTGTAAAAATAGTTTTCAAAGTTGAAACAAATAGTGCAAACACAGGAAAACATTTGTTATCAATTTTAGTCCACTGCCATTTCCTAATGTGTTGTAGGAACTTCAAAATTCGTTTTCAGTGTTTCGTGTTATTAGAAATGCTTTCTTGTCACAAGATATTGAAAACAGTCCCACAAATCTGGATTCTTTAGATGCTGTCCTTCAGCAGTGTTAGGCCTCCCTGGAATTTATTTTTCACTAGTCCCACAGATGTTTGCAATGCAATGCAAATGATCTTGGTACAAGATTTTTGTCCACTGCTTACTCGAACAGCTAGTAGATTCCTTCTTAATTGATTTAACTAATAGGTGTTAGAGTTATGGTCTTGAGGTCAGCGTGCTGGAAGTATTATTCTTGGAGGTTGTTGCCATGGGACCCTCCTTACTGCTGTTGCCTTACTTAAATGGCACCGACCCTCCATCCCATTGTTTCCAGTTAAATGAGTTAGCTATAATCAGAGTTAACTGGTCATTAAAGCTACCATTCCAAATAACTGCTTGTTTGCTTGCTTCGTATGGCTGCTGAAGAGCCATATTGTGTGACAACGTCTTGTATAACGTGCAACTATTCTGAGTCATTAGAATGATTATATTATGCATGCAGGCAATTGTTATGTAAATATACCAGCCTCTGATTGGTCAGTTTCGTGATATAAATATATGTGAATAGTTAACTCCATCACTTCACAACAAAAACTTCGAGAAGGGTAGAACCTTCCATCCCACCCTTCCCACCCTCAGAGGCTGCGTTCGGTGTCATTGTTACAGGGCGTCAGTTCTTCGATGCGGAGAGACGCTATTCAACAACTCGAAGAACACAACGCCCAAACCCGTAACGCTCCGCAGTCGCGTTACCGCGAACCGGAGTGTTCATCCCCATACCTAATTACAATAACAATGGCACCAGGGATAATATAATACTATTGGAATTCCAGCATCTGCAGAGCCTGCAGTCTAGCCCAGTTGGCTAGCTGTTGCTCCGGTTCCGCATGCGCACTACATGGGCTGATATTGCAATCGGCCATGTGCTACCTAGCTTGTTGCTATTAGGGAAAGGGTTTCTCGTTTGCCCACCCTCCCTCCCCAGTTCATCATAGTGTAAGGTAGGTATAAATTTCCCTGAGAAAACAATGTGACCGGTTCCGGAGCTGTATCCGTGGTGTCGTTGCCTTGGGACCTTCCTTCCCTCCATCCCAATGTTTCCAGTTAACATTGATCTATATTCTCTAAAACTGTCGATGGAATTGCTTTCTATCAAAGGGGCGGCTGACACCAGGCACGTTAAATTAACCGTTTTTGCTGTCGTTGTGCGTGAGCTTTGCCTGACAAACCCTCAAAAGTACTCCACCCTGTGATGTTGAAGGCAGGGATCACGAACTCATTGCTATATTTAATTGCAGTTTGTCTTTCAAATGTCTCATGGCAGTGCTATCCATGGGCGGCATCTTCGGTCATATAAATATATTTGATAGCGTTAAGAGTACCTTCATTTCTCGTTTGAGATTTTGAAGGTTTATAGCAGATGGTCTCAGTCAAAAAGGGATATATCCTTTCACGTCCACACTTGTTTGCAGTTATATAAAGACGCTAGACAATGGCACGCAAGAAGACAATAATGTTCTGTCTTTCTTTATGGACCGCTATTAGCTATAATATTAATTTTGCTCAAATAAAAAGGCATTTGGTGTGAAGGTATACTCGATGTCTACTCTGTTTCCGCTGGCAAATCGTTAATTTCGCACTCTCAATATCCTAACTGTGAGAACAAATAATCAATTGTGGTATAAAAGGCAAATTCATCTTTAGCTTGATATAAAAGGCAATCGTATGGAAGTTTGTTGAAGACACAAATACTATTCACAAGCACTTTTGGTCGGAATTGCTGCTCTATTTTTTTTAGTAAAGGGTTAAGGTTCGATAGACCCTTTTGCAAAATTGATTTCATTTAGTACCGTTTGCATCACAGAGATGCATTATATGTCATGTTAATTTTCTGATTATCCTCACGTTTTTTTCAAGAGTTCCTGGATATAATGGTCAACAAGAAAACAGCCCGTCACTTCGTGAGGCTAGAAGACTCAACCGGAGTTCCGCCTTCCGTAAACTGCTGATTCACATTACTAATGACCTCCCTTCAAGAAAGATCCCCTGCCGTATGCCGAAATAATTGAAGTGAGCGGCCTTGAGCCTTTTTTGTATGTTTTGCACTGGTCTCCCTTATTTTGGTGGAGAAAATGACGCACGTGTGTCGTGTGAGTCAGTACGGCTCTCAAATTTGAAAACGCAAGCTTATTACACAGAAAAACCATTTGACTTCGGAATTGTTTGTATGCTTATAATCTCAGTAAGGAAAGAGAAGAAACAGGTAAAGTAAAATTGTTCTAAAATTAGTTTATCATAGGTTTCTTTAGAGAATATCATTCATGGCTTAGCGTACGCTCTGTAGGCAGTGGCAGTTGTGTAAGTTTGTGAAAATCTTACAATGAAAATTTTTCATAGTTAAGTAATCTGTAATAGAACCATTTAGTTTTGAATGTCTATGGTGCTTTTGGCTGAGGGAAATGAGTTCTTTTTTAGTTTATGTGGGAGATTTCAACATGGCCGCGATGGCGGCTTTGTCCCTCGCTGAAAATCTTTTCCAACAAAAACACGCCCACTTGAGAGATTTCCTTCTTCTCTTCGGGTGTGTATCCTTCCTTTTGCGATACAGCGTAAGGATTTACACTTTGAGAATATTATTCATGGCCTTGCTTTGTGTAAATTTGTCACTCATTTCACCTTAGCGCGCGAACAGAAAGCAAGGCACTGCCACTGGTGTACGTGTGTTCAAGCTGAATGAAATTTTTTCTCAACTTAAAGCTTTCGAATAACAATTATCCCTGCACATTCCTGACAGTAATTTGTGACAGAACCATTTAGGTATGAATGACTATGGTGCTTTCGGCTTTGCGAACTGAGTTCTTTTTAGTTTCTGTGGGAGACTTCAAAATGGCGGCGATGGCAGCTTTGTCCCTCGCTTAAGAAATCGCTTGAATTAGAACTTAGCCCAGGGTGAATCTTTTCCAGCCAAAAAGACGCTCACTGTAGAGATTTCCACCTTCTCTGCAGGTTTCTGAATTTCTTTTGGCGACGCAGCTTCACTGTGCGAGCTGAAATTGCATGCATTTGCGATGTTCTATGATTTCGTTCGATGTTCTAGAAAATCTCATTTGATCGAACATGGCGATGAAGGTGTAAAATCACCATGCCACAAAATCCAGTTAAATCGCATAACTTTATCTAACACCTTTTCGCCTTATTGGATTTTGAAGGAATTTGTGCGATCAAGTAACACAAACTTGGATTTAATGCGATTTAGTTCCAATGCTAAAAGAATGCGTATATTAGAAATATATAATCATGGCGAGGGCTGTCGGAGCTTACGACCAATTTAATCTAACCACAGCGGCGATACTTATCCCTCCGCAGTTACAATATTAACCCCTTTAATCGGTGGACAATAGCGCGAGCGGCCGTTACTTCACTCTTAATTCATAATAACGAGTAAATTAACCTAAGACTTTGTTAGATTATGGTTCGTACGTACCAGTAAAATATGGTTCGTAATCATCTTGCGGGACAAATCGATCACAAGCCTATATATCTTTGCTACGAAATGCCTTAGTTGTTATTGTCGTTAGCTCGGGACCTTAATCCGACGTATGCCCTAGGCCTTAGGAGGGGGACATTGGGGTTGGCGGTTCCGCGGTTTTAGCAGTCTTTATTTGCGTTTCTTCGGTTTTTTTAAATTTTCAATGCGGTTTCACGGTTTTAAGAAA
The DNA here is from genome assembly GCA_033964015.1 of Scolanthus callimorphus. NCBI lineage: Eukaryota > Metazoa > Cnidaria > Anthozoa > Actiniaria > Edwardsiidae > Scolanthus > Scolanthus callimorphus. Next base: position 28,250,134 of record CM066911.1, on the reverse strand, counting down.
GCCTGCGGAGCACGGTTTTGACATTTTTCAATCACGATTTTTTGGATTTTGTCACTTTTTAATGCGGTTTTACGGTTTTAAAATTTCTACAGAGCACAGATTTTTCTGCTATGACCGCCTTCTACTCCCGTCACTTTTTCTAAAAGAAATCTAATTTGTGAATTGCGGTTTCGGTTTTGATACGATTTTGTGTGTGGTTTTGCGATTTTGATGTAATTTTTGGGCGTTTTGCGGTTCCTGTACCTCCCCAATGTCCCCCTCCCTTAGTTATTGTTCGTTGAAGCGGCTGGAAAATGTTCTCTTCAGCATGGCCGCGCACTCAAAGAACACTATCGCATATATTTCACATGGTTTATAGTGCAATTTTTGCTGGGTGCTAACAACCCTACATCCGTTTCACGTGTTATTTTGTGTGTAATGTTTGCGGGACACTGAATAATGTCAATTGTTCATTGTTTATGATATTGTTTAAAGAATTAGTAAGGCAATATCACCTGAAACATCTTCCAGAATTTCTAGAAGATCGCATTCATATCGTGCAAAATCGTAGCAAATTCCATTGGGACAGTGCTATTTCTTTAAATATGATATTCTACTAGATCGCATGAGATCCAATGGGCAATTCACCGACTCCGGCTTTAGTCGGATATCGCATGAGATCGGAAAGATCCTAAGCGCGAATTTACCGTGAAAATTCACACCTCGTCATCTAAGATAATCGTGGGAAATCGCACGATTTCTTGTCCTTTTTATCGCAGAATCTTCTAGATTTATTCTAGAGCATCGTACGATATTAAAAGCTCATCCCGCGGCCTAAGCGGAGTGAGTGCGAACGATTTAGCCAATCAGAAACGTTAGCGCAGACAACCCGATTATAATTTCAGTTTAGAGGCTTGCTTTTGTTTTGTTTTAGAAGAACTACATGCAAGCTTTAATTTGGGTTCGTCCCGCTACGAAATGAAAATTTCCAAGATCACCACTGTGAGTATTAGGAAAATCCCCATATCAAGTGAAATTCTACACAAGCCCCTATATATTGTGTAAAAACTTCGAAATGCATTTTCCTGGGTTAGAATTTCTTAATGGGACTACCACGTTTTACTACTTGCATGAAATCCTTTCAATCGACGCCAAAATAAAGCCAATAGGTTTCATACGTTCTAGTGATCGGATTGACGTGCGTGCTATTCCCCTATGTTGATAGATACTGCGAGTCTATTTTCCTAATATAAAAATGCTACGGTCCCTGTCTAATTAATTTGAACGCAAGAAACAAAAAAACTTAACGTTGTTGATAACTTCAAAATAGCTGTAGTAGCTAGCTCTGTTCTCATTTCTCGAGAACAGTTGGCTTTGCGACCTTGTCGAGTGTCTGTAACGTCACTGGCTTAATAAGGACTTTTTAGTACGTCAGGAAATGAAGTTGAATATGAAGGAAGCTTTTTTTTTACGAAATCAAAGCATTCATTGAAAAAGAAAAAAATAAGACTTTTAAGCACAGGTGAGTGATTAGAAGTTAAAGGTCATTTCAACCTGCCCGATCTTTAGAACAGAAACGCTAAAAGGTTTAAAATAAACGCAAAGAACAAAATATAGATTAAAGTTCTAAATCGAAGATGCGAGTTTTCTTTTCTCCAGAATCTTATTGGGCACCCACCAGATAAGAGAGCTGAATTATTATAGTGCACAGATAGAGCGGATTTCACATGACTGTCAAGACTTGTTATGTAGTTGCGATTGCTTTGCGTTCTCATTGGCTACTCATTTTTCTCAGCCAATCAAATTGTGTAGTAAATACAATTGCGTAATTACTTAGTAATTGGTTCGTCTTGCAATTGGCTGAGAAAAAAGCCATTTAGGAGCAAGTCGTGATTTTCTCGATTCTGATTGGCTAGTGATTGCTCAATTGCAATTGTTTTCACGACAGTCATGTGAAAACCGCTGTAATGACGCACATAACATAATTCTCTCGCTCTTACAATGCATTTTGCACTTATCACACAAACAAGGAGGCGGGACCTCAAAAAGCGTCTTCACAACTCTCCTAAACGCAACCAAGCAACATATATATTCGGCCGATAATTCCCACTTGTTGGAAATTAAATAAATAAATAATCAGGCAGCTTTGCAACGTCAACAAGAGAACACCTGTATTGCTGCTTTCTTTAAAAAGATAGTGGTAAGTATACGACTGTCATTTCATAAGCCTGAACAGTGGAAGGTATGTACGATTCCCCTAAAAACAATATGCGAAAAGTATTGAACCTGAATTAGCCAGTCTGACGATCTAAAACCAGTCATTTCTTTGCTGTTTCGCCTAGTGGTCTGCTAGGTTTTTTTCGTAGCAAAAAAAAGAAAACAGACGTCGCGGCGGTGTAGAAGTACTCTTTAGAATAAGACATAAGAACCACGCGCCATACACCCCTTTTTTATCATGTCCTTTCGGCTATTTAAAAGCCCTCTTCATTGATCTACAATGATCACTGCAGAATTAATCTACTTTCACTAATAAATACTGTGACTCATCAAATGACTAATTTGCGTCAGTGACAATTGAGAAAATATTACTTCAACCAAACGAAAGCGCGCCAGAATCAACAGGGGAATATATACCTATTTCCAACTTAAGGATGCTTGATTTTGCGTCAAGCGCCATCGTTTCCAAGGTGCTGCTTGACAATTAGTAGCGCAGAAGCAAATAAAATAATTGCATTTCGTGCTTTTAACGACCAAAGTCACAATTTTTAATTTCTTTTGAATGAGGTGTATTATTTGAATTGGCTCCCCGAGTTAATGTTAGAAACTCTCTCTCACTTACAAAGAAAGCTTTTATAATGGAATGATGTGTCTTAAATGTCTTATATAATCGCTATCATTGTCCAAGTAGAAGGTCGTCGGTTAGATAGATATTTTATTTAAAAAGCCTACAACCAAATGGCTGAAATACAATAATGTATATACTACTACATACTATAAGCGCGAATAAATAGGAAACCAGTCTCTTTATAAATTCATCAGAATCAGGGGCGACGGAGCACCCTAAAAGTGGGGGTGCCGAAGAGGCAAAAAATGTAATTTCGCTTTGTCATGTTTTTACCTCATATACATTTCAGATGAAAATATGGCACAATATAATCTTAACCCCTACGTTCTCCGAGCCTAAAAAAAAAAGACACCCTTCTGTTCCTTTTCTCCTTTACCATCCCCTGAATGGGATTCGAACCCACGCCCTCGGTTTTATGTCAGATGTGATGACATCTATAACCTATAAAGTGGAAGCTATAAACTACCACAAACCCGAAACCAAGGATCAAGCTACACGATTCGCAGGCAGAGGCCATCATAGCGACGAGAGAGCAGCAGAATCCACGACGGATACAGCTTAAAAAACAGTTAAAAATGCAGCTAAAAAGGGATACGGCTAAACAACGAGGGATACGGCTAAAAAAATGAGGGATACAGCTATAAAACGTACTAGTATATACCAAATCAATGAATAGTCATTTTCGCGCTCTCTGATTGGTTCCTCAACAAGTAGATATCCAGCACTATTTACTGTTTTGAGAAAACTTTCAAAATGGCGGCTCGTTTGGCGCGCGATATTGCGTTTGAACATTTTAATCCACCGTATTTTATTCTACTGATTTGGTATATACTAAAACAACTATCCCCCTCAGGGTCGGTGCCTAGCGGTGGATATATACCGAGACGCGAAGCGTCGAGGTATATATCCACCGCTATTAACCTCCCGTTCGGGGCGGGATAGTTGTTAACTATAAAAAGCTACATTTTTTAGCGTCCCATCATGCAGTGTTCACTGCAAGTGCAAATCTTTCTTGATTTTATAACTTATTAATAGTTACTAGTAATTTTTATTTATGCTTTCTGTATTTCCGAGCTATCAGAATGCAGTTCATGTACCTAAAATATTCCGAATTCAATTAAAATGCTTGCATTTGAAGTAAAAGTTTTAATTGATTTTGAGTCTAGTCAGAGAAGCCATTCTGATACTTCTTCACGCAGGTCCACGCCGTGAACTCAGATATATTCAAAGGGAGCTCACCTTTACAGTTTAAATCAAGAAAAATAATAAAAATCTTTCCATTTTTCGCTGAATAAAACGAAAGGAAATCTATTTTCTTTGCCCTGCGTTCTGGTCTGTTCTGATTGGCTAATTATGCTTTGCCCAGACTCGCCCACTAGGGCCTCATTACCACGAAATGGCTTCCGTCTGGCGCTAACCTCGTAAAAAGAGTCTCTTTTTACGAGGTTAGCGCCAGACCAAGGGCGCCAGACGGAAGCCATTTCGTGGTAATGAGGCCCTAGTGGGCGAGTCTGGGCAAAGCATAATTAGCCAATCAGAAAAGACCAGAACGCAGGGCAAAGAAAATAGATTTCCTTTCGTTTTATTCAGCGAAAAATGGAAAGATTTTTATTATTTTTCTTGATTTAAACTGTAAAGGTGAGCTCCCTGTGATATATTAAACGTGTTTAGAGACTTTTATTTCGTGTTTTGTTGACAAATGCACGCCACTTTGCTGGCAATACAATGAGCGCGTGCGTGTATTTGGCAACACAACACGAAATAAAAGTCTCTAACCCATAAATACATATATGTTATTTACCGGCTGGGAGGCACCGACCTAAAGCCGGTAAATAACTTATGTCAGGGATTTTATCACGAACAGTTACGCTGGGGAAATAGCTAGGGACTAAGACTAAGCCCCATGATGAATCAATAATGTAATTGTAGGTTTATTAGCCTATTATGTATTTATTAGCCTATAATGTAACATTGAATGTTTGCTGACCGTATCTGTAATTCAGCTTCAGCTGCAAGAGATACATGAAACATATCTATCTATCTATCTATCTATCTATCTATCTATCTATCTATCTATCTATCTATCTATCTATTCATTTTTTTTCCAACTCAAAATTAGATTTTTTCGATGAAAACAAGCGCGCGCAAATGGTTACCGTGACCTACAGGTCAGAGATAGGAAAATATTGCCCCCGCGCGCTCGCTCTAAGAACCAATCAGAATGCAGGATAAGTTACCGTGCCCTCGAGGAAAAAAAAAATAACCTAACGTGGTACACTTCAGAATTGCCTTTCAAACTGTAGGTCTATAGAAAGAACACAATTATTGCATTATTGAATGTCAGGGCCGCAGGAAAATAGGTTTAAAAGGTTCTAAAAAGAACCCCCTGAAACCAAAAGGTTTTACATTTTATCACATAAACATCGTAACAAAAGCCAGGAAAACGAGCTAAAACAAATCCCCGCGTGAAAAAGTAAGGAAAACGAAACCCCTTTCGAAAGATTTACAGCTGTTTCAGGGGTGCTTACCATGGAAAACCGGTTGGTTTGATCAGCGTCCAATGGTACAGAACATTTCGGTTGGGAAGAAATACCGAGTGGAATGGCGCTTACCATTCGCTTATTCGCATTTCGGTTCGGATCGGCTACCATATTTGGTCATAAAACCGGTTGGAGTGCCAATGGTACAAACCATTCCGATCGGTTCGTTCCAACTGGAAGGGCGAGACAACCTCTGAAGCTGAACCGCTCGTACCAACCGAAATAACCGAAACATCGACTTTACCATTGGAATCCCGACCGAAATTACCGGTTTTTCGTGACCAATGGTAAGCACCCCAGGTAACACGCGACCCAGCACCGTTAACACTTTTTGGCAGTTGGGTTTTTCTGTGAAGTCAATCAAACCACAACTAACAACGTGAGCCAATCAGGTCGTTGCTCAGTTTCGCCTAGTGCAGTGAATTGGCTTTCTGTCGCAACATGTCTCGCAAGGGAAGCCAATCGAATGCACTGGGCAAGGACCTGATTGGCTCACACGATTGCATTGAGGGCCAGCGCAAAAAAAAAAAAAAACTGCCGGCGAAGTCGCGTGTTACCTGAAACAGCTGTAAGTTACGGGACTGCATGTAATGGCATTTAGTGGTTTACGGATTAACGAAACGTTCAAATTTCTCAATTTCATTTTAATAAACAACTCTTAAAGAACCGGCACCTCAAGGCACTATTCTGACTGGAAGCAGCGAGGTGGTACTCACTACCGTCACATACGAGTTTTCCGACGTATTTTTCTTTACTTATAACGTTTTGCATTTGGCTACTTTGCACTATGGATTATAGAGAAACACGTCGAATTATCTATTTTTCAACTGATTTTGATCAATATTTCTGATAATATGAGCAATTTTATCTCCTTACCGGGTGGGGTCTGGTAACTAGTCAAACGCTAGATTCCTTTCTTTTGCAAAAAAACCCACTTGCACTCTCCCAATATCAAAAATTGGAACGGTACATAACAGTTGGAAAAATCGCCAGTCACAACGCTTATAATAAAAACCTTTCTTTTAGAAATGCCATTTGCAAGTGTTTCTGATAACACCTGACCCTGTAGGTTCAAATCTAGTGAGCCTTTGGCAGTTAAGTTGGCTGCGTAGTCAATCACAATCGTGTGAGCCAATCGGATCCTTGTTCAGTGCACTCCTTTGGCTTGTTTTTCGAGACATGTCACAACAGACATGTCGCACTAGGCGAAACTAGGAAAGGATCTGATTGGCTCACGAGTTTGATTGACTACGCTTGATTTTCTTGACATGGTCTTCGAAACGCTCTTGGCCTATTTCTTCAAACTTATAGTCTGACCTCATTGGCGTTGGTATTGCGAAAAGTTATCTTGCATGTCTGGGTGGATTCTTCAACTCAAAAAATGGAGGGCCGCTATTTCGTTGCCATGGAAGCGCAACAAAACATGTAAACACATATAACGATCCATTGCATGTTTCTTGTAAAGTCAGGGGCACCCAACGAGACAATATCGTAAAACAGCTCAGAATACCATCATAAGTCGTTGCGGAGCATACAAATGACTGTAAACCGGGTATTTTTAATCCCTACAAATTTTATATCTGTTCGGATTTCATAGCTGAAAGTTTTGACTTGCGAAAAGTTTAGGGATTGAAATCAAGTCTTCCGAAAATGCTAGGGGAAAAAACTCTATCCGAAAATTTTAGGTGACCTTTTTACCGGCAAAAATCCCCCAAAAATAGTAAAATTTCACCTTTTTGTGCGATTCGAAAAATCCAGGGCATCTTGGGATCTATATACGAAAATTTAAAGCTTGAAATTCTGAAGCGAAAGTTTCAGCTCTCATTGCACCATCCGAACAGATATTTTACCGAAAATGATCATTGGGTGCCCCTGTAAAGTGGCTTGCCTTTCTGTGTATGTATAGCACGTGAGATACAGGCCATACCAGACCGAAGAGTCAACTAAAAACTGCTATAAGCCACCTTAAAGTGCAAATTTTCTTAGTTTTTTTATTAATAACACGCAATGGCAGTGGTTCAAAATACCTATTTTTTTTGCAAAATACAGACAACGCTTCAAATCTACTAAGATACCTATTGTCTTGAATAAATTCCCGTTGATTTGCGATAAATGTGAAACTAATCGCGCGCTTAAATTTATCTGAAAAAAAGAAAAAATGAAGAACGTTTTCTAAACTGTAATGAATTTCTTCCGAATTGCATAAATTACAAAAATAACATAGTGAGTTTTAAATCTCGTGTGTTATACCCGAAATCTACCTCGTCGGTGCGAATGGAATCTCAGATGTATAGGTTTAAATAGTTTGAGCAAAAAACCTTGATTTTTTTTTAATGTAAACGAAGAAATTAGAAACAAACTTCGGTAGCAATCACATTTGCTGTCGTTTGTTTAGATATGTAAATTTTATGAAGTGGGGGACAAAACTTTCAGTAAACTTCACGCCATTGCTAAACTCTCTCAAAATAGGCTATAAGTCCGAGCAATAGACCAAATGACTGCAATTTTACTAGACCACACATCTGTAGTTTCTTAGTGCAATAAGGCTTATGGTTATCTATATATTAGAGGAAATGCAAACCCCGGTCGTATTATTATGCTTTAAATTTTGGTGGGGACAATGCTTTCAGTAAACTTCGAAATTTTATATTTCCAAGAACTTATTTCCGATCTCAGTCAGAATGCCACATTTCGACATAAAAATCTATAGACCACAGTTGGCTCAGTTTGGTTCATTGCGGCGTTGCTTATTTTGACAATAAATCTAAAAAACCTGAAATACGCTAAAATTATCAAATTTTTGGGACACGAAAATGGCAAAGACGTTTTCACTAATAATATCGAAGAAGATGCATATATTGAAGAAAATACCATATAAGTTATTTCATTTAGGATTGGAACTTCGATTTATGGCAAATTTTGCGTTGTATGTTTTATCCATGAAGAAATAAGTAAAAATATGTTTACACCAGGCGCTGAACGTGTGACGCTGGGACATGCAAATTTGCATAAAAACAGAGATATTTATAATGATTTTTCGATCCTAAAAAACTCCTTTTCACAACAATTATTTTTCCAGGGAAAGATGAGTATTAGGTGCATAGACTTGTGCTTAGAGAATGAGCTTACTGCAAACCGATGCTTTAAAAATTGATTTTAACGGCAAAAATTGGCGAGTGAGTACCACCTCGCTGCTTCCAGTCTCTAGAAATAGATTACACTCACGTAATGAATTCCGTAACAAGAGTAGTTTGTGTGCAGTATATTTTCACAACAAACATACAAAATATATTGATGTTTTGTCTTAAAACTATTTCAGTATTATCTGTTGAAATTAACTCCAATAAAGTTAATTAAACCTCCAGGCTTCGAGAATATACGAAAACATATAATAAAATGTTGACTTAATTTGAATCGTTACACAAATATAGCACATACATTATACCTACCATGTCCTGAACGTTAATCGTTTGGAAAAGCATTCAAAGAACTATTAAAAAACAGCTATGAATTGTATTCCAGAAAGATGAATGTAAATAGATGATGTCAGCTTATTTTCCCATAGTGAAAATGCTTCAGCCCCTGTGTAATTAATTTGAACATGGAACAAAATATACTTATAAATAAATTGGTGTTCTTCGAAATTACCGTAAGAGCTCTGTTGTTATTTCTAATGAACGGTAGGCTATTCGACCATGTATGTCTATATAGCGTCTGTTAACGTTACACTAAGAGGGCCTTAAATACGATGAGACAATGAATTTGAAAACGACATATTCAAGTATTTTCTTTACGAATTCAATGCACTCATTTAAAAAGAAAATCAAGTGGTTTTTTTACACAGGTAAATGATCAGCAGTAATGAAATGTCATAAATGTCATAACAGTCAGGCGGTGTAGTCCAAATGTTATTCCGAATTGTGCGTTTTTTTATGAAAGTTTCCAGGAAACCTTCCAGGATGAATGACTATTGGTACTAGTCATTCTTTTACAGCAATAAGAGAGTTGGAGATCTTCAGCTTGTCCTTCGTTATTCATGAGTTTCGTGGCACTTATTCTACCAAATCCAGTGACGTTACTTCCGGTTAACATGAGATGCACACGTGCCGCCGTGGTTGAATTTCGGTCAGTACACAACCAAACGCCGTGGTCTTCGGTTGGTGTTTTGTGGTCGCAAAATTTTCACTTTCACAGCAGGTAAGGTCATTCTTTTCTGCTTTTATGTGGTTCTTTAACCCTTTCATGTTCTATCAACGATTTTTATTCACTGTATAATATTATATTTTATTTGAAAATTGCAGATAGAAAGGCTGAATAATGCAGCTTGTAGTCGAGTGTATTTATACCACAGGCTTACCATTCTGGGGGAGTGTGACTTCGGGTCACGCTCTCCTGGTTGAGTTTGTAATGTGACTCCTTCGGTGGTTAGGTGATCAACGATCGGCTCACAAGTTGATAGTAAAACGCATCTCGTAATCTTCTCCTGAAACACAAAATGTCCTATAATAAAGGTTAGAGTAAACGATAATTGTCTTGTGTTTGTCCTCATATCGAAATCAGCGAGAAATATAACGCCCTCAAAATACCTCAGAACCTTTATATTTCTCGCTGATTTCGATATGAGGACAAACACAAGACAATTATCGTTTACTCTAACCTTTATTATAGGACATTTTGTGTTTCAGGAGAAGATTACGAGATGCGTTTTACTATCAACTTGTGAGCCGATCGTTGATCACCTAACCACCGAAGGAGTCACATTACAAACTCAACCAGGAGAGCGTGACCCGAAGTCACACTCCCCCAGAATGGTAAGCCTGTGTTTATACCTCACTACCAACACCGTCTTATGATGGTTCAAAGGGAAAGAAAGTTATAGGTTCCCTGGAAATACAAGCTTCTATTGGGAAAGAAATGTATAGTTTCCCCAATTTGTGTATAGAAGCAGAAACCTGAACTGTTTGAGCTAAAATTTCAGACAAAAGGTCTGAATTGCAACTCGTAGTCGAGTGTATTTGTCACTACCAACACCGTTATGGCGGTTCAAAGGGAAAGAAAGCTATCCTATAGTTTCCCTAAAAAGACAAGTTTCTACTGTGAAAGAAATGTATGGTTTCCCCAATTTGTGTATGGAAGCAGAAACCTGAACTGTTTCAGCTAAAAATGTGCTCGGAAGTTCGAACCAAGCAAATAAACTGAAACTGAACCGATCATGCATAAATTTAAGTTACTTATGGACGATTGATCGAAACAAAATACGGAGTTAATTCTCGTATTGATTACTTTCAGCAATGTATGATAATGAGCCTGAAAGTGAAGGCGAAATCTGATGGCCCCGACGAGCTAACAGAACACATTGAGCAAAAATTTACTGGGCCTGAGAATGAAAGTGTTGATGATCAGATTTCTAATACTACTTAAGTAATAGACGCCGCCAGCAATCTATTGGAAAATTGTCTAAAATTACGTCCGTTTCTTCTGGAAGTTGAGACGCTGCAGGCCAGAAATCTCGTTTTGATGATTTAGTCAATAAATGTTAACTCAAGACATAACAGGGCCCCAGCCATGACGCAAAGTTGGCAAACATGGTTGACGAACTTGTGAAAGAAAAACTGCCCAAGAAAAAGCTTGACGTATTAATAGCGAAATATCCAAGACCCCATCCAAGACCAGAAAATTGCAATTTGCTTTATATGTGACACCAAAGGTTAACAGACTTATTTGGAATCAGCTAAAGAAAGTCATGAAAACCACAGATAAAGCTATGCAGAAGACGCAACAGTTTTTGATATCTTCAATGTGTGCATTAAAGTGTGTGTGCAAAAAGTGTGTGTGCAAAAAGTGACGCATGCTTTTGTCCTGAGTTGAGTCTGGCGGGAAACAACTCTGTGTGATCCTAATACTCCCATCGATATAGCGATGTTTTGAGTAAAGAATTATGACGTGTTTAAAGGGGCAAGCAAGCTCTCTAACAAGTTGGCTGGAGCAAAAGAGAGGTCGCGAGAAACACGAATTTGAGGTATACAAGTATCCCAGCTCCCACTCCTCCAAATATAATCAGGGGAATACAAGAAATTCAAGTAAATTCAATACACATGTGACAATACACATGTTTTGTACACAGGATTATTATTGCAAGCCTTTAGGCAATCACAACTCCTTCCGTGGTGGCAAGGGTCAGGAGACAAGCTAGTGAAGCTAGCAACAACTCAGCCAAGCAAAGGGACTCATAATTGACTTCTAATGAACAGGTAATTAATTACATGCACAGGATCAATGACAATTATTGAAACTGACCTGCTATTTAAAGCAGGACAATTGAAGAACCATATTATGGAGAAATGGAAAATGTTTACTTCTGACACTTTCTGGTTACAGTGTGTATCTAACTGTACATTTGACATCTGCATGTTTTATGCATATGGAATCTAAATTATCAGCTACCACACAGCAAGTTATTGATGAGGAAATTAAAAAATGTTTTTTTTGTCCACATTCTTGCTCTGAAGTGGGGGAAATCATTTCACCAATTTTTATCAGACCAAAAAAGGAAGCGGCAATATACAGGAGTTCCTTAAAAAGGCAGTTGTGTACCATAAATTTAAAATAGATACACTGAGTCTGCTGTCATCTTATGAGTCAGGGGTGCTTTATGACATTTATCTACCTCTGTGACGTTTAATTCTTCATACGCGTCCTTACTTCTTCTGAATACAGAAAATACCTCAACTTTGTCTGAGGGGGATCCCTTTTTCAGTTCCAAACAATTGGCCATTGGATTTACCAGCAACCCATATATATTAACTAAGTTCTTAAACCAATAGTTGGCACCCCCAGAACAAATTAATATGGACACATCTGTTTGGGTTAGAGCTCTGAGGAAGCTTGCAGAAAAGCTACAATACATACAGTGGAAATGTTTACTGGATTGGAATTTGTGATTCACCCAAGTAAAACAGAGTTTGTCCAAACGCAATCACTTGCTTTTGGGGGGATTTGAATTGAATTCTGTTTCCATGACAGCTAAGTAACGAAGCAGAAAGGTGATAAAGTTCTTAACCTAAATTCCTCAAGTGTAAAAAATTTACTATTTGTGAAGTGGCTTCTTTAGTAATTGGTACATTGGTGTCCATTTTTCCTGGATATTATTGGGACTACTCCATTACAGGGCTTTAGAACATGACAAAGATTGGCATCTAAAATTGGCTGGTAGCAGTTTTGATGCTGAAATGACTTTGTCTTCTGAGAGCACCAAGGAATTACATTGGTTGATTAATACTCTATAGCTATTAGAGACATTTTCCATGAGAACCCCCAGATTTCGCTTTTTACAGATGCATCTAAAACCGTTTGGGGGGAAAACATTTGGAAGTTATAATGCACATGAACTAATGAGTCAGGAAGAGGCAATTGCACAAACAATTCTTGAATTATTTGCAGTTAATCTGTGACTAATTAGTGCTTAAATGTCTCAGGTCAACACATTCGTGTTATGGCAGATAACACAACCACAGTTTCTTACATATGAAAGCATGGGGGGGTTGTAAGAGCACGGTATGTAATACAATTGCAAAGGAGAGCTGGCAGAGCAGTAGTTGAAATAAACTGGCTATTTGCTGCGCACCAACCAGGACATCTCACTGTGTCTGTAGATGCCTTATCTCAATTTTCAAGATTCAATTGAATGGCAATTAAATTCTACATTATTGAATGCAATAACTGGGACATTTGGAATGCAAAAAATGGATTTGTTCGCTAGCGGGATGAACTTATATGTATGTTTCCTGGAAACCAGAGCCTAGGCAGCTTATATTGATGTTTTCTCAGTCGTCTGGTCTAGCTTTGCTAACTGCTACGCCTTCCCTTCCTTCTGTTTGGTTGGCAGAAAAATAAAATAAAATTCTAGGGCAAGCCATCTTGATTCTAGTAGTACCTCAGCTGTGAACCACTCAAGGTTTGGTTCACCAGACTTCTGAGTATACTAATAGATCAACCGATGATTTTCCAAGTGAAGCAGAATGTCTTGTGTCATCCAGTGCATGGCAACCAACATCCACTCAGCGGAAAACTAATAATAATGATAATGATAATAATAATAATAATAATGATAATAATAATAATAATAATAAGATTTATATAGCGTTGTTTCTATTAAAAATCTAGTAGCGCTTCACAATTTTAAAACTGCAACTCATGGCATGCGAGGTGTCAGTGTCAACAACTCCTTGATTCCAGCAGGCATTGCCAACATCGTGTTCCAGGAGTACCGTCACACAGAAGCAGTACATTGTTTACCTCAAAAAATGGGATTCATTTTGTGCTGAAGGAAAAGTTGATCCATTGCATCCCTTGTTAAATGTTTCTTCATAACTTTTTTGTCAAAGGTACATATGTCATATTCAACACGGAACACTGTTCGTTCAGCTTCGTCAAGTATTTATTACTCCTATCAGGAAACATGGGATGTGAAACCATTTGTGGCTTACATAGACTCCTTATATCCTCTTGAGAAATTGACTCTGAAGGAATTATTATTATTTTTCAAGTTAACTACACTTACACTTGAATACATGTTTATGTTTAGGACCATGTTAAATAAAGAACACCATGGAACATGGTCTCGATGTTTTCTTAGGAAATATCCTAAGCAGCAACTATTTGTCTAAGGTGCTCTTAGTCATTATTAGATAAAACAAGTTTTCTATGAGACAAGGAATATAATTCTGATTTGCTAATTTCATATGGAATCAGCACAGAGTTGCTACTAGCCCAATAGGTCTGGTTAAAATCAGTTCTTACTGCTAGTAAGATTGATTCGACAACATTTACAGCTCGTAGCTCTAGAGCTGTTTTAGCTTTAAAAGCTAGTCAACACATAGGATGGTCTCAGGAGTCCACATTTAGAATAGAGAAGCCTATTCATTAGCCAAGATTCATTTGCGCAGGCTGTATTGCAATAAATTGTTTCGTTGGTCTGTGTTGTGGCCACGATCATTGCTTTAAAGTCTCATGTTAACCGGAAGTAACGTCACTGGATTTGGTAGAATTAGAAAATTAAACGAGACTTACCTGAAAGTTGAAGTTTGATTGGGATTCTACCAAATCCAGAGTGACGTGCTGAGGGTTAACATGCCCACCCTTATCCCACCCTATCCCACCCTATACTTGTGTTTTGTTTTTTCAATAATCGCGTCCACAACTTTTTAAAAAACTGACCGAAATTCAACCACGGCGGCACGTGTGCATCTCATGTTAACCCTCAGCACGTCACTCTGGATTTGGTAGAATCCCAATCAAACTTCAACTTACAGGTAAGTCTCGTTTAATTTTCTAATTCTGCGAGATAAATTTATAGAGCGTCAAGATAGGCAAATTTCTAAAGATTTATGGCGGAAAGAAACGATCATTGGAATCTAAAATTTCTTTTGTAGATGTTTTCTTCTATATACGAAAACATGTTTCGAATCTTCCCAGTTAGAAACTGTGTCGGAAATAGAAAATCGCAAGAAAAACATCGGGAGCTTCGGGACACAGCTTGACGATATCAACTTGCGGCACAGCTACTTAAGCATTAGAGAGCACAACTTTCTATGACTTTATCGGTGCAATAGAGCACGGGCATAGCACGCGTGATGTTAGGAGAGACATGAGAACGTTGTCAAATCACGAGCCGCAGGCGAGTGATTTTAAAACGTTTCCAGTGTCTCTCCCAACAGTCACAAGTTCACTATTTGCCGATAAAGTTACAGACAGTTGTGAGAGAAATTGTGTGTGAGAAATTGTGTGTCAGAAATCCCACCCCAAATTCCACCCTTACTGGTGTTCGAAGGTTTCGAAGCTGAAACTAAACGTTTATGCAATTTTACCGCAATTCAACATTAGGATCCTAAAATATCGAGATTAAAGGCAAGACTGAAAACGAACCAACTGTGAAAAAGTAAGGTAAGCGAACCTATTTTTCTGGACAACCGTTCTAATTTCTCAATTTCATTTCAATTGATAACTCATAAAACTAAACCGGCACCTCAAGGTACTAGAGCAGATTTCGTATGACTGTGAAAAGTGCCGCGTCAGAGTTGTGCCGCGCCGCGAACGTGCCGCGACTACTTGATTTCATTCCGTATCTACAGCAGGCTAAGGTTCCGTGCCGCGACCGCTACAGTGCCACGCAGTGTCACGGCACTTTTCACTGTCATACGAAATCTGCTCTAACTCATAAAGAACCGGCACATCAAGGTACTATTCTAACAATACAGTAAAAACCCGCGTATAAGAACCTGGGTTTTAAGAACCTATTAGGCTAAAATTTTCATTTTAAGCCCCCTCCACATAAGAACCTATTAAGGCTAAAATTCTAAGTTAGGTTCTTATCAGTGGAGTTGCTGTAAGGTGTATAGGTATAGAAACTGCTAAATTAAGATCATCATCTGATTGCATTTAAAAGAAACTTGACTTGAAGCTTACTGTAAGTACTCAAATAATTCCTCACATGTATTTGTAATATATTTAAATGAAATTCATATGAAAATTTAAGAACCTAATTTACGAACCTTGGTAGCCTAAATTTGCTTTAAGTACCATTATAAGAACCAGTTTAGGCTAAATTAAAAAATCCAGGTTCTTATACGCGGGTTTTTACTGTAGATTATAAGCACTTGATGAAACTGTGAGTAGTTCCGTAAGAACGATTGTTTGTTTGCGGATCAAAATATATTGATGTTTTGTCTTCAAACATCTTCAAAGTTAACTATTGAAATTAATCCCAATAAAGGTAATTGAGCCTCCAGGCTTCGAGAAAATACGAAAACATTTAATAAAATGTTGGCACTTAATTTGAATCTTTAGACAAATATTGCACATGCATTTAGCCATGCTGAAATCTGAACGTTGATCTTTTGGAAAAGTATTTCCAAAAGAATAATCCAAATTGCCCTGAGACGCCTGGGTCTCGCAGGCCACTGCTACAGACATGACAACCTGACTGGAGAGCTCATCCTATGGGAGCTTCGCCATGGGCGCCGAAGTCGGGGTTGACCGCTCTTCACCTTCATTGACACCCTGAAGAGAAATGTGGGGGCGATCTCCGTCATTGAACTGGCAACCTGCATGGCTGACACGGCAGGATTGTCGTGCCAGGCGTGCGACTCGGCCGCGGCCCCCGTGACGATAATGATAATAATCGAAAAATATGAATGTTGATAGACTGATGCTGTGAGTCTATTTTCCCGTAGATGAAATGCTTCGGCCCCTATCTAATTTTTTTGATCGTGAGAAAAAAAAAAAATGCTTCATTTGGTGTTGATAACTGCAGTAGCTCTGCTCTCATTTCTCTCGAACAGTTGGCTACTCGACCTTGTGTACACGGTCTGTAACTCGACAGGAAATGAGTTGAAAATGCCAGTTTTTTTACGAATTCAATGCATTCATTTGAATGTAGATATTTTTGTACCTGCAAATGATAAGGAGGTGAAAGTTCATTTCAACCTGCTTATCTTTAGAACAGAAACGATAAAGAGTTGAAAAATTAACAATAACGTATATTAAATAAAATATAGATTAGAATTCTGTTTGTGGGACACGGCTCTAAGAACTAAAAATGATGAAGATATTACATTTAATATGGTGATGACTATTAGCTCCCACATTCGCTTATGCTCCTGAAAGGGGCTACGTAAACGTTGTTTTAACAAAAAGTTAAAAAAATACGATCAGTGACGTACATAACAATTCCTATTCTATAATATTATTTAGTCTTAAGATAAGGAAACTGAAAGTTGCAAAAGCTGCAAAAGCCATTCCAACGTAAGATCTAATAGGTATCGTTATCGAATGTTCAGGTTTGAAAACTGTTCAGCCTGGCAAGTAGTATCAAGAAGTTGAAAGGCTATCAACGAACCTAGACTGCATTTAAGCTACAAAAACTATCGCTAAGATCGAGATGCTACATATTATGCTACCATTTGGCGTGCACTTTGCAACGCTCTCAACGAGTAATATAATTGCTTTACATCACTGCGGTTGCTAAGGATACTTTCAAAACAGTTATTCATAATTAATCAATGCTACTTTATAGTACTCTGTCAGATAGTAAAATAAATAGCTAAAAATTGGTAGCAATAGTGTCAGTTGACATTCGTCTTCAAAGTGACAAAGTGGGATACTTGAAGGTATGAGATGCTACTAACTAATTTTGTAGCAATTCAATGAAAAAGACAACAAAGTCGTAACCAGATGGATTTTTCAGGAAGCAATCACTACCGTGAATTAATGAAAAAAGCAAGTTTCCATTTTGAAAATGTTCCCATTAGGCATATGTATTACTCTTTATAGAATATTTGTTTGTGCTGGGACTTGATCCTAAAACAATTATTACCACAAGTTGGTCTTTTTTAAAGTCCCATCATCAAAGCCAAGACTTTTTAGCTCTCCCTCAATTCAGCAGCAGAACATTACATTTTGAACTGCCGATACCATGTTTTCAGTCATCGTCAGCTCAGAACAAAGAGAGCTAGGGACTTCATGGTGACCATATATTTTATCACACGCATTGAACATTGTAAAAAAGCATTAATGCAGGTGCAATATATAATTGTAGAAGCCTTTTAACATATTGACAGTCGTAACGAATTAGTTGCTTCGTAACTGTGTACTGACTCAAAGGCAAGTCGGCACTTTATTCAGTGCTATATTATTGAATTTACTTTACTTGAATTTCAGCTGAGATTTTCAGAAGATATTTGAGAGGTAAGTTTTATTGTATATGTTTTTTTAATCTCATGTTTTCAGTTAGTCTCTTAAAGCATCTAGCGGGCCCTTCACAATGGGTACTTCATGCAAAATTTGGATGCGTTAACTAAAAAAACACGATATATACTACTATTTAAAACAGTATCACAATGTTAACATTTCAAAGACGACTTGAAGCCTTTTAGACCATTTCTAGTACACGATGCTTTTGTTATTGTTTTAAGGAACGTCTCCCACTGACTTGCGTGTTTCTTACTTTCTCTTTTTTTCCTTTTTTGCACCCGGCGCTAGATAGTTTCTTAATTATGAAGAAAATTCAGCATTTCAAATTTTGAAAAACAAAAATTGATTCGGTTCCAAAATTGTCTTTTTACTATATTTAGCAAGAGAAAGACAAATTATCTTCACAGCCCACGGTTAATGATGTCATTAAATAAACTATACATGACTGAAAGGAGTTGGTAGGAACAATGTGAAATTATATTTTGTCTTACGAAGAAGCATCGAAGCCGTGATCTTTTAAAATCACACAGCACTCTTCTTAAACCCATCTTATCGTTCAAACACGAATGAAAATGATTCAATCAATGTTAAATTTGTTATTGGATGTCTTGCGTTTTCAAGTATAATTTTAATTGCAGCTAGCATCTTATCTTATTATTCTGCCCAGGAGGCACATCAATTGCTTGATTAAACCCCATTTAATTTCCAAAATAACGTAAAGAATTAAAGGAAATACAGAATTCTAGATTTCACGATTGAATTTCTATGAATAAATAAACAAATGCTTATCCATTAAACAAATCTTGTCCATTGAAGCTGCACGTTCGCAACCTTGACTGCTTTTAATAAATGGAGGATGCACGTAGGTAATTTGAAAATCTATATCATTCTACAGGAGAGTTTTAGAAATCTGTTTTTATTCAAGACACGTGCTGATAGGCTAATTGAGCGATTAAAATACTCTAGCTTTTGTTGAACCTGACACATTTTGATTCATTAAATAGGAGAGAGAACCAAACAAACAGCAAAGCAACATTACTGCGGTTTTCATAATTCTGCGAACTCTCACCATCGATTTCCAGCCGTAAAACAGCCTTCTGGCTTCCGTCAATCAAACTCCCGAGTCTTTTCGTCGTTACTCTTTGTGCTTTTTGATTGGCCAGCGGCAGAGCGGAAATGACCTGCTTAGACCACTAAATTTCAAATAATAAGGTCAGGTTGGCTCAGAGAAGCTTGATTTTTTGCATACAGACTCCTTGTTTGATTAAAAACAAAATATCAAAAATGACTTTTTTCTAATGGATCCGTCTTTGAGATATTAGGCTCTAAACATTGGTTTCTGTGCCATTTTATGGGAGAATTAGTACTTTGATCAGGAATTATGCAAACTTTGCTCAATCATATCTAAAATTCATATTCTTCAATTTTCTTAAAAAATTGGGATTAAGCTTTTAGCCATAGAAACTCTTTGTATACGGAATCTTGAGCTTATATATTGAAATATGGCAAAGTTAGACATTTCATTTTTGGTCATTTCCGCTCTGTCTTGGCCAGCACGTAACCATTGCTGGCGTGACAGGAAGCCATTTTAGCACTACTTAGGCACTGGCCAATCAAAAAGCACAAAGAGTAACGTCGAAAAGGCTCGGGAGTTTGATTGACGGAAGCCAGTAGGCGGTTTTACGGTTCTGAATCGATGGGGAGAGTTCGCAGAATTATGAAAACCGCAGTAAAAACAGAAACAATAATGAGAGACATGTCAGTGAACAAACATGTGAGACGCATGAGGACGATTCGAAAATTATTGACTTTCTCATTTTGCCCAAGTCTCTGCTAGATTTTTGTAGTTTTCTTTTTCCACTCGAGTTCCCCATTCGCCTTTGCCATTGAAAAGAAATCGAAACTGCAGTGTTGTTGTTTGCATTTAGCTGCAATGCTAGATTCTATTTGTGATTTCTGTCGATTTGATTTTTGATGAGGTTCAATAAGTTATTCAATGTGGCATTTTGGTGCTTTGTTGAACAAGCAGATACGACGACTGATTCGTGCCCGTGCGTATAATTTTCGCGCCAAAACCAGGGAGACACCACAGGGAGACCAGTGCATAGCCAGGGCCAAACAACGGCGAAAATGCGCATGACGCTTTGTTTCCAAACAATACTGATTTATTTCTGCATGTGGAAGGTATTTCCTAGCCATTGCCCAACACCATCAACAACCCGTAAATTTAAATGCATAGATAATCTTAACGTCTGCAAGAGAAAGTGACGTCTGTTTACGTTCCCGTCACAGAGTGACGGACCATTTTCTGGTGCTTTCTTGTTGTGGCATAAAACATGCTCTCTGATTTTCCGCGTCAACATTTTGACTGTTTTTATTACGTCATTTCGTGGAATCTAAGAGGACATACCACGGAAAATCAGAGGACATTTGTTAAATACAACTATTTCTTAACACATTGTCCAAGCCGTACGCACCCAGACAACAAAGGAGTAGCCTCTTGCAGGCGTTTGAGAGTACTAAATGTTAGCTCGAAAACATATCAAGATAAATGTCACTTTTGTCAATGCCAACCCGTGCGTGACGCGGGCTACCTGTGTTGGTATTTCCGAGCTCCTGGGGACCAAAATAAAGATGGCGGCCTAGACGAACAACGTTTCTCTCCAAAATCTGCAAGTTTTGACGAACCTTTTGACAATTTAGGGTAAGAAATAAGCTAGGAAAACTTCTGGAACTCCAAATATGGTAAGTAGAAACTTCCATATAAGGATATTTTAGAAAACGACACATTTTAACGAGAACTTTCTTGATATGACCCGAGTTTGCTCTCGTGTGGCCGCCATCTTGGACTTGGTGACAATAATGACAAATCGGGTGGGGTGGTAACAGTAGGTATTGGATAAGCTCACGGTTTGAGCAAGCGAGTTACTAGTTAACTACAGGGCATTACCAGCTTTAAAAGAAGCCCTGTTCACAGGCTTACCATCCTCCAGTGATTATGTTTTATCCTCAAGCGGTTATGTTTTGACTTGTAGCAGCTCGGTAAGCCGCTCGGCGATCTCTCGTGTTTACCCCATAATTATATCGCTCTCAGAATTTGCTCCCGTAAATCATCTGTCATAGAATAATGGTCAGATAAACTCTAATTGTGTTGTCTTTGATGTCTCTGATGTGGAAAAACATCGAAATAGTAGGGAATTATGGCACTTTTAAATGTTTTTTGATCTCTTCAACAGAATTGTTTTACAATCCGCAACTGTTCCAATAACCATGGTAACCGAGCTTGAAATACTTAACAGACAAGGAGCTGATATCATCATGGGATACTATATATTGATCTTTACCATCAGCTTCGTTCTCAACTCCTTAGTCCTCGTAGTGTTCCTGGGCTCCAGTCATTTGCACACAACCTCGAATTTAATACTTATAAGCATGACGGCCAGCGATTGGCTGATGGCCGTCATGGCGAAGAGTGTTGGTATCTATGGCAACGCAATGTACTGGCCTACTCGTAGCCTGGCGCTGTGTGACTATTATGCATTCATGACGTCGGTGATTGGCTATTCAAGTATCATGCACCTCACTGCACTAACAGTGGAGCGCTGGCTGGCCGTGACGAGGCCGATGACGACTCAGATATCGGAAAAACAGATGCTGTGCGTTATTGCAGGCTTATGGGCGTTCTCGACTCTCTGGGCTGCCTTCCCTCTGGTGGGGTGGTCATCCTATGGTCCCGAACCAGGCTACGCATCCTGCTCGATAGAATGGTTCACCGAAGACGCCAGCAATAAGTCATACATCATATGCATCTTCATGTTCTTCTTTATACTCCCCATAGCCATAATGGTGGCTTGCTTCGGGCATATCTACTACGTTGTGAAGACTATATCTGACGAGGCCGTTGCGCGTTGGGGCGGTGATTCCCAAGCAACAAGAGAAACATTTGCGGCAAAGAAGAAAACAGCACTAATGTCGTTTGTGATGGTGTTTTGTTTCGTGTTCGCATGGACCCCTTACGCTGGAGTCGCGCTGTGGGCATCATTTAGTGGTGCCACAAGCATGAACATGTTTGCAGGGATACTGCCATCGCTATTCGCGAAGCTTTCTAATTGCTACAACCCATTTATTTACTTCTTCCTGTATACTAAATTCCGACGTGCGGCCCGAAGGTTCTGGATCAAGAATATCGTACGTCCGGCGGATGACGAGTCCTCCCGAGTTCTCTCCGGGGTAAACTCTGGATTTGCGACGTCTTTCCCCCAGAGAAATGCAGTACAAGGACACTCGAATCCAGCAGGTCCGGGAGGTAATGTTCCAGGCACCGTGGAGGACTCTGAATTTTGATGATATTGTGAAACTACACAGGCTGAACATCAGTGAGAACACTAGCAATACAACCTGCAGCGCGACGATTCAGTACGAGAGATGATACG
Source organism: Scolanthus callimorphus (assembly GCA_033964015.1). Lineage (NCBI taxonomy): Eukaryota > Metazoa > Cnidaria > Anthozoa > Actiniaria > Edwardsiidae > Scolanthus > Scolanthus callimorphus. Next base: position 28,227,587 of record CM066911.1, on the reverse strand, counting down.
CGCTATGATGGTCGTAACATCAAAGCCAAACTTTCAAGCCCCCAAAAGGTTTTATGGTTTTAGGACTCTATAGCATAGCTAAAAATGATGCAGGGCTACAACAAGAAGCGCTTGGGGCCCTGGCACTCCAGTGGCGGTTTTGGAAGAGTTTTTAGGGCTCCATATTAAAATTAGCTACAATGAGATATTTGGCCTCCAGATCAAATCAGTTGGTGCTCCAGAGCTCCAAGCCCGTTTGGCGCCTACCAGTTCGTGCAGACGATTTAGTATCAATTCAGATACAGTAGGCATTATGGATGTAGTGGCACTCAATGTTACGATACTATCGCTATCATACGATACTTGTTACGCTCGATCGGTATCACATCGCCTTGATAGTTGTCACAAACGTGAACTGCTAAACGTCAATGAACACGATCCTCGTCTCCAACTAGATGATCACGGGCGGCGGAAGCTTGTTTAGTTATGAAAAGCGAGTACATATTCACGCGTCGAATGCAATAAGCCGTGCCATTAGGTGGCTGCCGACATTTACGTTTGAATGAAAGATAATCAGATATTTTCTTGGAGAAATTAAGAATTAATTAACCAAGCGGCAACAACCTAATGACGCCACGGCTCATTGCAATCAGCGCGTAAATATTCAATCGCTTGTCACAAAAGGACAAAGAGCAAACAGGAACTGGGCGCGCTGAAACATTAGCTTGCTGAGTAGGTCGTTCAGCTCTTCGAGACAAAACATCAAAGAACACATATTCTGTGCCGTAAGATATATCTATCGGTGGTAACATCATGTTCATCTCATTTGGGCCCAAGTTGTAAACATCATGTCAATGTCGTGTTATAGGCACTTTATAAGTAATGTACAAAATACAATGTAAATACAATATTTGACGAGCTGAAGATAACTGAAGCGAACAGGAGTTAAGAAGACATACACAAGAGATATACAGTCCCTGCTCCGGGTACTGGATCGAGCAATATAGTCCATGAGCCAAATCCCAAAAGAGGCCCAGAAAATGGATTTCGTAGCACCCCCCTGTTGCCCTAGTGAATTTGGTATCAAATTAAAGCTCAATTAATAAAGTTTTCAAATCCACTTGTTACATGGTTGATTTCCTGCTTAACTATTGAACTACGCGCCTGTTTTCGTGGGGGGGTGGGTTGGGTTGATTTTTAACCCAAAATATCTTGCTAATAAAACACTTCATATCTTTGGAAGTCTCCATTTAAAATTAACATGAAATCTGGCACGGAATTTCAAATTATCTTTGAAGAAAATATTCCACACCTCTCATCTTGATTGCGTCATTTAAGAAATGATGTTGCCATAGCAACTTGAAGTTGAAAAGACGGGATTTTTGGCACTTTTTACTAATATTTTATGCTACTAACATGCTTTCCTTAATCAACTTAAGCGATAATATTCGCTGCATACATACATACAAGCCGAGTACTTTGAATAAGAGATCTTGCCAAAACCCTAGCTTTTGCACGAAAGGGAAAACAAAAATCTAGACCGGAAGTACCCATTTCATCACTTCCGGTTTGGCCAAAAGATAGGCATATAGCACTGAACCAAGAGGTATCATACCTGACTGGGTCAATTAAAATGGTATCTAAGACATGATCGTGCATATTGAAATCGAATGCTTATGTTGCCATGGCAACCGTTATCTGGAGACAATGTTCATAAAATGATTTCTATCATCAAAAGAAAATGTTATCTGTGTTATTTTCACGAGAACTTTTGATCGGTTCTAATGTTCTTCAGTTGACTCGTCGCCTTCCAGGTCGTCATCATCTTCCTCATCATCATTATCATCTGGGACGTCTCTGTTAAGGCATTGGTCCGAGCAAGTACATGCTTCACTGCAGGGCAAGCCGTTGCTAACACAAGAACATCTCCTCGTACTACAAGAACTGCCACAACCGCAAGATACCAATTCTAGTACAGCTTCTGGGGCTGGGGCAAGATCTGTCCAGTCAATCTCTAGACGGTCGTTTCTCTTTTGCCATCCTTGGTTTTCGGGGCTTGCGTCAGTGTTTGGCTGGAGAGCACGCTTCCAGAGGTACGCTTGGTAATTTGCACGCTTGAGATGATTTTTCAAAGCTGCACTTGTTGGGGGTAGCTTGCGAGATTGGATTCGCTTACTTCTGCAGAACATCTTGTATCGAAGCTCGTCGATTTGTTCGCACTGTTGCTCATTGTACAATTTACAGACAAATCCCTCGAGGCGAGCAATAGCCTGTTCACTCAATGGAATGCTTTCGCCAAGGACATTGATTGCTTCCCGGATCACCTGGCTTTCTTGCACTAATTCAAGTGCCTTTTGCTTGCCTCTGCCCACGAATGAACTTACAGTGTCACACCCAGTTAAGGCGTGTAGACTCGGAAGGACTTGACACACACTTGGACCAAGCTTCTCGCAAAGACGCGGAACGCTTACCAATCGAGACCTGGACCTCGTTCCGCTAATCAGAGTGATCTCTGCAGGGATGTCGCTTTGGAAGTGGCATGCAAGCACCTCAACATCTGTGTCGGATGACATAACTGCAATACCCTGATGTCCGTCAGACGCCGCATGACTTGCGTGCAAGAACATCCTGGTGTCCGCTTCTTCTTGTGTGCTTAATAGCTCGGGGACTTCAGTGGCGGTCACATTTCCTTCTGCGGTAGCAACAAGTTTGGTACACTTGTCACCGTGTGTGATGTACAATTCGCGATTGCCGATCTTTGGGCGTAACAATCGGTTGACCACTCGTGGACAAGGAAGCTTAACAGACCAGCTTTATTCCGGCCTTTGGACATGAACTTGCTCCATTGCCGTGGGCAAAACTGCTGTGGACCCGTTATGTTTACCGTCAGCTGCCCGCTGGCACTTCGTTTCTCTCTCTCGGCATTCTTGATGCTTAGCCCTGAATACTGGTCTCCTACGAAGTCAACTCTCTTGGCTTCTCCAGCTTGCATCACAATTTTCTGAAGTACCATCTCAGCAAGATCGGAGAACCTGTCTGGGATCTGTCGGAGGGACTGGAGCATTGCCATGGCATCAATTACGAGCACGGAAGTATGTGGTGGTAGGTTGCTGATGGTGTTGATTCCACTCTCGAGTAATTTTGGAAGAACTGCCTTGTTGGTTTTGGCTAAGGAACCGTCACGCAAAGCCAATGACCACGGGAAAGGACCCAGCTCGTGCACCAGTAGCTGCCGCAGGTCTATCTTCCGATTCTGGCCGATGACCACCAATCGCGCAAAGAGATCGGTGTCAGCTGTCAACGTGACCACCTTTCCTTCACGTGTGACTGCGGTCTTCTTTTTGGCTTCACTGAAAGTCCCTAACTTTAGCTTGGATAGCGTATCAAAAAAACCCTTTGAGCTCGAAAGCAGACGATCCTCTACAAATGATGTAAGGGCAGCTGTACCCTTAGTCTTCGCACTTAGCAGGTCTTCTCTAACACGTTCGCTGGCCACTTGACCAGAGCTGAGGCTGACAAGCTCCTCGGAACTGTCGAATGGGTCCATCCATCCACATATCACCTCCATTACTTTGTTTATATCTTCCTCGTCGCGTCGCATTCTTGCCCGTCCTGTTTCCTTGTGAAGGCGATTATCTTGTGAGACATTGGCCATCTCGCGGCACTTGTCAACGAACGCTGCACGGGAATGGGCTGTCAACAACCATCGCCGTACAGCATTCTTTCTAAGACTAAACCCAATGATTCCTCCTTTTGTTTTGGTACTTCTATTTAATGTTTGCTCTATAGTTTGATCGACAGGAAGCTGGGAGAAACCGTGCAAAGTCGTCCTTTGCACGCCGAAGTCGCCATGTTCAACCATTCTTTGTGCTTCAGGGTGGGTTTCAGGAAGCATCAGCATCTGAAGTAGATAAACGGGCGTGTACCGCGCATAATTGACATGGTCATAGGCGAAGAACCACGGCAGCATTTCTTTCAAACATTCTAGATGAAGTGACCAGTTGCCTTCTCGAGTAGCTCTAATGAATGACATCAGTAGTGACACCATCTCCAGATAGGATATCCAAAACAATTTCAGAGGGCCCTTGTCGTCTTTGCTGTACTCTTCATACAGCTCGAACACGTTATCGAAGTCATCTGTTCCTATCAGAACGTTCCATTTCTCCATGGACAGCTCTTTGCGGATAGCTTCGATGGAAACGGCTAAGCTTGGGTAACGGGTTTGATGACCCTTGGACTCCAGCCATGCCTTGAAACCATTCCAAAGAAGCCTCTGAAGAGCTTCATACACGATCTGAAAAAAGAGAGATGAAAAATAGAAAAATGATATTTTCAACCTGATTGTACACAAAATAGCTAAGTTGTACGCGCGTTCTGATTGATTGAGAGTGCATTCTCACACGCACGGCAGATGTAAATTTTAAAAACGCAATAAAAATCTTATTTCTGTGGTTTAAAATGGGACGCACTTGGGATGCTGGAAACACACTTGAAAAGTCGTGAGTTTAAAACTTTTCTCGTGTTTTTCCAGTATCCCTTGTGCGATAACCACATTTATAATCCACAAAACTTTTATTGCTTAATTACACAACAGGGTGTATCATTGTTGTCAGCTACCAACCTTGTGGGTTCGCAAGGCACGGTTGTAGTGGCGACCCTCTAGTACTCCATTGACAGAGCCCGTCCCCACAATGCCACTCTCGACTAAGATGTCTTCTAGTCCGGCGTCTCTAAAGCGCTTTCCGATGGACGCCATAAAGGCACATATGGTATGAAAGGAGCCCATCCTTGGAACTAGCCGTTGGAACTCGTGGTCTGTGTTGTGCCAGATTACTTCTAAAACCTTGGCATATATCGCCTGGTCTAGAACAACAGTGACGTCATTCTGTCCGAGATGGTCCGCCATCTGCAGGGACTTCTTCAGTATGGTATACACAGTTGGCATCTCAGTTGGGCTTGAGTCGATCACTTGGCAGTAGCCTACACAGCTTTCCCGTGGAATTTGGTCTTCCTGGAGCTTGATGTTGAACCCAGTCCACGCGGGTATTACTTGACGTCTATCATCTGAAAACGTGAACAAGCTGTCCTGGATAGGTTGTCTACACAGCATCCAGCCAAAGTCAATCTTTCTCGCGTAAGCTCTTGTTTGCGGGTCGATCTGAATGACATCTTGTAATGACACGTTGAATGTACTAGGACCTTGACGGTTACCAGAGTGAAAGGGTAGAACGTCTGTTGGAACGCTTGCTAACGAGCGTGATCTGGAGCGAGGTTTGCCGGCTGTCGTCATATTTGGGGGTAGAGCACAAGATAAGGGTTTCCGCTGGATTGCAATTCCATTGGTGCAGTGGGTCGTCCCTTTCCCTAAAAGAAAAAGAACATTACAGTTTGGACAGAGAAACTACGCACATCACCACCTTTCAAAACCTTTTTTACCATTATTTATGCACTTATATTTAATTTGATTAAAAGTACCTGACAGGGTTTCTTCAAGTATGTCATTATTATCCCAGCAAAACACGGCGGGAATTCCAGTAGTACATGTACTTGGAATAACAATTCCGTCCTCTGCCTGGCCAACTCCTTTTCTGCGAGGGCGGTTTCCAGCTCTTCAATCTGTGAATATGACAAACCATGCCCTAGCCTGTTCAATATTGTGATCAGCTCGGCATTCCCGGTCAAGCTCTTCACTGTCAGAGGGAGTGTGACATGTTTCGGTGTTTTACCCGGCCGCGAGTAACGATGTGAATAAAATCTTGCGCTATAGAAAGTACAGTTCGATTAACTTCTTGGGAAGCATTCGACACTCTCTCTTTGCAGAATTCCGAACAAGGCGAGCAAATCCAGTAGACCATATTATAGAGTAGGTCGGGCACCATATCATTGCTACAGTTTAGATCATCTACCGATGGCGGCCATGTCATCGCGGGCTCAATCTCGGACACGACACCTCGAATAATCTTTGCGGCGTGAAAAACCTGGGCATATCTGCCGTCCTCAGCATTCGCTGTGGCTTCTCCGTTTCCTTCCATTTCTACGCTCTCTACTTCCGCGCTGTTATTCATGACGGTTTCTATGACCTCGCCGGTAGAAATGTTGGCGCTAAAGACTATTTCACTCTTCTGTCTGGCATGTGGCTTCCGGTACGATAATGAATTGCCAAAACATTTTAACAGACGGTTTTTTAACTTCGAGGACCTGTACTGTGGTGCGTTAACGCCCTCAGCGGCTAAGTGACTACGATACTGTTCTAACAAGTCAGCCATTTTCACAGCCTTTCCCTGATCGAGAACTTCATATTGTACAACCTGTTTCAATGGTTGGAATGCTTTGTTGTAACTCTCATCGGCGGCATCTTCCTCTTGGCAATTTTCCTTTTCGACTTTGTCGAGGGTCGATGGACGGACATAGCCGTTGTAGCATGAGCGATGATATTTGATGCCCAGGGCGACTGGATCTTGACCTTCGATTTGCAAGAGAAGACGTCTGTCACACCGAATTCGTGCTGCATTTAGCAAAGATGCAGCAGCAGACGCAGTCATATTCGATCTCAAAGATACTGTACGTCTTACTCCACTGCCAACGTTGGGCTTAAATTTCCCTTTTTGACAAATGGCACATTTGCAAATGTCGAATGGTTGAGATTGCGACCTCGAGGCTCGCGGTTGTCTTGGGGGCTAACACTATAAGACTGGTCATCGGGCGCATCGTTTTCGCGAGAGACATCGACCACGCTTTCCCGCTCTGCTATCTCGACTTTTTTCTTGTCCGTGTAGATCTGGTAACATCGTCGATGGAATCCCCCTCGTGGCCCATCTCTCCATAGTCCTTTCATTTCGCGCCATACACCGTCCTTTCTCTTGTTTGCACATTTTTCAAACTTCTCCCAGCTAGTCACAGAAAAAGGTGTCAGACACCCGGAAACGTTACTCACGTGGCACAGGCATTGGTTCCACGTTTGACTAGGTGTCAATGGGCGCTTCCTGGAGGAACCTGGCTGAATTTCGGCTGTCATGTTGTAATTATGTCAGGAGTGCCTTGCAACTGTTGGAGATAAAATATAAAACGCGCGCGTAGTGTATTAAGACAGGTTATTTTACAACTTTGAGGAACGTTTGGCCAAAAATACTGTTGCTTAATGATTTCTATACTAATTTGTAGATTTGTGGTCCACATTTCGAAATATCACAAAAGGCAGAGGACTGGGTTCGCGCCGCCACAGAAAAAAGCGTTAACAAATGGAAAAATTCTATAGAATCTATATAGGCTGTGATTGACAACCATTCTAGGTGCGAAAAATACGTCTATCTGTATAAACTAAAATTTATTTTCTCAGCTTCCTCTGGAAATGTTTTACCGGCGCGATAATACACGAATACTACCATGAAGACCTTTGAAATGAGACTAAATTCAAAGCAACAACTTTTTTTATTTCGAGTAACAAGATTTTTTGCCGCTTTCTGGCAAAATTGCTCGAAGTTCTAAAAAAATCTGTCTTAAATATTATTATATAAACTTCAGTGTTTTACAGGGATTTCTGCCACTGAGAAAAACCAATACTACTACTACTAATAATAATAATAATAATAATGGTTACGCAAATCGGAATCCACTAGGTGGCTCTTCTTCCGTTGCGGGACCTACGGTTTAACGTCCTTATCCGAGAAGACGATATTTTTACATGTGAAAATATCAGCCATTATGTTTTCTTCCTCGTGGCCAAAGGCGCTTCCCTGGAGCATGGCAGTGTTTCTTGTTTATATAATAAACAGAATAATACATGGACGCTTGGAGATATGGAATTTATCTTCTCGTGTTCACTTTTGATATCTCACTCGTTCGCTGCGATCACTGTTCGATATCAATGTGAACACTCGAAGATAAATTCCATTATTATTATCTAATTATTCACGGTTGATAAAAATAAAAATTTATAGAGTCAATAATATTGCTTCGCCACAAATATATTGTAAACTCAAAACGAATAACTGGAAAACTATTTTTTGTAACATGATTTCCGGATATTTAGGCTGTGTGAAAATAAATTAGAATAATTTATTTGATCAGCCAATCAGAACGAAAATTTTTAGAACGCGTGATGACGTCAGCCGCAAATTACTCTACCTCGTGGTTCTTGGGTTACAAAGATTCAAAGCTCCGCTAAAAACACTGGCATTTTCTACGTTTAAAGAAAGAAAATACCGGCACCACGGCACAAACTTCCAAGTTTGTTTGGTGTTTTTTCCCTTACGAAAAGTTTCCCTTTCGAAAAGGAAAAGTCTAGTAGTTTACAAGAGAAAACATCCGAAGACCATTGAAAGTATTATGGCAGTGACTCAAGTGCTCTCCCGTCTATGCAAGGGACGTTGCTGTGCTGGTTCAACTAGCTTGTAGTTGTTGAAGCTTAAGTCATGCAATTATTTGGATAGTTGGACAGGTGTTTCCTGTATGTATTTCCCTGATTAACAATGGATCCAGATATCCTGCATGATGTACGTTGATTGCCACGAAAACATGTCTTCGAGAACTTTCGGCGAGCATCTCCGACTCAAGAACCCGACATAACTTTTAAGCTTAGTTACAGTTTTATATTATTCTGACAACAACAGAATCAAATACGATGTAACAAATTATTATCTCTAAGCGAAAAGGCTGGCAATACTCTGGATTTATTGAGAATTATGAGGGCGAAACGACCACACTTTATATCACGGGATCATCATGTCACATCTCTCTACAAACTGTAAGTTTATGCTTAGCTTAAGCTTTATAATATCTTATAATACTTAGTTTCATTGCATGTAAGTTATGACCTCTTAAAGGCTTAAATCGTGTAATAGTACATTTTGTTGCGCTGATAAGTTTAATACATGCTTTTGTTCAAAATCCAGCAATCTTCATCTTATCGAATTGGAATTTCTGGCGAGCAAGCGAGCGGCTATGATTATTTTCAGCTAGCTGGTGCAGCAGCAATTTATCGCCGCGAAAACGATTCAGTTTTACTACAAAAAAATCGAACTAACTAAAGCTTGAGACTTAAGCTTATTCAGCTTTAGAAATCGGCTAGGAAAGTCTACATAAATATTTAATTTTGTCCATCCTTATAAGTAGGGTTTCAAACAAAAAATCTATGTATACTCTGATGTATGTATTATGTGAGGAGCTAATTCGAAAACCATGAAATTTTTAAAGAAAGTTTTTTATCCACGGGTATGGACAGACACTGAGCTCTGAGATGACAATGTAAAAGGTTTTCACATGTTTGTGATTGTATGAATGAAATTTTCTTTCAAGCTCGCGTAGAATGTCTTCAGTCGATGGTATCGATTTGCTGCCAATAAAGACAACTAGTTTTATTCATCATCAAGCTTCTATTTAGTTTTGAAAGCCGTAAAATTCTAGAATCTTTGCGTTGACGTTGCAGCTTCTCCAGCGAAAACAACTGTCCGCCTCTGTGTCACACAGGCAGTACAAACTATGCACTTATAAATCCTTTAATTGATTTTATTAATGTACAAAAAAAGTTGACGGTTCAACACGATACAACGAGTCTTATCGGATTGCAACAGCTTGACATTTAAAATAAGAGAAGATTATTCGTGAATAAGATTTTCTGTGTTTGGAATACTTTCTCAGCACTGATCGCACAATTATTATTACGATATGAGCTTGGATCATACCATACACATATAGTTTCCATACGCTCTGAAATATAATTTAGAATCTAAAATTGCGTATGTGGTATTTGTTTTGTAAATGTTTTCTTACCTGTAATAATCTTTCTTTCATCTTGTAAGACATCATCCTGGACTGCGATCTGTATTGAATTTCCCGCGCGCGAAAGGCACCAAAACGAGGCTGTCATTCACTGTTTTTTATAAGCAAATCAAATAGCCTTCGCGTTTAAACCAAAGAAAAACTGATAACCCACACGCAAAAGGTTAACATTTGTACTGCTTGGCTTTGCAAAACAGCACATTTGCAAAACATATCTTTTTAAAGATAATAAGGAATAAATTAATTCTGGCAATTTTTCACAAACAGACTGACAATGTCTGCCTATCATCTAAATTAATTATCGACAGTGACTAATCTTGAAACATACAACTTTCTGTTGTTGTTTTCTAACGAGTTCGTGTATCCTAAATGTCTGTACAAGGTGATTTCCCTTTATATGGTGGCAGTACATCCAATAGTTTTCTTCAACTACCTTTCAGCCAAACCGAAGTGATTAGCTGAGTACTTCCGGTCTAGCTTTTTGTTTTCATTTTCGTGCAAAAGCTAGGGATTGGACCATTTTTTATTTATTGAGTACTCGGCTTGTGTGTGTGAAACGAAAGGTATCGCTAAAAAATGATTAAAGAAAGCAATAGCTTAGAAAATCTTGTAAAAAGTGCAACAAATCCTGTCTTTTCAACTGTCGAGTAGTTGCCATAGCGACAGCGCTCCTTAAATGGCGCAAGTAAGACTATAGGTATGGAATATTTTTCACAACGATATTTTGAAGGTCCCTGCCAGATTTCATGTTTTTTAAACAGAGACTTCCAAAGATATGGGATGTTTAATCAGTGTGACACTTTTTGGTTGAAAATTGACCCCACCCACCCCCCCACAAAACAGCCCTCTAGCTCATTAGTTAAGCAGGAAATATATCGTGTAACAAGTGGATTTATAAATTTCATTGATTGAGCGTTAATTTGATACCAAGTTCACTAGGGCAACAGGGGGGTGCTACGAAATCATACATTTCTGGTCTTGGCTCATGGACTAATACCCTATTTGTTCGAATAAGCGCCCCGCTTATTAAATTTTTGAGGTCTCTAATGCGGCGCTTATTCGAAGGCGGCGCTTATTAAATTTTGAATGAGAAAGTGACAAAGGATTTGTTTCTTGGTTACTTAACGTTTCATTTTCTGCCTATGTTTTCACAACAGTTAATATACTATGAGGATTTTCTTTTGATTTAAACTAGGAACAATTGTCATTGATTAAAATTTTCAATTTTAAGTCGTTTCTTCGCTTTTTTGTGGTTGTCGCCAAAAACGGCCACACCCAAGTTGCGGCGCTTATTCGAGGGCGGCGTTTATTCGAACAAATATGGTATGTCAACCAAGTGCCGTGATTACCAAGAGTCTTAATCTGCTACTAAGTTTGCCGCTAACGCATTGACATTGTAACTTTATGTAAACTCGGATAAAAACATCACGCCTTAACACAATAAATGCGTAAACAAACTTATAATTTACAATTTGTGCTATTGTGCTTATTTTTCTTAAGCCTAGCGCTCACCAATGACATTTTGCCTGAAGAAATAAATCGGTTTCAAATAAAGTATGTTCTATTTTTATTCTCAAAGTTTATGACCATAATCGAGCATCGAAATACAATCTCTCGGTTTTCATGTGACGTCATCAAAAAGCTAACTTCTAAACCAAGAGATCTACAGAGATGTCCTTTCGGTGATGAATATAACTCTATTCAAGGATTTGTCACATGAAATTTCGGCACCTTCTGCCACGTAGTTCTCAAGATATCGCCATAGCTATTTATGTCACGCAACACCAGTCACGTATTTTGAGCTTGCCGTATTTCAGCCGATTTGCACCGTTCTTACCTATTTGGCATGTCAGCATGTTATAAACGTTCATATCTTACCATTCTGATACTATTCTTATAATTTGGTTTGAAAATAGCGTCGTTTTGGAGACCCGATTATTGGCCGCCATTATGGAGTCCCTCTGCTGGGGCTCCAACATGGCGGCTCCATAAAATTACTGTACAAAATGGCGCACATTCACTTGCTAATATCTCGCTCGAAAACTGACCAATCGGCCTAAAATTTACCCAGGAAACATAATTTGTATATTCTTTATAATTTTATTAGCCATCCAGTGTTTAGAAGTTAATTTAGAGAAATAAATTTCGTCACGTGACAAGTGAAAACCAATAATATTTTTCTAAAGCACAAATCATCCTGATCCCAAAATAGCAGAAATTATACGGATAGTCCTGAAGCGAAAGAGTATCACTCCATGGAATGCTCCTACGTTTCCAGGGTTTTCAGTAGTAAATATTAGATCCGCACCAGTTGCAGTATGTTGTCCGCCTTTGTATGGTAACCCTGTGGAGTGCAGCTCCGGGTCGATGTCTACTTGGTACTGCAATACATAGAAACAGCTAGGCCGCGCGCAACTGGCTGTTTTGTGTGTTTTTGTCCGCTAAGTGGCGTTGTTTTTATCGAGTGGACACGAAGCTGGACCGAGGTCAAACTTTTTCCTCTCCCTCTAGCTCCTATCCCCCTCCCCAAGAGTGCTTTATGACCTCGGTCGAGGCCTGTCAAGACCATGTTTCTGATTGATATCGCCTGGTTCTTTCGAGTTCATTAAAAAGTTCCTCCGCTTTTTCGTTATCCATGCTTCCTTCTTTCATAAATACCTCGATGATAGCGTCTCTGACATCTGTTGGCATCTGCTTTGAGTTTCTGAAATGTGACATTTTTGCGTCTTAAAAATGTTTCAGGTAACACATGTCGTCGCTGTTCTCAGCTTTGTAGAGTTGGCAGTTGGGTGCTGTGTCTGCGTTTTTAATCGATGCGATCCGTGTGAGCCAATCAGGTCCTTGCTAGGTTCGCCTATTTTGGTATGGGTGTGCCGCCGAGGTCTCTAAAGCCTGACCCTATATAAAACTTCCTTGCGCCCTATCAGTGCAGTTCCTTGTCAAAGGACCCAATTAACTCCATAAGGCGTTTGGTTTGATTGACTACGCAGCAAAACCCAACTACCAATATGCCACTCGGTGTATTAAACATGCTGTGTCGCGTGTTACATAAAAGAGTTGCAAGCTATGCCAGACCCGATATATTACACATATTTTCCTAAGGAAAAAATTGGGACTATCCGTGGAATAATAATACACAAACACATCCTATGAGTATTCGTGTTACAAGAGTCCATTGCTAAGAGTAATTATTATTCAGCCATGCCACTATCTCGGTTCTGATTGGCTAACAGTACGCAGCGAAACGTTGTTGGCGCGGAGTTCGTGACGTCATACTCCAGACATTAGGATTGATGCACTCTAATGACGTCATAACGCAAGCCAATAGGTTTGACCGCCATCTTGGTTTTCATTTCGGAATTGAAAGCCGGTTTTGCCAATATTCTCGTTGAATCTGTTATGATTTTTGCCAAGAGATCATTGGTCAGGATATCTAAACATCAACTATGGCTATTTGAATTGAATACGAAAAGGAAAATACCATGGACGTAAGCTGAAGTTGAAAAACCGTTTCGCCGTGCAAGGCCTCATCGTTGACTTCGTTTAGCTAGGTAAGAATTCCTGGTTGCTGAATAATAAAACAATTATTGAATTCGGTTTTCGCATGATAGTGAGACTTGTCAACGCCTCGAGTTAGTGTTATCCGCCTCAGCTTCGCTTCGGAAGATAACACAAACCTCGGCGTTGACAAATCTCACTATCATGCGAAAACCGAATCCAACAATTGTTAATTATTATACATTGTACTCATTATCGCGATTCTGATTTGCCAAGAGTGCGCGCTTTACTTTGGGAATCACGCAATTTGAGGGGCTAGCTCAGCCTAGTCTCAGGCCCTGGGCGGGCTTCCTGTGCTCGGAGATGAACCGTCAGGATGCGCGAGTACTGGGCCGACCTCACCCGCAGAACGCGTTCGGGGAGAGGGAGGTATCCAATGACGTAACATCACACGCCTTACCAACCACAGGAAGCCCACCCAGAACGCCAGCGACTAGACTGTGGCTACCTGAATCTTGATTCTACGCGCGCAATGCATCATGGGCCTAAGGCGCGTAGATTCGACTTTGGAAAGTGCCAGCTTTGCAGCTAAAAGCAAAGATGGCTTCTCCTTTGCATCTTCAAACGAGGACAACACTGCTCAATTACTAGAAAACAAAGACTCGAAAAACGTAAAAAGACATCAAGAGAGATCCTCGCATCAAATTATTTACTTGGGAAAAGTTGAATAAGCCAAAAGAATTGCTTGAGATTGCTTTGGAGAAAAATTAACTTTTTTCATCGCGAAATATTTTTTTTTTACTGTATCAATGTATAATAAAACAATTATTGAATTCGGTTTTTGTGATATCCGGAATAAACAATGTCCCGCCAAGTGGAATCATGCTCGGCCATACGCCCTCGCTTGATTCCACTTGTTTATCCCGGAGAGCACAAAAGCCTCATCCAATAATTGCTTAGAATCTTATATTAGTTTGTTCCCATGAGCGTCAGAAAAAGTGTCCATTTTTAGTAACATGCTTTCGTTGCTAAACTACCAGCCGTTGCTGAATTTCACTCGCGTCGCTTGGAGATTATATTACTATAGCAGCGCCCTCATAGTTGGTTAGCTGAAAGTCTCGTTCAATTTTATGGGAAATTGTGTTCCTCAAAATAAAGAAAAACGTTCCTATAGAAGCCATGTATTTTTATCAGCAGATTTCATATGAATGGAATAATTGTTCTGTCAAAACTCCCCAAAGCAATCAGGACACTTGTGCATCTTTCACTTAAGGTATGAGTATACCTTTGAAGGGTGTCGCGGGGAAAAAATTCGTATCGCGTCACAATTTACACCACAAATGTCGTTCATATTTAAGCAATAAAAGTACTTTCGGCGTGCTCTCTGCTTTCTTACAAACACGAGTGGGATGTTGGGAGAACTGACTGATCAAAACTTGAAAGACACGAGCCGAAGGCGAGTGTCTTTCAAGTTTTATCAGTTCGACCAACATTCCCCGAGTGTTTGTAAGAAACCAGAGAGCACGCGGAAAGTATTTTTATTGCTTTTAGAAAATATCATACACACGCGCGACAGCGTTGCGTGACAATCGTGTTTCTAAGGTCTCTTACAAACACTCTTTTTAACCAATCAGAATGCGCACATTCACAATACAACATAGGTGTTATTTTCTAAATCATTTTAAAGCTAAAAGGTTGGGCTATCTGATGAATAACTTTGTTTTCATTATATGGTACATTAACATATATTTCTTTAGCTCTAAAGAAAAAAGTACCGACTTTCTTGAAAAAGTTCCAGCTTCTTCCAATTAAATTGCACAGCTCCAAATTTAAGCAAAATCTATTCTTTAGAAGGTGATCTAAAAAAGGGTGTGCGGGATTTTTGATTTTCTTTTCAAAACATATTTTATGCTAATTTTTGTGTTAGCATTGCCAAAAATATCGATTTTCAACCTGTTTTACGTGATATTTCCGCAAATATGTAAAATATCAATAATCCCGCACACCTTTTTTCAGATCACCCTCTAAGGAATACCTTTTGCGGAAATCTGAAGCTTTTAACATTAACTGGAAGTGGCAGGAGCTTTTAAAAGCAAAAATTGGTACCTTTCCTTTGAAGCACAAAACGACGAAAACGATCCATCAAAGTAACGTTGCATATACATATACCACTAAGTAAGAAAGGCTGTTCTACAAGCTTTAAAACGATATATAAATGGCCCTTGTAGTGTAAATAATGACGCAACAGTGATTTTTTTCGCGAAAATTTGACATCCCTCGCGCAAAGGTATACTCAAAGTGAGCTCATAGGGAGTGTATTCATGAAATTACATCTCACTTACCCAGCCACATAACACATGCTGTGTTTATTGATTAAAAGGTCCCATAGAAGAGCGCTTTGCTCACGTAATCGATGTTGCACGTAGATTTTGTCTTCCTAAAATACAATTTAAGGTATAGATATAGGTTAATTTAGACAACATTGGCAAATTTACGATTTTCGACTTTTCGTGACGCAGCCATCTCAGCACGTGCCTCAAATTGAAAAAAGTTCAACTTTAGAACATGATATTAAAAAAAAAATCTTGAAAATCAAAACATTAATCTGTTATCATAATTCAGTTTCGAGCGGTCGCGTTTATAGAATCCCAAACATCCTGGAACTATTATAGCAAACACACTGATCTTTTGTTTGCGACCCCAAATCTAGAGTTAGGCAATAAATTTCACCAATACGCCCAAACCTTCATTCTTTAAGCTTTACACTCAAACCGGATTTTCGTTTCCTCACAACTTTGCAACATTGCTGAACAACATTGCAATGATTATCAACTTGCTATCAAGTTGCTAACCAGCGCCGAACAATTTCTAGCCTGCGTAGCAAGCGTTCCCGTGTGTTTTCAGGGAAAAGAAAGCCGAGAAACAGAGGAGAAAGCGGCGAGAAGTTCGACGAGCAAGTTTTTGGCCGCGCGAAAATGGTTTTTTTTTGCGCTCGCCCCATTTTCGGGCGGCCAAAAACTCGCTCGTCGAACTTCTCGCCGCTTTCTCCTCTGTTTCTCGGCTTTCTTTTCCCTGAAAACACACGGGAACGCTTGCTACGCAGGCTAAACAATTTCCTAGAAGGAAATCTACCAAGAACTCAATTGTTTGCCATTTGTATGATTTTGCTTTAAATAAGCCATATGTTTATAATCAAAACTCAGCACCTTGATCGATTTTTTCTAGGAATTTTTTTTGCCGCTATTAGCAACTTGCTCGGCACATTTGCAAATTGACCGAGAAAGTTGATAATCAATATTGCAATGTTGTTCAGCAATGTTGCAAAGTTGTGAGGAAACGAACTATATTCCGATGTAGATGTTCAGGCAAGCCTGTGGCCGCGTAGCACTAATGCTGTGTTTAGACCTAGGTTGTTTACTGCAGTAAGCCGAGTTACTGACCTACCGCGGTTGAATTTGATGACCTTAGTTGGTCAGTAAAGTGTTTATACTCGCTAGCTTGACCTTAGTTCATCTGTCAACGGCCATGAGTTTGTAATTTACTTGTTGGCAGGAATCACTTTCACTGTCATTGACACGAATGAATAAGCACTGTTAATACTAGCTTTATCGCCACTGCCTACTTTTCTGGTGCTTTTTAAGATAATCCAGAATTCCAGGTTTAAGCGATTGCTACTTCTGAGACTTCTGAATGCTTATGTAAATAGTTCTGGAAATTAAAGTCATCACAATTGATAACAGATGTCGCTTGCTGTAGACAGCAATGATCTTGATCAAAGGTCGATGGTTTCGACCGTCGCTGAATGTACTCTCCAAAGACTTTTTCCTTGACTGTTGCGAAACCGGCTTATATATTTTCAGCTACTCTGCTCACTAAATTCGAGTGTTTTTGCGCTGTGACACGTTGTGTTCAATCTGTCATCGTGACCCCAGTTAACTCAGTTACTGCCCTAAACCAAGCCATCTAGAATAGTTAACGTTTACTCAACCTAGGTTGACTTTCCTTTGTCTTTGCCGGCATTTACTGAGGTCAGAAAAGCTGTTTACACTTATCTAAAATTTACTGAGGTTAGTAAATCGGTTTACTGCAGTAAACATCCTAGGTCTAAACTAGGATTCGATTTGGGAATTTATTATATCCATTTTGAAATCACTGTCAATCCCTGCAATCTGATTGGCTTACAACAGTGCGATTTATTCCCAAATCGCATCCTTTTGAGTCTAAATCGCATCTTTTTCTCAGCCAATCAAAATGAAGCACCAAAATCAATCAGCCAATCAGATTTCAGGGTTAAAAGGCACTGACCAATCAGATTACAGGAAAATAATAACCATCTGCCTGCAATTTTTTGGGGAAATTCTCCCCTTTCTTCTTCTGCTTGAAAAGAAAAACAAGAAACAAAAACAAAACTATGGATAAAACTTTAAATATTTACAGTACCTTTTTATCTGTCGATTTTCCAGAGTATGATATCAGTTTCACGACAATATGTATGATTTTCAAGGAATAATCTAGCACGTCTGGTGCAAAATTCCGGTCGAGTCCAGGAATCCAAGTCCACCGAAAAACAAACAACATCAAATTCCACAAAATGAAAAGATGATGATTTTACATGCTTTCCGGTAGACAGTGGTAGAAGAGCTGAAGTCTAAAGTGATCAATAAGAAAACTTCCCAGTTAACACAAAGCTGGATGAAAGTGTTCCGCAGATTCACAGCTGATAGTGAAACGATGCCGCCATCTTGAAAATCACCTCTGCTCATACACATCTATCAAACTCCACTCTCTTCAAACACGAAGAACACTACCATCCACAGCCAGATGCAGCAAGCGATGAAATTTAGCAATACAGCTATAATTTGAAGTCAAGCTTTGGTTTTTAAGCCATCGCAAGTCAGCTTTCGCCCAGCAAAGTCAGTTCCATCGCAAAACTTCAATATTTCTACGTCTCCAACTCCACTCTTCCACGCCATCTCCAAGGCCGCAATAAAAGCGACGAGCATTCCTTCCTTGTGTCAGACAATGACAATTACTTTGTTGAATTGTGTATGGTGTGATTTTAAACATGAGTGATCTCAACTCTGAATGAACTTTGCAGATGAGTGATCGAAATCGTTTTGTTTGTCACATGACAATTTCTGCATATTTAAGGAATGGTCCATGCTTAGCGTGCGTATATCCAGTTCTGGAAGCACGCGGATAGTTGAGAGAGCACGAAGGTAGCGTAAGAGTCGCACGAGGCGTTAGCCGAGTGCGACTCTAGCTAGCTGAGTGCTCTCTCAACTATCCAAGTGCTTCCAGAACTGGATATACGCACTGCTAAGTATGGACCATTGCTTTTATAACATAAACAACGAAGTTTCGCAAAATAAAGTTGGAAACAAAACGCACGCAAACAACAATCCCCCATAACTTGCAAGAAACATTTAAGCTTAAATCATGCTCGAACGGGAATAAAATGCGGTTGGAATTATAGAACTGGATATACACACGAACTGACAAATCTCTTCTCTCTTTTTAGCCGTTTTAGTTACACTGTAAGTGGACTTTTCAAAAGCTAGTGGAAAATAATACATGGCTTTGTGAGGTGGATTTTCAGCACTGAAATTTTACAAGGAAACCCTTTTCAAATTAAATGACAAAAACAAACTTGACTATTTCGTAGAAAATATAATGAAAACATAGTCTTTTCTGATTCTCATATTTTATTTAGGCAATCATGGCATTGCAAGAGAAAATAATACGAAGAAAATCGAAAGCAGCGAAGGAAACCTTACTCGCCAAAAGAGAAATTGCAAACTACTAAATTTGAAGTAGCTGATTTTAGGGTTAAAAAACATTAATCCCAAACAAAATTAATTTGGATCAATTGATTTGCTTACCTGCTAACTTGTTCCTTTCACGAATATTTCACATGACAGTTTTGTGGCCGCTGAAGTAGAAATTCTTCCGGACTTGAATAAAAACAGCACTCAAAACAGAGCCCTCTAGACAAAACTTGCACGAAAAGGAGCAAACTTTTGCAAAAACAAACCTATCTATCAGTCATCGGATTTCCGAAACTACATAAATCCATCTGAAACAGGTTCCTTTTCACTTGCTTTCAATTTCCAGAGTTGTTTTAGATCCAGGGTGTTGTTTTTGACAGCTTTTGTGACATTGGCGAGCTCAATCTTGCTCTCGTTTCGCTTGATTCCGAGTGTGACGTACTTTCTATGGGAAATCTCTATGGTATATCCATTTCTTTCACATAGAAAATCAGCCAATCAGAGCGCGCGTTATATCGTGTCTATGTTATAAAATGAGTTCGATTTGCATACAATGTTAGTGTGAGGCATTTCCGGTTTCGAGAAAATAAAATGAAAGAATCCTCTGGGCCTCTAGAATGTGATTTCAAAATGGATATAATAAAGTGGTAATTGAACTTCGTGTCGTGCAATTTTGGTCTGAAATCATACTTGTGATTTCAAATCAAACTCGCGCTACGCGCTCGTTTGATTTTGAAATCACGCGTATGATTTCAGACCAAATTGCACTCCACTCAGTTCAATTACCATTATAAATCGCACTGTTGTAAGCCAATCAGATTGCAGGGATTGACAGTGATTACAAAATGGATATAATAAAAAGCTAAATTGACCGGACTCGACATTCGTTTTGACTGTAAACTGATACCACTGTTCGCTTTTAGCTTCAATTGCGGCTCGCCACGATTTTTTTCCGTGGACACCTCTCCAACGTATATCTATATATGTGCATATGTGTGAATTTTAAACAGCTATTAGAATTAATCATAGGACATTTGGAATTATTTTCTTGTATGTAAATAGAGAGAAGGATTGCAGACCAGTGGGAAATGCACGCGCAAAAGATACACTCGAATGTTGTACACCCGCCTTATTCCATGGCTAACTGGCCCTTGTGGCCTGAAATTATTCTTTTCCTTTATATTCACTCAAGCTCAAAGACAAGAGATAATTACATGAGAGTGAGGCCACAGGGCCAATGGAACACCCACCTTATTCCAAAATGGCTAACTAGCCCTTGTGGCCTGAAATTATTATTTTCCTTTATATTCACTCAAGCTCAAAGACAAAAGATAATTACATGAGAGTGAGGCCACAGGGCCAATGGAACACCCACCTTATTCCAAAATGGCTAACTGGCCCTTGTGGCCTGAAATTATTATTTTCCTTTATATTCACTCAAGCTCAAAGACAAAAGATAATTACATGAGAGTGAGGCCACAGGGCCAATGGAACAAAAAATCGCCATTTTGGAAAAAAGGTGTATGGCTAAGTTAGACGTTTAACAGATCAAGATTTGAGATTTAAAAAGTCGGATAAACTTATAATTGGAAACGTAAATCAATGTACCTGATCACGTGAAAATGCAGTGAAGACCCTTAGCCCACCCCTCTTGGTAAGCTCTTGCCATTGCTCCTGAAAGAAGAAATCAGCGTCTCGATTCCGTGATCCGAAGAACAGCACGCAGTCTGCACCTGAAATATCATACAAAGGAATCTCAACATGAGCCATACTGGAAGTGTCGTACCGTGACTAATAAAAGTCGACCCTCGTATTTTACGGCTAATTTTCAAAACATCGATTTCTTTTTGGATTTGCTGTTCCGCCAGTCAAATCGTATGAGCCAATAATATTCTTGCCCTGTTTCGCCTAGTGCAGTCGCCTGGCTTTCGGTCGCGACGTTGTCTCGTTTTCTTTCAGAAGAAAGCCAGACAAGTGTACAAACAGGGCAGGCGGGGTTGACAGGCAGCCATCGGGAAAGCCATGAACAAATTGTTGATGTTTTTACGTGGGCCACGATGCAACGGTTTTTAGTTGTAATAAAACTTTAAGCCACTATATTTGGTGACTTGGCCTATGGCCTCCACAGTAGTTCTACACGATAAGTGCAAATAAGTGTGTTCCATACCTTGTCTGCCAAGAGCAAATTTATCTTCAATAAAGCTTCTAAACGGTGCGACCCCAGTGCCTGAAGAGGGAAAAGAGTGTAATTAGAGAAATTCGTTCAGGTTGAATTTTTTTCTTCTACCGTTGAATAGGAATCACGGATGAATAAATACAATGTGAGCCTCAATGTGAAGCAAAAACGCGAGCACCAATGGGGTCTAAACGTTATCCTCGAGTTTTGATTGTATGGCTAGATTCAAGCTTCATAAATGTCTCGTTTATCCACACCTTATTCGGATTGAAGGCTTCCCCTGCAATTATGCATTGATGCCTATTCTGCGGTGGAATAGTTAATTAGAAGTGGACTATTCTGGCAGCATGTTTCCAGTGTTTGAAACACAAAGACTCGCACAGAGCCTGTCAGATTAAAAGTGGATTATCACAGGATCCAAAAGAGAGCAGGTTTAGGTGAAGGTCTGAGCCAGATAATAGCAACTTGTTAGTAAGATATTTTGCCTTTGGCACTGACAAAGTGGTCCTCTCTCAATGATGAAACACACTCACAGGGCATTTCTGCAGAGACTCAAAAGGCGAATTTCCCATGGCACAACAATGTGAAGTGTTCGGCTTTCCCATGGCTAAACACGTGAATTCCGAACACTTCCCATTCTTGTGACAATGGAAATTCGGCTTTTCCCATGAATGGGTTGCTGCAGAAATTCCCTGTGACTCAACGCACATTTTTAACAACAACCGCGACAGCTAGCCTCCTACGTGGGCATGTCCATGTGTTTGCCAATCGTTTTGCATCGCTTCGTTGGTGTTTTCGGCAGAGCGGAAACAAAGAACGAGTTTAAACCGGAAGCGGAAGAGAAAACAGAGGATGGGGGCAAAGGAATTTTCTCTCCCCTCTCTCTCCCCTCCCCTCGCCCTCAATCCCTCAAGGCCCTTTCATGATCGCACCACAGGAAGTCCAACCAAGCGCGTCGAACTAGGTTCGAAATAGGTAGAGACGCATGCGGAGGTAGCTATCACTGAGCATCGCTGAACATTTTGCGCTTACAAGAACAAACGTTCAATGGGCAAGTTAAACTGGAATGGCGCCCCAGCATTCTCATTGAACTCATAGAAACCTCGTATCCGTTCGGTGAACAAGCGCACTTCTAAAGGATGGTCAACTCATACCTGGCCCGATCATAATAAGAGGAGTGCTATCCTCTATGGGTAAAGTGACAGTGCCTCTCTTCGCCCAGATGGGTACACGGGCGTGGCGGGGCAGGGTAGAGAGCCAAGTAGAACAAAGCCCTCGTCGAGGTCTGGAGATCTTCGTATTGTATCTGACAACTGCCACTAGGATCTGGATCTCATCGGGGTGTTCCTACATAATAATAGAAGTGAATATTTGTCTTTGTATTGCGGCAGTTATACGGGTCTTCAGTTCGTTAACACTCAACAGAACATAAATGGGAAAATGTCCTGGTGAATGCAGTCCTCTTAGCAAAGAGAGTTAAAATCGAGAGCGAATGAACGACTGAAATTCAGGCTAGAAAGTTCGTAGTTATATAATGATAAAGCAATTGAGTACAACCAGAAACATATAAGTGAGTTGAAACGTGTAACACACATACATTGCTTTAGTGCCAAGCTGCGAAATATTCGCAGAATAAACAATTGAACTGATTTTGAAAATAATGTTGTTGAAAGACTTCAAGATGTTAAATGTTAGTATATTATCACTTTCCAATGTTGCTCTACTTTATTTACTGCGGTTTTCATAATTCTGCGAACTGTCGCTAACGATTTCCAACCGTAAAACCGCCTTCTGGCTTCCGCCAATCAAACTCCCGATTCCTTTCGTCGTTACTCTTTGTGCTATTTGATTGGCCAGCACCTACCATTGCTGGAGTGACAGGAAGCCATTTTAGCACTGCTTAGGCACTGGCCAATCAGAAAGCACAAAGTGTAACGTCTTGGCGCAAAAACTCTGGACGCAAAACTTACTTTTGTTGAGGAAGCAATCGAGAAGGCCCGAGGTTGTATGGGAGGGATAAGATCGAATAGATACTCGAGCGGAACATTAGCGCTGGCATGAGGGAAATCTTGAAAAACCTGGAAAATAGAAATAGCACGTACAGAATGTTTAGCGCTCTCACGAGCGAACATTATCTTTCTCCAATCACATTGTTGTCTAGGATTGTATACTAAATCTCTAAATATCAACGTACCTCCAACGTAGTTCGCTTTTGTCTGTAACAGTAGGAATAAAGATCCTCCTGCAGAATATGAACAGAAAAAGAGACTACTATTATCACTTGGAAACTTGTAAAAATGCTCGCAATGTTCGGGTAGCGGTTCTCTACAGTTCTTTCCAAGAAAAAGGAACGCCAGAGACATGTGAGAAGTGCTTGCAGCTTCAATGTATGTCACAAAACTTAAACATGTCATCAGTAGTATAGTGTAAATAATTGCCCGTTATTTTGCGGAGCCATTTGTGGACCACAGCAAAGTCGATGTAGCTACGTTTATACGTAGGGTTGTTGCTAAGTTTATACCAAGCGCTCTGTCTGAATTGAATCGGGCAGAACAAAAGAGATTTCACTCTTGATTATATCAACAAACTTTGCTTTAATGCTTTAAACATTCAAAACTTTACTTTACGCTTGTCATGACTCAGTGTGTCAGCTCTGCAAAATTGCAAACATGGCGCCGTGTCTCTGCAGCAAAGTTAATTTATTTCTATCTTCAAAATCAATAGATCTTCAACAAAGGTAACAACCGCGCACGCAGCACCGCAGTTGTGGTGTCATGGCTCCGCGGCTCCACGTTTGCCTCGACAAAACGCTGATAAACAATGGATCCATTTGAGAACAAAAGTAAACAGGGTGCAAAGGCTCCCGGTGATGATTGGCCTTTAAATTCGTTCAACCAAACAAGCGTATGCTACCTTGTCTTTGAATATTCTTTAAGGACACATCGTTTAACGACCGGGGACTGAAAGTGGGGGAAAAAACTACAAATAGCAGTAAACCTCTTTTTTTCTTAGACCTTTAGCATTCATACCTGTCCCTCGGCTGAAGCAAACTCCTGTAATTTTTCCTTTTCAATGTTGGAGGTGGTAAAGTGAGACAGAAGCTCAAAAAAGTACCGACGGGGCACACCTTGGATATCAAGATAATGCTCCAACAGGTACCTTATAGTACAGGGGCTGGCAAGACCTTTTGGTAGCGATATGTCTATGAGAAAAAATGAGAAAAATATAGTTTTATCAACAACAAAGAGGGTAGGCAATTGGACGCTGGGACGTTTCTTTTTTTTTTCTTTTCCAATTCTGTAAGTTCATGTGTGAGGCCGTTGCGTTTGTTCAAGGCTGTCAAATTCTTATCAATGAACGAATAAAAATGAATTCTCGATGAATCAATTAATTTCATTGACAGTGTTTGCTTCGATCTGTTTGGCTTTGCAGTCAACACGCGCGCTGAATTTTGAGCCTGAAAGAGCCCTGAGTAAATAGCCCATGATGCCGGAGGCCGAATCGGCTATTGACTCAGCGGCCATGAGGGAAAGAGGAATAATACTTTTAGTCAAATTACACTAGTAGGCCAATTTGTTTGATTCCCAATGTCAACCCTACTAGCCATGGTTAATATACATATAAAACTACTCTATAGTTTGTAGACATGTTGATGGGAAAACCACGAACACTACACAACAAAATCCATTTCCAGCCGATAAATGAAGATAATATAAAGCAAAAGCGACTCCGAATAACATGTTAAACAGAAGTGCAATATTTCGGTTTTACTTCAAACCATTATCAAGCAAGACTAAAAACAGTGGAGGGACTAGAACAATACAAGCTCTTTTGTGGCCTTGATACCATTGTTCAGAGAAGGCATGCATTTCTTAATTAGCAAAGATTCCAGGAAGCACAGTTCAACAAAGTTCGTATTAATCGCGAGAATGTTGGTGTTTGAAATTACAGTGCTACGAGTAAGTGCTGCGGTATTTACAATAGGCTGTTTGTTTTGATAGCTTCTGGCAAATTATGTAGATCTACTAAATATTTAAAAGCCTGACAATTAACAAGGTGACAATGCACAGCCGAATGCTCTTCGGTAGAGTGCTCTTCTAGCCTAGTAATTAAGCAACGGTCTGTTTTGCCAATGTACATTTCATTACAAGCGGGGCAAACAAAGCGGTATATAACATGTGACTTTAGGTTTTCGGGAGAGGGGTCTTTGGCGGAGCAGTACATAGCAACTTTCTTTGTTTGCCCCGCTTGTAATGAAATGTACATTGGCAAAACAGACCGTTGCTTAATTACTAGGCTAGAAGAGCACTCTACCGAAGAGCATTCGGCTGTGCATTGTCACCTTGTTAATTGTCAGGCTTTTAAATATTTAGTAGATCTACATAATTTGCCAGAAGCTATCAAAAACAAACAGCCTATTGTAAATACCGCAGCACTTACTCGTAGCACTGTAATTTCAAACACCAACATTCTCGCGATTAATACGAACTTTGTTGAACTGTGCTTCCTGGAATCTTTGCTAATTAAGAAATGCATGCCTTCTCTGAACAATGGTATCAAGGCCACAAAAGAGCTTGTATTGTTCTAGTCCCTCCACTGTTTTTAGTCTTGCTTGATAATGGTTTGAAGTAAAACCGAAATATTGCACTTCTGTTTAACATGTTATTCGGAGTCGCTTTTGCTTTATACTACACAACAAACGTAGATTGTTCTTCTTACCTGGATCGGTCTGCTCCAGTGAAACCATCTTTTCAGGATCGAGATGAAAGAAGTTCAGGAATTCTTCTACCACGTCTTCGAGATTACTAGGCTGAACCATGACCACATCGCCAGGGGAATAGCTGAGTTAAAGAATAATATATAGACTTAGCCACTGGCTAAAAGCGGAGCTCCCGGTTACATATTTTTCTGTGGTTGGGGTCTTGGTTTACCTGTGCGGGGGCGCGCAGACACGGACGCGCCAGCGATACCCAAATGGGAATACAGCTGAACCATGAAAAATGAAGTCGATCGTTATACGTGAGTTCTACTTTGAGCTATTGTATTCTTCCTGCGATACCAATGGTGCTCCGCTCTAAGGAGCTCCGCTAATATGGAGGTGGCATGAACAGCCTAACACCAGACAATGAGCGGGAGATATAGACCCTTTTCCAAAATGACCGCCGAAAATTCAGATCGATTTTTATTTAAAAATGAACACCAACACTAGATCACAAGTCATCACTTTAGCAAAACAACAACATTTCGCTACATTATATCCAATATCTTCCCAGAACACGAAAGTTGAAAATGTGAAATTTTACAGGCCTTTGTATGGCTGGGGATATGCGAAATACAATTTTCCAATTTTCAGACTCTGCTTTCTCAACCGACATGGCATTTCAGGGCTTGAAATTGCGCCCGATGCAGGCGTAAATACGCCTAAGCCTTTTCCGTTAATACGCCTAGGCGTAAAATAACGACTGTATTTTCATTTGTATTTTAAACATCAAAAAGACATACAAGGTTATGTTGTAGTAAGATTGTATGGCAAGATGATGGGCGGGGGGGGGGGGGGGGGGGGGGGGGGCTGAGTTTAGTGAAAATGTATGGAAACTTGGCAACATTGGGGGGGGGGGGGGGGTGGGGGGCTGAGTTTAGTGAAAATGTATGGAAACTTGGCGAAATTGAGGGGGTGGGGGGCCGAGTTTAGTGAAAATGTATGGAAACTTGGCGACATTGTGGGGGTGGGGGGCTGAGTTTAGTGAAAATGTATGGAACTTGGAAAATGGGGGGGGGGGGGGGGGGGGGGCTTAAGCCCCCGGCTCCGCCGTCCCTGTCGGAGCACTTCATATTTTACTGAAAAATGTCGTTTGGTGTCCCTGTTTAATACACTCTCTCTACAAGAAAGAAAATAAGGCTAGGGTCAAACCAATGGACGATTCCAGCTATAACGCACGCGTGCGCTGCATGTCGGTAGATGCGGGACATTTGTCTAACAGACTGTTAAAAACGCGCGCGCTGCACTCTGGTAGTTGTGGGACACTGGCTTGGGCATTTCTAAGACCCCGGTTACACGGCTGCGGACGAATTTTTGAACGGGCATATGGCTTCTGTTCACACGGGTCCGGCGGAGCGGGACGAATATTTGCACGGCAAAGTTTGCAAGTTTGGGACCTGCAAAAAGCAGGTACAACTTTTGACCGGTACGGTTCCGTTTTCGTACCGGACCAGTGTAAATACCGGAGCCGTGCAAGTTTTTGCACGGTTCCACGGTAATGGCCTGGAAACTCTAGCCATTTTCAGGCGAGTTCATGTTACAAAGCGATCAAAATGTTGCACGAACCCGTGTAAACACCTCTGCAATGTGTAACGAACGGTACCGTGAAAACAGGTGTTCCAGGTACGAAATCCGGCCGGTCAAAAATTCGTCCGGACCCGTGTAGCGGGGTCTGAATAAAGAAAAGCGCGCAGTTGGTTCGACAACTTTACACAATTGTTGGGCGAGTTATGTTGTTGTTCAACATTGTGGCGGGTGGATGTGCTCCAAAAACTAGAACATCTTGAACGTTTTCAACACAGCACCAAATCCCTGTAGGTCACGTTCTCTACGGCGAAAACGCGTCTGAAAATAACTTCCGGTATGAGGTCCTCAACGACATAAGCGCACAATGACATAAGAACATAACGACATAAGAGAAAAAAAACAAATCCTCTGAATCGAACACAATCGAACTATAGGTCTCAAGCTTCGCTGACTTTAGTGGTTAGATGCCATGTACTAGCGGTAGCGGAGTCCATTGTACTCGATAATTTACTGCGATAGCCGTGGCTTCTGTGTTGCGTGACACTAACATAACGCTCTAGCGAAAGAGATCTACTGAATCGAAGAAACACCGCAACATGAAAATACTTTGTGCAGGGACCTGGAAAACTGGCACCACATCTCTAGCCGAAGCTCTTCGGATCTTGGGCTACAAAAATGTCTATGACTGGGAAGAACAGTACCTTCATTACATGAAAGAATGGGAAGATTTATTCTTCAAAAACAAGATTCCAGACTTCGAAGCCATGTTTGAAAATGTAGAAGGCCTCGTTGATTCCCCAGCTAATGCTGTCTATGAGGAACTCATGCAAGTTTTTCCCGATATGTTGGTTATTCTGACGGTCAGAGACGAAGACGCATGGCTGGAGAGCCTGACAAGGCATCTCAAGATGTTCAACGGACAGAATTCAGTCCTGATGTATTTATCGCCGACTCTTCGTAGCCTTGTACGGATTCAAAACGTTACTAAAGATTTCCTATTCGGCACCAAAGACCCTGATGCGTCCTTTATCCATCGGAAGCGATATCGACTCCATAATGATCGCATCAAGGCTGTTGTACCGTCGGATAGACTGCTAGTTTTTGATGTCACAGAAGGCTGGAAAACCCCTGTGTGATTTTCTAGGCAAAGAAATGCCGAAGGATATACCATTCCCTGTTTTAAATGTGAAAGGTAAACTTACCAGTTCAAAGATCTACACAACTGAGTTCGGAAAGAAAGTAAATCGAGAACTAAACCAGAGCTTTTCAATTTTAATCGGTATCTCGGTACTTGTGGCACTGTTTTGTATTTTAGCTCATTATGTACATTATTGAGCTTGCATTTATAAATACTTGCCTTCGTGACTATTTTCAGCCTTGCACTTATATGACAGATACAATATCTGGGTGGTTAATCATTTCACGCTTTCGCTATCCATTCGGGAGCTACTAAGGTGACTTCAAGGTCAAGTATGTATACCGTATGTATCTCCTGCAGACAGCAATTATTCCACCATTCGGAATTTTTAGAGTACTGTTTTATTCTAAACACATCTCGGGCGGGATACAAGTACCATACCATTTTAAGGTATGGAGAAAGGTTCAAGGGCTTTTTGTCAAAAGAGTTGTAATTTCGACATTTTTTAAGCTACGTACATGTATTATTTAAGCAATAAAAGTACTTTCCGCGTGCTCTCTGCTTTCTTACAAACACGAGGGGGATGTTGGGAGAACTGATCAAAACTTGAAAGACACGAGCCGAAGGCGAGTGTCTTTCAAGTTTTATCAGTTCGACCAACATTCCCCGAGTGTTTGTAAGAAACCAGAGAGCACGCAGAAAGTATTTTTATTGCTTTTAGAAAATAACATACACACGCGCGACAGCGTTGCGTGACAATCGTGTTTCTCAGGTCTCTTACAAACACGCTTTTTAACCAATCAGAATGCGCACATTTACAATACAACATAGGTGTTATTTTCTAAATCGTGTTAAGCGTTTGAAAGGTAGAACACAGATGTGATATTTTCATTAATATTAATGAATTGTTAATAGCATCAATAATTATTTGTCAAAAACTGATTTTCTCGTTTGACCAATCTCTAGTCCGTCAGAATGCAATAGAACCACCAAGTTTTGTATCATCTTGGATGACCCTAAGGTGGACTCCAAAATTGTGCCAGCCATTTTTAACATTTTCCTTTGTTCCGATTTTATGATGATTTTTCTTTCAGTTCGAGCTTTTTCGGTTACTATCTAACTTCAAAAAGCAATAAAACCCTAAATAGAAACATACAAAACATCGCTTGCACACTTTTGGAGTCCACCTTAGTATCATTAATTATGATACAAAACTTGGTGGTTATATTGAATTCTAACGGATATGAACGTGATCAAACAAGAAAATCAGTTTTTGACAAATAATTATTGATTAACTGTAGGCCAATACGCATTTATTTCGCGTGCATCGTAAAGCCCCAAAATAAAATAAATATACAGCACAACATACAGGAGTATGTCGTTATAAATGTCTATGTTGTTATGTCGATGTTGTGTTGTTATGTCATGATGTTCACACTTACATAAGAGCAAAAGAGAGAGAGCGCTTATGTTGTTTTGTCGATAGTGTGCATCAGGCATTATCATACAGTGAGCCACGTCCATACACTGGCTGTTCGTCAATGGTGAAAGGGTGATAAACCAATTCAGCATACACTCTTATTTTTATATTAGAACGTCTAATTTTCAGCTGAGGCTGGGCCGTTCTTACGGATGTTCTTAAATTTCAGCGACGTCGCAACCTGAAATATGATAGATCTCATAGCAGGATACATACCAATGAAATTATAAATTAGAAATTGAAGGTCGTTATTTATTATTAACACATTGATTCTGAATTTTAGAACACATCACTGACAAAATATATTTTGTTCCTATTTGAGCCTCGGGCATGTCCTTAAAATTTGGGTAAATTTCAGGCTTAACGTTCTTATAAAAAGGTTCTTATAAAAAAAGAGTGTATCATTGAACATGGCGCGATCAGCAAATGTTGATGTTAAATAAGACAGAGCTTATGCTGCTTCGTGTCTTCCATCTGTTGAATGCCATGAATATACATATCAAGTTGAAATCCACACCGTCGAGTTCGAGGTTTACGGTAAGCGCTACGCTACTAACCTAATTCCAGAGCCCTTGGTATCCATTCTGACAAGTCTAACATCCTGCCAGTGCCCTGATGAGGTCACTCTCTCGTTTGAGATCAGTCTTGCAGGGTATGGGCATTGTTGGCTAGGCCTGCCCTGTATTCGATCTGCAAACAGGACATTAATTAATCCATTTATCAAAGTGCCGCTCAAGGCAGAATGTGTTTTGCGTCCGCCGTGAATATTTTGTGACTTTTGAATATATCGGATTGGCTTTTTTTTTACGTTCAACCATGCAAAATGCACCTTGGGAGAGAAGCTCTTCAGAGCAATGGTTCCTTTGATGTAACAACAAGACAAAGAAAGAAGAAGAAAACAGGTGTTCTTACGTCACAGGAACCATTGTTCATCCCACATGATGCAACGCGCATAGTTTAAAGAGAAAAAACACAAATTGGAAATATTCAAAGATTAATGAAATATCAATAAAATATTCACGGCACGTGCAAAACACATTTTACAACAACATTTACCTTTTGTTTTTGCATAGTCAAGAAATACAGGTGCATCATATAAGTAGCAACAACATTTACCTTTTGTTTTTGCATCAATTGAACTAGAATTGGCATTTCTGTACACCACCTTGTACCTGGCCAAGGGTCTAAACAAAGACAAGTTCTTTTTCTTTAATGCAGTTTTCATACCTAAGCAAACTCTTCACTGACTTCATGTTATTAAACTTGTGTTCCTTTTCAAATTGTCTCCTGCATCAAACATGCTAAGCAACCAAATAATCATTTTGCAATATCTCTGAGTGATGCTTTTGGATACTGTGTTACACAATCAAAGGAAGCTGCTAAAACAGTTTGCAGTTGCTTAGAGCTTGCATAATTAAGAAAACTCCAGTAAAATGCCCTCTACAGTTAGTAGACTATTAAGCCAACAATTGTACCAGTTATATAATTTCAATGCCTTTTCAATACCGGGTCATTCCACAGTATTTTGAGCCTGAACATCATTTTTTAAAATGCATAAATATTAGGCTCTTTTCCAGAGAAACTTACAGGACAATGTCTGAAGTTTATTTTATTACTATTTATTTTGCTCTTACTAGCGGCACTGATGAATAAATTAGCATCATTTATCCAAATTAGGTAAAATGCTGTTGCGGAGTCTACATTTCAATTCTGCTTGTTGAAGAAAATAATAAAACATGAACAGTTTGAAACTTAGATAGACACAATCTACTAATGGTGCTCTCTCTAAAAACACATAGCAGTCTAGGCTGTTTAGCTTGAGCTTGGGAGAATTTGCTGTCCAATGAAGAATTGTAGACTCCGCAACGATTTGGTACTTTTAGTTTTAATAAAAGTTACAAAAATAAACATTTTTTGCTGAAAGTTTGTAAACTTCTAATTTATCACTGTTGTAAAATATATATGGAAGAAATTATTTAAAATGTATTTCCTTCGAGTAATAACAAGTAATTAATTTTCGTAAACTTCTTCTGGACTGCGAACTAGAAAACTGTTGAATTTGTTAGTAGTAGTTGTATTATTGTTGTAATACTTAAGTAACCACCAAAAATTAGTGCTGGAAAGGTTGCAAGACTATTAAATTAGTATATTTGCATTGCAGCATACCAAGCTTGTTTATTTGTAGACTCCGCAACAGTAGACTCCGCAACAATTCCCAAATTTTAATTCTGATCACCAAATAGCTGGAAATTTACAGGAAAGGGATGATATTGATTTATTTGGAATTTTCTATTTAATTGAAGTACACTGTTAGGATTTTTTTGTATTTTTGCCTTAGTTTTTCCTCTTGTGCCCTATTGTAGACTCCGCAACGTAGACTCCGCAACAACACCAGCCTTTATAAAATAAATCGTTTCTCCAAAAAAATAAAACAAAGCAAGAAACTCTCTGTGTTTAAAATAAACACAGATCAATGCTTCTTCTTTTAATAAAAACCACTATTCAAAACAGCTGAAAAATTCACAGAGATTTCTAGCTGAAGTTACCTTGTTGGAAATCAAAGGTTCTTCTGAGTAGACTCCGCAACACCCATAATCAATAGAATATCTTGGAACCCCTTTAACTAGCATGATGGTCAATTCCACTGTATAAAGCAATTATACTCTTATACCCTAGACATGTAAAGTCACTTTGACTGAAGTTCTAGTTTTGAAGTTATGATGCCTCAAATCTCTCTAAATGTAGACTCCGCAACATACGGTTTACTGTGGAATGACCCTACCCCTTCCTAGACTACAAAATATCTGTCAAAAAAATTATCAAATGTAAAGTCCCTGCAATATATTTTGTAATATTTTATAATCTGTCTGAAATCTTAATAAACTTGAACTTGATTAAACTTGAACTATTTCACTTGTTCATGGCTTTAATCCATAAACTGTGAACAAAATGAGCCCCCACTTTTTGAAGCCACTATAGTTCTTATGAGAGTACTAGCTCATGAAAGCCAGGTGCAGGTTGTTCAAAGCAGGATTAAATTTAAACCAGGTTTAGTTCTGAACAAAACCATTGAGTCACCATGGTAATTAATCCTGGATTAGTGCTAAACCACTTTCCCAGGGCTAGGGCTGGGCCACTAGAGTCAGAACTTTTTGATAGTGTCTGGTGTGATCCAATAGCATCTCTCTCAAGACAGCATTGTCAGGAAAAATATTTTTAAAAAAGCCACCATTAGCATCTCATTGTAACTTCACAATACAATATATTTTTTAAAGCGAACAGCTGATTGTTTACCTGATATTGGCACTGATGATATCAGTTCCAGGTGGGAGAGGGTACATAAGTAAAATTTTCTCCCATAGTTCTTTTAACCAAGGATCTATTACACCATCTGGCCTACAGGATACAATTGAGATGAAAATGTTACATAGGCGGATTTTATTGTTTTAGTTTGGGGGGGGGGCTTTTTTATAGATTTTCCCATACATTTACTGTATTTGTGAGAGTAAGGTTGTTACAACTTTGGGCTCCATTTGTTTTACTTGCCCCCCCCCCCTTTCTGGAGATCCTGGATCTGCCCCTGCATTATATTATAATTTGCTTAGCATGCATAGAGAAGAAGAGAAAAGAGAATGGAAAAATAATAATCATCATCATCAACACTATCACTTCCAGGTAAAAAGAAAACCAAGCATGGTATTTGATGAGTATGGTATAATTAATCAATATTGTGTACTTGACTGTAGCTCTGTGCTTTTATTTTAAGAAAAGCAACTAATATAATCAACCAAGGCATTGTACCCCAAATCATGCTGATCATCAGCAAGCCCAACATGTTGAATTCCATTTCCGCCAAGCTGGAGTAGTCTCTTATACAACTTCTTGGCAATAAAATTGAACCTGTTAAAAATAATCATCAAGTAAAACAAGAGACAGAATGATACATTCCATGCAGCATTGTATCATATGACTGTAAGTACAATGTATAAATGTAGGTTTACAATTATAGTTGTGGTCACAGACGGGTGCAGTGACATCACAAAATCTTTGACTTTTGGTATAAGCATTTTAGCTAAAATTATTCCATACATTTGTTAAATGGCATTTTAACTGTTGAATCAGTACAAATCTATAGTGTTTTTATCTATTATAGAGAGGATTGCGATTTAACTTATTTACTTGTCAGGCAAGCATGCGAGTGCCCCTTTAATATCAACAAGAATATAGCCTGTCCATGCTCAACTGAGACATGCTCAACTGAGACATATACCAATGAAACCCAACTTTGACTGTCCATTTCAATCATACTGAGGACAAGAAGTCTACCATCATGTAAGCCAACCTTTACTATTAATTCCAGAAGCATTTCCCATCCATTTGGCAGTCATGCTTACTTTGGATAAGATGAATCACCAAGGCCAAGAACAGAGAACGACAGCTGCTGGAGGGAGTTTGCTGGCAGGTTCTTTCTCATAATGAATCTCCAGAATTTCTAATTAACAATTGAGATCAGTATTCGTCCACTATCCAAAATCCACACCCCAGTGAGGTACTCACAGGGAAATCATTACTGGGGCGTCCAGCATATTTTTGGGGGTTGGAAATTTAAACGTCCTTCAGTATATTATTTTGGGGGAAATCTGCCATGTATTTATTTTGGGTTTCAAATGAAACATCCATATTTTTGGGGGTTACAAATGTTTGGTCCAATTTATTGCTAATGTTGTTGTTGCTTTTGTATTTGCTCATCAGAAACTTATTACTCATTTCCATACCACGATGAGAGAATTCTTAGATAAAAATTATAGGACATACAATCTTTGGCTCAAAACCCTGGTCTTTTGCTTAGTGCTCATTTGATTAAATAGATAATGGTGTTTTGCCTATTTATGTATCATAATTTTTAGTTAACAAAACCTGTAGCCAGGCTTTTTTGGGGTATGGAATTTTAGGGCTTGTTTATGTTGGGGTTGGTGAAATAATTTAAATCTCCATGTTGACCCTTGTTTTAAATATAGTAAAAAATAAATCCATTTTACATACCCTCATGTTGTCGGGTTCATCTCCTTGCCCAGTTGTTGCACATACAAAAATGACAAGTTCTTCCTTTATTAACTGGGCCTAAAAGTGTGAAGAACGCGCGTTTTAGCCGGACGACGCCGTGAGAGAAATACACGTCAATATTTTTAACATACCACATTGTAGTCATCTAAAGCAGTAACACAGGTCGCAATATGTCGCCTTCTGCCTTCTCGGCCTATTCTTTCTGCTATTTCTTGAGCTGTTCCCGTTTGAGAGCCAAATAAAACGGTGAGTCTTCTTGATTTCGTCTCGGCCGCCATTTTGAATTGATACGGCACGCCGCTGAGAAAGTGAGCAGTAGGCTCACATGCGCACTAGACAGGCTACCCGTCACCACTCGTTTAGTATACGAACTTTTATAATAAATCTTCTATGGATAGTCTTTTTATCTTTTATCAACAATTAAAGTTTATCTATTAAAATCCGCCCAGTATTTTCTTCTTGCTAGTAGTTAAGTATTTATTTTAAAAATATTAAACTAAGTAGTTTAGACTTGGTACCAGTCCTTTCTCTCTCCACGTTTTGGCGGACATCTTGAAAATGCGTCGACGGATTAAAAGTTTCGATGGTAGTTGTTCATGGATTTTATAAGTAAAGCGATCTACCATTTCTCTGTACATTGCATTGTATAAAGCCCTGTCTAAGAGGTAAGATGTCGCAATCACATTTGCAAAGTTTTCTGAAACACAAGAACAAGTTGCAAGATTAAGTAGCCAAAACTGAAACTTGTAGTGCCATTGTTGCATTGTGGCTAGTTGTTGTTGTCCTGTTGCACATACATGTTGTAGGTCTAAACCTAATACCCCATACTGTTCGGCATCCCTTCATAACAACCCGATATAAACCCTATAACTATACTATTTATGTTGCAGTAATGCACCAGTCAATTGACAGCCCCGCACCCCCCCATTCGCGCATTAGCGGGGTACTAGCGGGGCTTTCGTACAGAATTCACAATACATTACTGCCCCGTTGGTCGGGAGATGCGCTTTCTTTCACGGCTTCCACGCAGTACATCGAGCGGGGAGTCACTCTCTTCCCCGGGACACAACACAACAGAAACCAGCCCGCTTTCCGGGCTGTCTCACCTCCATATGAACACCCCTTTACTTCACAAAAGACACGACAAATACAGATTTGTGTTACTTGAATACACGTATTATATTTTAATCTACACTAGCGAAAGTACATGCAAGTAGAAAAATATGGTTTTATTACGCTTTGCGATCGGCTGCGGCTGCATTGAAAACTGGGCACCATTGACATGACTCTTTTCAGTGAGTAAAAATCCTTTGTGTTATCTTCTAAATTTATTGGACAAGGAGCGCATTCACTCTTAATTATTACCCTGGGGACGGTGCATTCACCTCTCAGATTGTCCCCGCAAACCGAGGCGCTCACTGCCTTTCATTTGCCAAAAAGTGAATGCCCCGCTAATGCGCGAATGGGGGGGTGCGGGGCTGTCAATTGACTGGTGCATAAGACAAGCAATAGGCCTGAGTTTGGCCTGGTATGCTAGTCCGAAGGTGACAAAAAAACAAGTTTACTTTTTTATAACTACTTTGGAGTCTTTCACATCAAGTATTGTTTCCATGACAACAAGTCACTCACATTTTTACAAATCAAGATACTTTTTTATAACTAGTTTGGAGTCTTTCACATCAAGTATCGCTTCTATGACAACAAGTCATTCGCATTTTTACAAATCAGGATACTTTTTTATAACTAGTTTGGAGTCTTTCACATCAAGTATCGTTCTATGACAACAAGTCACTTGCATTTTTACAAATCAAGAAGGAATATGATAGTCCAAAGGTGACAAAGGCATGTAACACTTTAATAAGTAGTTATAAAAAAGTATATTCCTTCTTGATTCATGTGTAAAAATGCGAGTGAATTGTTGTCATGGAAATGATACTTGATGCGAAAGACTCCAAAGTAGTTATAAAAAAGTAAACTTGTTTTATTGTCACCTTCGGACTAGCATAGCCTGAGTCGGCCGGAGTCATTCACCGGCGTGTTAGCTTTTTTGAGATTTCCTATAATAAATTTCCAGGTGGAACCTTGCCCCATACATTCCTTCATAAAAATCGATATAAACCCTAAATACAACAAGATGCCTGGGTCACCTGTTGTAAAACTGCGACGTAACACATTACAAGGCTAATCTGTGTTTACATAAGATCATCAGACCTCTACTGATCCGGCAAGTATAAAATGCAGACCTGAAAATGCAGACTGAAAAATGCAGACTGAAAAATGCAGACTGAAATATGCAGACTAGAAAGTGCAGCTGGAAAATGCAAACTAATTATAAATTACAGTTAGAAGAAACAATGAGTTCATGTGAGTTAAGCGAGATCATCGAGATCAAAGGCCTTGGACTGTCATAAGAAAGTGTAGCACAATAAGTTTGAAAACGATCCCGAACTGCGAAGATTTGAGGAAAATACTGTGCATTTTTTGGACTGAGTGAATAAAGAGGCGCTCTTGTTACTGAGAACCATATAATTTTTTCTTTCTTTTAGACCTGAAAACAAAGCCAAAACTTGCTTGATGATCTGACAGCGAACTTGTGTGAATTAATGGCGATCTCGGGGAACGACTAAAAAGTGTGTTTCGATTCTAGGAAGGATTAAACCATTGTTTTGGGGAATACTGAAGTACCAACTTGCTAGCTTGGTTGCTACATTTACCTTAGCTTCTTTGATATTTATAGTAATACACAGAATACGGCAATGGGAAATGGAAATGAAGCATATTTAATGAGTTATGGATCCAGTAGTCAAAGGGTTAAAACCTGATTTTATGTGACCAGTCATTTTTATTTTGTAGAGATGGAGAAGCAACAAAAGCAGGTGGTCACATCACCACCACCTTTAAGGTACAGGTGTTAGTTATACTACAGCCATGTATGTACATATTGCTGTGATTCCATGTGTATTTCTTAATTTATTTAGTATAATTATATAAACATCTGCGATATAATCTCTCATGTGAAAAAATGATCACACTGTGAAGATACAATTTTTATCTTCACTCTTGCAGTGGAGATGACCCACATCGCTAATTCTAGTTTTCAGATTTAAAAAAAAAAAGATTTGGTATTTGGTCGATTTGGTATTTCACTGATGTTTATAATAAACAGAACATTACATGGCCGTGCAGAGATACACATTTTATCTTCGAGATCATGCTACGAGTGTTGTACATTAGCTAACATTTATCTCACGAGTGAGCACTTAATAATCCTTTATTTATCACATGCTCATTTCGATAAGGTGATATTAGTGGGTTACAGGGTAGCTGGCCACAAGTTATCATGTTTTAAACAGTTTAAAATGAGTGAATGATCCATCTAAAGCATAATTCTGTCTGAAAATCGTCTTTTTTAATCTGATTGGGAAACATCAGTGAGACGTCATTCTGTTTCCTTCCTAAATCTGAATTCTAATTGTATTTGTGAACCACTGGATTAGAGTGCTCAGAATGTGAGCGATGCACTGTTTTTGACAAAATACTTCAACCAACCCAGTCATGTATGTCCACGACCCTGGACGAGGTCAGTGGCCTAGGCAGGACCACTTTCAAATGGCAAAATATTGAAACGAAGGAAGGGGCAATTAAATGGTCAAGATTCCAAGAGATGGCTTAAAGGAATGGACAACAAATTTTCAACCTTTAATGGACATGATTGTCAACACACATTGGTGCATAATGATAATACAGGGCTTGTACCAATGAAAATAAAACATACATAAAACTTTTCACTAACAAAGATAGATGTTCAATCATTGAAAATACTTGTTTGTGAATACTTCATTTCCATGAATTTCTGCAATGCTGTACGATATAGTCGAACTTGAAGTCACCTTGAACATGCATAAGGGAAGGGCTGCTAAACTTACTCCTCCTATGGTAGACCTCAAATAGTTCTTCACCCTATGCATGGCCGAAAACGGTCACTCAGCAGTGGCTGTAGCTACCAGCATTGTCAGCAAGATTCACAGAATGCCATGAATGTTCAGAAACAGATTTTTGTGTAGGCACGGATCTCTTACTTTTTTTCCTTTCGTGAGGCAGAGATAACAATTTGTTTTTACAAAACGATTTCTGTAGGCAAATGCCTTTTGCCATTGTTGTGTGCAGAGGCCATTTCAGACTGACATTTGCTGCTCTTCCCAGTAGACCGTTACACCTGCCGGCAGCTGTCTCAAATTCATCACCTGATCTATCACATTTTTGTGTACAACCACGTGATGGGTTGCTTATGTACCACGTGATCAACCGTTTTGGGCGTAGACTTTGTTGGAAAGCAGCAAAACAATGTACAAAACATTGATCATGTGGTACATAAGCAACTCATCACGTGGTACAAAAAAAAGTGATCGCAGGGTCAAATGAAGACAGCCGGCGGCGGGCTGAAAAATCGAAAGGTGCAACATCTACTAGAAAGAGTAGTAACCGGTTTATCCATCTTCTTGTGCAGACCAGTGCTTACCCAATCTGATTCCTTGGCTACTCAGGCCCAAGAAAGTGCACCCAAACCACTGGACTTAGCTGTAAGTATGAATGCAATGCCCCAACGTACCTTAGTTCTAAATTTCTGTCAGAAGCTCCCACATTCAATCAATCAATCACATCATTTAGCTATGCAAACTATCTGTATCTTATTAAGTATTTTATTATTCTCAGGCCGTTTTAGTTTCTCACGTCTCCGTTTGATAAAATGCTTAGGAGTTTTGGGCTTGCTGAAGCGGGAAAACACAGGCGGAGGAGAATAATAGAAAAGAAGGAGAGGAAGCTTTGTTGTGTTTTCATGTTTGTTACAATGTTGGGCTTCTGGAAAAAATGGAAAAAAGGCCAAAGTTACTGTAAGCCCAGAAAATAGAGACACAACATTGTACCTACTTGTCGAGCAACAT
The DNA here is from genome assembly GCA_033964015.1 of Scolanthus callimorphus. NCBI lineage: Eukaryota > Metazoa > Cnidaria > Anthozoa > Actiniaria > Edwardsiidae > Scolanthus > Scolanthus callimorphus. The sequence continues at coordinate 28,187,478 of CM066911.1, read as the reverse complement.
TGTTGCTTCTTATATTTGTTGCTCGTTTTTCATCAAATGCTCTACATGCAACACTTTATTTTGATGATCACACATGCGAGCCCAAGGCTGATATTGCCCCTTAACATCGCATTTCTACCGACGAATCAATTTGAACTGTCAGGCAAAGTTGTGTGTTTGATGAAAGTTGAGCCAAGTCAAAAACTCGCATTCTCTCACATTCTCACACAAATGTCACAACCTCGTCCAGGATCGTGGACGTACTTGACTGGTTTGGCTGGTTTTACAAGAATGGCGTCAGTGTTTTTGCTTCCAAAACAGCGCGCGCTTTCACGAGTGATTTATTGTTCAATGACCAACACACAACATTTTGCTCAATTCTATAGAAAATAAAACGATCTCCAGCGAATTCTCAAAGGCAAACTTTAGAATGAGTATCAGAGCTGCGTTTAAGAGCCTTTAAATTGAGTAAACGAGCCATTAAAGGCCACAAAAAGTGATTTTGTGTAAGTTGTAGAGCAGGTAAATTGCCTATTTTCTTGCTCGCCCACAAACTTGATTGACCAGTTTCTCCAAGCTCACGCCATTTTCTCACACATGCTCTACAGAGAAATGACATTTGTGTGCAGAGGCTCCTTTTGTGTAGTTGGAAAACACAAGAAAACATTTAAAGTAAAAGGAAATGCAGGGAGATAAAAAGTAGCCTCTGCTCGCAGGGTAAAGCTCGCAACATGTTGCAGAACGAAATGTTGCGCGGAAAGTTGTCTTGTACCACATGTTACACGCTAAACAACTTTTCGCGCAACAATGTTGTGTAGAAAGTTTTTGTTGCGAGTTATCGCGTGTAACACCACCTTGACAAGTTATGGCGCGAATGAAAAACGCGCAACATCGATCCAAAACTTGCAATGCCAATTTGAGTGATGTTGTGCCTCGTATTTCTCCGGCTTTAAGGATTCATTATTTAGAATTATTTAGAACTCCTTACACGACAACCTACCATACGCAACTTTCGTTTATCAAGAACCAGTGGAGCAAGAAACTGAAAACCGTAACTCTTCATTTGTTGACTTGGGGACTACGTACGAATTACGAGCACCTAGTCCAAAAGAAAACCAGCTTTGATAGCAGTCTCATACAGGGACCCCCCTATGGTTTTAGGTGGGAAGGCAGCTGCCTACACCCCCCACCCTGAAATTTGACCTGTGTTTCGACCTGTTCCCTTATTAAGTGCCCGAAGTATGTAGCCAGTGCCTGATTTGGTAATTTTAGACAATTTCCGAGACCCGCACCTTTTACCCGCACCCGCACCTTTTTACCCGCGACCCGCATCCATTAGACAGACTCTATCTGGGTTCGTACGCATCCTGGAAATCCTGGAATACCCTGGATTTTCATTTCCTTTTGGAAACTCCTTGAAAGTTCTGGAATGTTAAAGAAAAATCCTGGAAAACTCCTGAAACAATGTTTCAACTTAAATGTGGTTGAATGAGTCAGTTTCGCGAATCTTATTTTTGGACTGCAAATTATGACATTGTGTGGTTCCAGAAAATATCCATACCCCCTCCATGGAAGGGTGTTGGAAAGTGAACCCCCCACACCACCCCCACCCCCCTCTGGAATTTCCAATGGGGGGGGGGCACTTTCCAACACCCTTCCATGGAGGGGGTATGGATATTTTCTGGGGTATGGATAATTTCTGCAACCACACATTAGCACTGTTATCATACTGTAACAAGAGTGAAAAGAAAAATGTGAATTGCTGTATAATGGTCGAGTATAGTAATGCAGCTTCCTTTTAAGGCGGCTGCCTACAATTGTTTCTGCCCTCTACCACCAAACTTTGTTTGCCTGCTGTTCAAGTACACAAACTTGTACCGGTCTGAATTTCCACATGGTTACCCTGGAGGTTTTCAACTTTATTGTAATGTGTATTTTGTTGTGATGGGAGTTGCTATAGCAATGTAATAGCCACGCCCTTATTTATAATTAGGGGCCAGTAGACACATTGCTCGATCTAAACTTTTAAAATGACACCGCTCGCACTAATCCCTGAGTAGCAGCAAGTTTGGAGAGAATTCATTAGGCTGATTTTATGTTATACGAGAGGACTTTTTTAAAGCTCCAAAATGTCAAGATTATTATGCTGCAAAGCTTTCCTGTAAAAAAAAATGGCTGATATTTGCGTAATAAGAAGATCATTGCCGCCAGAATTATCTACAAACCAATGCAATATGTCAGCCAAATTTCCCTTCTTAGAGTGCTTTCGATTTTGTTTGGCATGTGTTCAAGTATCGACAAGTACACTGCAAAAGTTGAGAAATTTTGGGCAGAATTCTAATCTTACGTTTTTCTCCTCTGACAAAAATCCCATATGTCAATTCTTTTGCAACTTCCGTAAATTATTATTGAAGATAACACCAAAGTCTTGAGATCATTGAAGTATTTTAAGGCACCAAGAAAAAAATCCAAACTTCATTGCCTCGGTCATATATATTTTGAGTTTAACAGAATGTTTCTACTGAATGTTCTCAGACATCTGAAATGAAATATACCACTATGGTGCGAAAAATGAAATTCTATGTTTTGGTATCATGTTCATTGCGTGACCTTGTTTGCTACGCTTTGAGAGTCAATAAATGCGCATTCTATGGCCGCAAAAACTACAACACGGTGGAATGTCGTTAGCTAAAGGAAAAATCTACATGAAAGCTACAACAGGCGAAAACAAAGTACAAGTACGAACAAAGTACAAAGTACAAGAACAAACCGGGACAAGCAAACCGAAAGAGCAATGAAGTTTGGATTTTTTTTCTCGGTGCCTTAAAATACTTCAATGAACTCAAGACTTTGCTGTTGTCTTTTGGGTTTGTAGATAATTCGGGTGGCAAGGATATTCTAATTACACAAATCTCAGCCATTATTTTTACAGGAAATCTTTGTGGCATAATAATGTTGACATTTTGGAGCTTTAAAAAGTCCTCTCGAATAACATAAAATTGGCCCAATGAATTCTCTCCAAACTTGCTGGGATTATTGTCTGCTACTCGGGGATTAGTGTGAGGGGTGTCATTTTAAAAGTTTAGATCGAGCAACGCGTCTACTGGCCCCTAATAATAAATAAGGGCGTGGTTATTACGTTGCTATAGCAACTCCGATCACAACAAATACTCATTACAATTAAGTTCAAACCCTCCAGGGTAACCATGTGAAAGCTCAGACCGGTACAAGTTTGTAAGTTTGTGTACTTGAACAGCAGGCAAACAAAGTTTTGTGGTCGAGGGCAGAAGAAATTGTAGGCAGCCTCCTTAAGAGCGAGTTTCTGTAAATATCAACCAAGTCGGGAAGAGTCGAAAAAATCAAAATTTCCCAAACTTTCCTTAAACATAGTCTATGATGAGGTGTCTTCGGCGCTGAAAGAATTTTTTGATTTAATTTAAATGTCGGTGACAAAACCCGGATTTTTCATTTTTTGCCCAAAAGGGGGTGAAAACCTGGTAATTTTTGCCCCAATTTAACGTCTCCCTGCAGAAAAATCGCAAGTATTTATCAAAATACCAAGTTATTTTCTGAAAAGTACATCATATGTGCGTTCGTTTTAACTTCTTTGCACAAACATCCGTTACACATACAATATTTTCTGTATTTTTAAATATTTTAAAAAAAGTGCACGTTTTAGAAATGTAGAAAAATAACCATATTTGCGACCGAATATCACCCATGTTGGGACGAGTTCGAACATAAGAAAGGTATCATAGAAAAGGGCATCCATTCTTCTTTCAGGAAATATAAAAACATTTTTGTGCAATTAAAATGGCGAGCTTCTGCAAACCCTTAAAGATGACGGCCTAATCGCCTAAAATAAGATAGATTTTCCAGGTATATATAGAATATTTTGTCTGTACCACGCAATACCTTGTACATTTTTCACGAAAAATAGCTAAAGTAGCTACTAAATACATTGAATTATAGCAAAACATATTTCATTGTCACGTTTGACTAATTTTACAGCATTTTAGTGATTTGTACAAGGGAGGGGAGAGGGGAGGCCACCCCCTCTGAGGTTTACTGGCTATTGATATTTTCGAGAGGGTTTAGAATTAGGACATCAAATTTTCACTAGCTTTGGTGTTTCCACTGCACAACGTTTGTTGGGAAGGTGTCATTTTGTTACCATGGTAACGAGGTATAACATCAAAAAATGTTCAGCAATTTCTTTGTCCGCGCAGGCTTTCGATGAAGATGTGCAATACTATTATCAGGTTCAATACTTACTTCCTAGCAATAGGTTACGGAGGTTTTGCAGACAAGATACCTTGATGGGATAGAGAACCCTTATTTGCATAAAAGTCGACATTTTTGTGAATATATTTGCCACCCTTTGTGCTGAGTCTGTGGAAAGTTGGTCAAGTAGGTAAGGTAAGGAACTCTAAGTTGTCCACTAAAAAGGTCTCGATTTGGTTGCAGCGTAACGAAAATCAAGGTAGAAAAAACTCAATATTCAGTTTTGCTGATTCAGCACTTATTGGCTAAAAAATAAACTATTAAGCCTGTTTTTCTGTATTTTTTTAATTACTTTTACTGGAAATGGACTAAACATTAATATAATACTTAGCGGCAATTTGAAAAATATATAGTAAAAATGAACTTTAATGAAATGCTTTTGTTTGGCTTAACGATTTTTAGATACGTGTTTAAATTATATATTTTAGCATGCGGGTTTCTCCATCTCTGTTTGTTAATCATTCTTTGTTCGTTGAAAACAATGTCGTTTGAATTGATGCAAACGAAAAATATATCAAACTATTTTGACAGATAAAATAGTCCACACATTATTAGGCGCTACGAAATGCCTTTGTGTATCTCCACTTTATTATCCACGGTAAAAATATCACCTTCATTTCTTTATCACCTTAAAAAATTTCCTTCAATTTTCAAAGAAGAAAAAAGCACATTTTCTGCAAACTTGAAATTTAATTTTAGCGGACCTCCAGCAGAGCCCCATAGCTACATGCAGAAAAAGAAGAAAGAAAACAAAAGTGTTATGCATCGACCTCAATCTCGTTCCCAGAGCCTCTCGGTCATGCTTACTCGGGACGCAGACGAAATCTTATGTATCCGGTTCTCCATATATGGTGACCGTCTTTGTTCGTTAGGCAAATTTCAAAATAGCGGGCGGGAATATTGGCCAATCAGAATTGGCTACGATTGTCTGCCGTCAGTGCCTACGACAAACAACAACAGCAGAGTAGGCTCTGGGAACGAGATTGGCATCGATCTGTTTTGTCATGGACTTCCGGTTTGTGCGTTCGTCCGGGGTCAAACAGGCAACCCACCAGTGTTTTTTTAGCGGAGCTAAAAAAAGTTATGTATATCATTCGAAGGGATGAACCTTCACATGGCAAGGGGGGTGCAACAGCATGGTCACGGGGTATGACGTAATCGATGACGCCATCAAACGAGAAAGTGCATATGTATTGGGAAGGGATGAACCTCATACAACAGAACTTGGGTGAAATTATCTAAGTGGCAAGGGGGGTAGAATTGCGTTGTCACGTGTTATGACATCATAGATGACGTCATCAAACGAGAAACGGTTTATATCTTATGGAGGGATGAGCCTCAGACAACCAAACTTCGGTGAAAATGTCTAAGTGGCAATGGGGGTGCAACTGCGTGGTCAAGTGGTATGACGTCATCCAAACAAGAAAAGGTTTATATCTTGGGAAGGGATGAACCAAATTGTTTCCACTTTCATAATACATGGAGGAGGATATCACATGGCCGCGCGGAGATACGAATTTTATCTTCACAAATAGAATCAAACATGTTTTCTTCAAAGTCGAAAATGCAAATTTAATATCTGCTTGGCGCATAATCTGCTGACACAGTTAATGCCAGGGGCGTGTCTGCCTTTAAGCCAAGTGAGTACGGCTTACACTTTCTTTTACAAATTGAAAATATCCGTGTATTTGTTTATTTTTCTAAGCTAAAATTAATTGAAGCTATATTTACTAGATATATTGTTGCTTGGTTTGTGGTAGTCATTGCCAACCAGTGAAACGTTTATTAGCCAAAAGTGCTGAATCAGCAAAATAGAATTCACCGTTGTTTCCCTGTATTTTTATTATGCTGCAAACAAACTGAAACCCTTTTAGTAGACTACTTAGAATGCCTTATATATTTGACCAGCTTTCCACAAAATCAGCACAAAGGCTGGCAAATATATGCACAAAAAAGGCAAATTTTATGCAAATAAGGGTTCTCATTCCCGTCCAGATTTTTTAAGGATGGCATGATCGAAATTGATTTGAAACCTCCGTAACTTATTGCTATAGGTAGTAAGTCTTTGCTTATTGCTATAGGTAGTAAGATTGAAAGCCAAAGAAGAAAGAAATTGCCGAACAAAGCTCTAACTTAAACATATGATGACGCTCTAACTCGTTACCATGGTAACGAAATGACAATTTCCCAATAAATATTGTGCGATGGAAACATCAACAGCTACTGAAAATTTGGTGTCCTAATTCTAAAGCCTGTCGAAAATATCGCAAGTAAACCTCAGAGGGGGTGGCCCTCCCCTCTCTCCCTTGTACAAACATCACTAAAATGCTATAAAATTAGCAAAATGTGACAATAAAATATGTTTTGCTATAATTCAATGTATTTAATAGCTACTTTAGTTATTTTCTGTCAAACATTTACAACGTATTGCGTGGTAAAAATAAAATATTCTGCATATACATAGAAATCCCATGTTAATTTAGGCGGTTAGAGCGTCGCCTTCAAGGATTTGCAGAAACTCGCCATTTTTATTGCACAAAAATGTTTTTGTATTTTCTGGAAGGGGAATGAATGTCCTTTTCTATGATATCTTTTTTATGTTCAAACACGTCCCAACATGGGCGATATTCGGTCGCAAATATGGTTATTTTTTTACATTTCGAAAACGTGCACTTTTTCAAAAATATTTAAAAATACAGAAAATATTGTATGTGTAGCCGATGTTTGTGCAAAGAAATTAAAAAGAACGCACATATGATGTACTTTTCAGAAAATAACTTGGTATTTTGATAAATACTTGCGATTGTTCTGGAGGGAGACGTTAAATTGGGGCACAAATTACCAGGTTTTCACCCCTTTCTGGGCAAAATGAAAAATCCGGGTTTTGTCACCGATATTTAAATTAAATCAAAAAATTCTTTCAGCGCCGAAGACACCTCATCATAGACTATGTTTAAGGAAAGTTTGGGAAATTTTATTTTTTTCGACTCTTCCCGACTTGGTTGATATTTACAGAAACTCGCTCTTAAAATGTGTATGTTTTTTTTTTTTTGGGGGGGGGGGACATTTCTACCCCATAGAAACTCCTGGAAAAAAATTAAGTAAAAGACCTCCTGGAAAATCCTGGATTTTTGTAATTCAGAAAGCATACGACCCAGGTCCTGCTTTATCTATACAAGTGAAGCTCGAGTCTCTGGGATTGTCTATCAACAGAACATGAATACATTTATTGTTGACACTTTATCACTGGAGAATCACTCAACATCCTAATGTCTAGCGCCTTATGTTTATTGTTGTGATCCTTTATTCTAGAATCTCCCACCAGCTACCAAGCGAGGCAAAGGCATGTGCCGTGGAGCAGGCTGTTTGTTTTCTTACCCAAACAGAAAGAAACCGGATATTTGCCCTCAATGTGGTTACTACCTCGGGGGCAACGCACCACAGGATACCCAAAAAGAAGATGCCCAGATATGTTATGCCATAAAACTGAAATCTGGAACACTCTGCGAAGGCTATGATTTGTATTCTGTGAAAATATCCCGACGAGGGAGAGACTATCGCTGCTTTGTTCAAGTTTCTCAGAATGACAATGATCATATTTGCTATTACGAGAAATGTAGAGTTCAAAGAAGTGCGTCTGTGATTTCGAACTCCAGTGGGTTTGAATGCGAACACGTTAGAGTATCAAAGCACAGTGATGCGGAAGCTGAAGATGTCCCACTCTCCCATTCCGTTCTTCCCAATCTTTCATTTCCCTCCACAATGAAAGATGAACTCAATGATTTCGCAGTGAAAGCTGCAGAGAAAAAAGTCCCAGCCGTTCAACGTGCGTCTCCTAGGAACTACGTGGTTATCTGTGAGCGTAGTCATGGTAACCCTTTAGGCTTATTACATCTTAGAGTTGACGAAAAAAGGAAGAAGTTCTGCTGCGGCGAAGACGGGTCCCGAAGTTCTGCTAAACCATACCGTTCAAAATGCGCACATTTTTGCTTGTACAAATGGGCGTCGGCCGTGTATTCAGAAACGGAAATTATTGCTGCTCAAACGTTGGAGACTTTGCCGGCACAGTTTGCTACCGCCGAAGCAGTGACATCAGAAATGGTTCCGGCAAAACCTTCAAGTAACAACAAACTATTACAGCATAGCTCCACAGTGCAACTGCTACGAAGCTTGGTAAAAATTCCTGAGGACTCTGCCTCGTTAGCACCTATTTTTAGGCTCGTTGAGAGGAAAAATGCGGCCACAACTGCTATGCTATGCTCCCATACATATCTGGATGCTGCAAGCAGCGCGATGAAGATGGACTTTCCTTTCACTGACATGGCGTGGAAGATTTATTATGAGCCTGAGGATCAGGCTTGCAGATTATGTGGGTCGGGTTTGACAGAGCCCCAGCACGTTCAAGGGTCCAATAGAGAGGGCTGGTTAATCACGATGACGCACGTTATTGCCGTAGCTTTCAAGATCAAGAAGTGTACTAATCAAGAGTGTCTGGCTATACATAGCTATCATGATATAAATAACGGTAAGGCAAATTGTATTATTATTTTTATTATTGTAGTAATTGCATTATTAGTTTTAACCTCTAGCTTAGTCAGTAGAAGGGCTTCACGTGCGAACCCCCGAAACTAGTAACGAGACATACTTTTTTTGGAATGCTTAGGATGTCTAGTAAATGGTTTTAGATGTTAAGAGCTCGAAAAAGTGTCGCACGGCCCTTTTTGACAGATTTGTGTTTTTTTAATTGTATTCTATTGTTATTTAATGAGATTTATTGAGACAATTTTATAGAGTTTAGCACTGTTCAGAAAAGCATTCCATTCTTACAACGTATGCTGTTATAGTGTCATTAATAGACTGAACACATGTGTACAATTTACATGCGCGTTTTATACATCTTATGTTCCTTGCTGATATATATTTTCTAAGACCCTGTCAGCCAAGATAAGCTTGATTTCTTGCATAGAGACTCTTTATCTGATTAAAAACAAAATGTCAAAAATGCCTTTTTTCTTGTGGATCCGTCTTTTGAGATATTAGGCTTTAAACATTGGTTTCTCTACCATTCTATGGGATAAGTAATACATTGATCAGGAATTATGCAAACTTTGATCAATCATATCTAAATTCAAATTCTTCAAATCTCTTAAAAATTTGGAATAAAGCTTTTGGTCATAGAAACTCCTCGTATGGGGAATCTTGAGCTTATTGAAATAAGGCGAAGTTAAACATTTCATTTTTGGTCATTTCCGCTCTGTCCATGTGATCAGAGTATTCCCAAGATCGTAAAAGTATAGATTTAGAATCTAAAGAGCTTTTCTGAACAGTGCTACAGTCTATGAAATTGCCTCATTGAATCTCATTAAAAAGAATATAATTAAAAAACAAAAGTCTGGCAAAATAGGGCCGTGGGACACTTTTTCGAGATGTTAACATCTAAAACCAGTTTCTAGACGTCCTAAGGATTCCGAAAAGTATGTCTCTTTACTAGTCCCAGGGGGTGCTCGTGGACCCCCTCTACCGACTAGACTACATTTTTGGTCTGAAATTTTGCGCGTATGCGCGCTGCATGTCGGTAAATTTGTCGGACATTTGTCGAACAAACTGTTTTAACAGTTAAAAAAAAAAGAGCGCGTTGCATCCTGTTTCTTTTGGGACATTCGCCTTTGTCACACGCCGCTATTTTGTTTCCAGAATGACCCGGCAAAGCAGAAAAAAAGCAATGAGCCAATCAACCTTTTGGTACTAAAGCAATTTATAAGCAGGACTTTTTGTAGCTTGTGTTACCGGGCTCTTTGGGGGTTCTTGATTCCTTGATTAACAACTTTAACTTCGTTATTCTGTTTTTCTAGTCCACTCTTTATTCATTCTAAAAAATCTGGCGAAATTCGCCGTCCTTATATGCGCTTGGATGAGACACAAACCCATGGGGTAAAACCGATCCAGGAGAACTTGTCTATCATATGAATAGAAAACGGGGAGAATTTAAAACTATTTAAAAGTGTTAGCCAATGAGCCGAAACGTTGTGACAGTTCTCAAAACTTGGGCTGTTGCCTGTTCCAGCGACTTCTTCAGCATCAGGCTTCACACGAAGATTCTAAATAATTAAGTAATCATTACAACGCATGCCTAGAACATTGCGCTACTACAAAGAAACTGCGCAAACTCTGAAGAGTGCGTTACTACAATAATTTTCACTTCTTAATTTAAATGTAAAAATTAGTATTCCCAAAACCAAGAGGCTTAGATGTTCCACAAGCTCTTGTAAAGAAAATCAACTTTAATTCAAAGATAAAAACATGCGAGCTTGCCGAACATACACATTTGTGCTGCGTAATCGGAACTATCCAAACCTCTTGATTTTGAGATACAAAAGTTTGCGAGGCGGAGCGTCGTTCGTAAACCGAACTTAGCACCCAAAATTTGCAATGATCATTTTTTATTTCCTATGTTTTGACTAATTTTTAAGTGCGCTCATATAAAGCCAATGCCACAAAAATTCCTATAAAAAAAACTATAAAACAAAACAAAACCAAATAATGTTTTGACTAAAAATCGAGTATTCAAATATTTGCAGGAAGGTCTAGTAATGAGTAGCTAAAATGAAATAGTAAATTATTTCACGCTACTTTCTAAAATCTGAAAAGTGTTTCCGTAACGTCAACCAGCATCAGGCTTTGCTTTTCAACATGAGCAAAACCCGCGCCCTGCTTGGCCTCGTTTCCTTGGATAAATCGGCTGAAAAAATCAAAACGGCGCTTGTGTGACAAAGGCGAATGGCTTGGGCATTTCTGAATAAAGAAGAGCGCTCTCGCTGATAGCTGGAATCGTCCATTAAACATTAGAGCGGTTTTCACATGACTGTCGTGAAAGCAATTTATGAGTAATTCACTATCCAATCAAATGCGATAGTAATTTGACAACAAACCAATCAGAGAGCGAGGTGATTCACAATCTCTCCTTTTCGCGAGCGAGGCCTATCACAAGTAATTGTGTAATCGTTTTCTCTACGAGATCTCATTGGCTGAAGGATCAAATATCATGCTCTCGACCAATCACAAACCGAAGCAATCGCAATTTGCAATTACTCAAGACAGTCATGTGAAAACCGCTCTATAAATCATTCTCGTTGTTGTCATTCCCCAGGTGTATTTAACATCGCTAACAAGCTGCTTGTAAGTCTCGACATCATGTTTCTCGTACGTGAACACGTCAAGCAAGGTGTGCTGCCGCTATTCGCTGTAGAGGCCATACTTAGCATGGCGTTGGCCAAGAGCCCTGCATCTGCTGCTAAGATCAACACCGAGAAGCGCAGGTGAGGCTTGTGAGAGCAGATTTCGTATAACTGAAAAGTTCCGTGACGGCACGGGCGAATATATTTTTTACGCCCACTTCAAGATGGCGGCAAGCTAGTATAAATATTCATTATGATTCACATATTATCGTTCTATAAGTGAATTAAAAGAAGGATGTTGACCTGCGAACTCACTCGTAGCTCATGCGCAAGATGTTGGGTTATGAATAGGTTAATTGCACAGGGTTGAGGGTTCGCACCACCGTGAATACTTTTTCCTTTTTTCTCAATAACTTGCCTTAAAATCTCTAACTGCCATAAAGTGGGCGTAAATAAAAAAAATCGCACGGCGCGGTACTGTCGCGGTGGCAGTACGGAACCTGGCATGCTATAAATACCGAATGAAACCGCGTAGTCGAAGTACTGTCGCGGCACGGAACAACTCTTTCGCGGCACTTTTCACAGTCACACCAAATCTGCTATATACCAGGCTCGTAAGTGTGGAATATTTGAGCTACTATAATGCGAACAAAGTGTAAAGTGCGCCGCCACGCCCTTCAGTTAAAAGGGATATGTTACCGTTGTTTGAATACATTGGTATATACAGCTCTAAATTTGTATGTAATCATCCCCAAATCACTTGAAATTAATCTAATAAGCAATGTAGGTAAGTTTTATCGGCAATACTGCCGGTTTTCATGCAAATTTTGATGTAACTTCAAACTTTGAAAACTGTTCATCCCAAAAACGTGTTGTTGTAATCCTTTTCCATCCGCTCTGTAATAGGTCCGTGAAGCCTACAATCATGATCGCTTTATGGTAAATAAACCTAGACTAGTATTTTGGCCATCCATTTGTTATTTTTGTTTTTTTACATCACCAAAAGTGTGCTAAAATCGGGACACCGCTTCTTTAAGAAAAGGCGCATTCTTTACACTTTAAGGTGGATCGACCCAGTAATTTGTACCCATGCCAACCAATTTTGAACCCTTCATATAAACACAGGTTGATTTCTGTCGCGTGTAGCCAATATAACACACATGCTACCAATAGACTGAAATACATGTCAGTGCAAAAGTTTTGAGACCGGAGTTAGTATCACGTGACAATCGGGCCACACCTATTTCTAATCTCAGCCCAGTTTCAGGCTTTAACGACATTTTTTTCCAAATATGCTCTACGGTACCTCGAGATGGAGTGGTTGCCTCCGTGTAACCGAAGTTTCATTAAATTCTACAAGCCCGATCTGAAGATATTTTAGGATTTATAAATCAGGGCTATAATTTATGTAAAATTCCATTGAATTGAATAAATATGAGTTTGGTACTTCATGGTTATAAATTGAGGGCTTTTATAGCTCAATCTATTTGTAATTGTTCAAGGAAGGTCATGCTTTTCATTAAAATTAAATATTATTTTGCGATTTCGAAAAATATAGAAACGTACGTATCAACATAATTCTTCCACACATCGGCTCAACGCGAAATTTGGGCCTACTTTCACGAAATTTGGTCTGATTTTAAAAATCGTAGTTTTTTTCGCTCCAAAATTTTGGACGACTCCAATCGATCAATGTAAAGTTTGTCTCCAACGTTTTATATCAATTGAAATCCGCTAAGGCTGTCAACTGGGGGCGCAAAGATCGGTAAATATTGGATAGATTTCTGTAGTTTCTACTCTGGGATTTGCTATTGTTCCCCGTTCGGCACAAAATCGAATTCCAATGGAGCGCACGTGGGCTTGTCCTTGCTTGGCTTGTCTCCGATGTATGATAACTTTCTTAGGTTTTTCGGTCTTTTGTTATGCATTTAATTACCATATGTCGGGGACGATTCGGAGGGCAGTCACCCGCGAATATCAACGTGTTCCGCATTGGAATTCGATTTCGTGCCGAACGAAGAACAAAAGCTAGTCCCTAAGCAGAAACTACACGAATCCATCCAATATTTACCGATCTTTGCGTCCACAGTTGATGACTATAGAAGATTTAAATTTATATGAAACGTTGGAGACAAACTTTACATTGATCAATCGGAGTCATCGAAAAATTTGAAGTGAAAAAAACTACGATTTTTCAAATCAGTCCGAATTTGGTGAAAGTAGGCCAAAATTTCGCAGTAAGCTGATGCGTGGGGCCATTATGTTGATAGTTGCATTTGTATCCTTTTCGAAATCGCAAAGAAATATTTAATTCTAATAAAAAGCATGACCTTCCTTAAACATACACAAATAGAATGAGCTATAAAAACTTTCACTTTATAACCATGAAGTACCAAACTCTGTCATGTTAATTCATAACACTGGATTTTACATAAATTATAGCCCTGATTTATAAATCCTAAAATATCTTCAGATCTGGCTTGTAGAATTTAGTCAAACTTCGGTTACACGTAAGCAATCAGTCAATCTCGAGGTACCGTAGAGCATTTTTCGAAAAAATGTCGTTACAGCCTGAAACTGGGGTGAGAGTGGAAATAGGCGTGGCCCGATTGTCACGTGACACTTACTCCGATCTCCCCAACTTTTGTACTGACATGTATTTCAGTCTATGGGTAGTATGTGTGTTATATTGGCTGTGCGATAGAAATCAACCTGATTTTATATGAGAGGTTCAAAATTGGTTGGCATGGTACAAAATTACTGGGTCGATCCACCTTAAGTCTCAGCCAGTCGACTTTTGTCAGCAGCTTAGTAACATGCCGAGTCAAAGAAAGCATCCATTTTCATCGGCTAATTTAGAGAAGGGAGTGCGACATTTCAGATTGAATTCAGTGAATAAAGAATGAAAGTTTGTTTCTAGATAGTTATTTCGGGATTTCTAAACGTAATTCGTCTTCAAAAATCGAGTGAAAACAATAACATAGGAGTGACTGATATATTAGAGCTCGTCAGAGACTCAAGGATGCTTTTTTATGTTTTCCTAAAGGTGAAGTGGAATGTGACACTGTTCCGAATACAGAAATCATTTGAGATCTGGTTTTGCTCCACTTTTACAGGTATATCGAGCAGTTACTGTTGAAAGGTTATTGGGCGTACGAATGCCTCACTATCAGGAACACAGACGATGGTATTTGTGGCTTGTGTGGTGTCGCTCCTAAAGTCGAGGTTGCCGAGACAAGCAAGGACTTGATCTCGTTTTCGGGCATAAAGGTGAGACGTATAACGGCACAAGTTATGGAACAATTTAAGGTAACGGACTACCTTCGTGGTAACGTTAAAATACCATAATTTCCGACGCATCGCGTCAAGTTTCGAGAGCTCCACACATGCGGATATACGATGTTTTCGTTCTTTAACAACATTTTGTTATGAGCTTAGATGTGTTCTAAAAAAAGGTGTTGGGAATTTTTGGAATTTTAAAAAGAGCCGATTTTAGAGCCAATTTTGTGTGTCCGCTAGTTTTTATTTTTTTTCTATTTACAACAATTGTGAAAACATTCTTTTAAAAATAAAACTTGAAAAAGAGATCGAATTTCCAAAATCCCCGAACGAAGGATTCGCATCTTAGTCAACGCGTGAACGAAAATAAAAGTTGAACTCTAAAAATTTGAATTGATGCACCGGGAAGGGAACTCCATAAAATCATTGGATTTTGTCAAATTAAATGAAATTATATACCATAGTTTAGCCCAGGACCCCTTTTTGTGAAATTATGCTATTTTTAACGAAAAAGTACCCCGATGGGACACCTCAATTGAACGTTTGAAATCGGTTGTTGCGAATGAACCCAACGGAACCTAGGTAAAGCCTTGTTCTGCAAGATTGAAATAAACTCATCTATACTATTAGATATTAATGAAATAGAGTTGAACTTTATATACACGATAAGAGAAATCATGGACTCTGGTTTTATGATACATAGCCATACTCATCACGCTACTTTTGTCAAATGATTCTACAACACATCGCGCGCAAGATATTTTATAGCGGAGCTCCTTAGCGGCCGAAATCCGCAGAGCGCAGCACCATAGGTATCGCAGGAAGAATACAATAGAACTCCGGTATACGATCGACTTCATTTTACATGGTTCAGCGGTATTCCCATTTGGGTATCGGGGACGCGTCCGTGTCTGCGCGCCCCTACCACAGGCAACCCCAAAACGGTATTTCATTACGGCGGGAAAACTGCGCGTCCGTTAACAGAAAAATGTGTAACCGGGAGCTCCGCCTTTAGCCAGTGGCTAAATCTATATATTAGTGGGTTGAAACGAGAGCTTCGGTCTTCTTAGTTTCTCCCATGACGCACCGCGGGCTACAACAGACAGTTGTGATGGTGGACAGAACCCCAAAATGGCAAGATTTCTACCATAAGGTCAGGTAAAGTCAGATAGGCTTGATTCTTTTCATAGAGAATGCTTATACAATAAGCAACAAAATATCAAATATGACTTTTTTTTCTAATTGATCCGTCTTTAAGATATCAGCTACGAATCTTTGGTTACTGTATCGTTTTATGGCAAAATTTGTATAATTCTATCAAAAAATGTCGAAAAGTGCTGCAGCAACCAAAGTGTAACCCCTCATATCTTAAAGACGGATCCATTAAAAAAAAGTCATATTTGATATTTTGTTTCTTATTGTATAAGGATTCTCTATGCAAAGAATCTAACTTTACCTGACCTTATGATAGAAATCTTGCCATTTTTGGGTTCTTACATGATGGTGCAAACGTTTAGGTGCCTTTAGGTATATCCCTGCAAGATCTGTTCTGCCCATACAAAACAGATCTTGCAGGGGATATACCCCGACTCACATGACTGATACATTATGCCAGGGTAGATGGCGACACACCTACCCTACACAAAATATCTAGTTAGAAAAGCACTGGAGTGCAGAGTCTGGTTCATCTGGACTGTGTTTTGTAAAAGCCCTGAAGAAGGACCGAAATAAAGGTCTGAAACGTTGGCATACTTTGCGTTTCTTTTTTGGTGTTCCATTCTTTATCGTTACTCTGACAGATCAAATGGCCCGAGGGCGCTCCGTTGTCTGAGGATCCTGTAGACGTGGATGAGTTCTGGTCTGACATGGAGAACAAAACCCTCGAGCAGGTGGCGTTCGCTAGCGTGGATTCCATCTCGGAATATAACGGCACCAAGGTCGCACCATTCATTACGCCTGCGCATCGATCAGAGAAGGTTATCAACACTGATGCATTTAAGGTAACGCGCCGGTCTGGGGCCTTCGCTGATTGGCTGATTTTGGCATTGGGGTATGCGCAGAAAGGTGTTTCTCTTGACGGTTCTGTATCAAATCTCGCGCATGCGTCAGTGGCTGTCATCAGAGCCTCCCACGCGAGGTGACGAGCCGGGAAGCTCTGGTTACGAGAATGGTATTGCGCCCATTTCACATAGCTGTGGAAAGTATAAGGAGTAAAGGCAAAGTAACTGCGAATAGGCCATTTGCAGCTGATCAGTCATGTGCTTGTTATCTCGCTACGAGCCTATGAATAGACCTCTAGATTCCCAAGGGTAAATCAACCGAGCATGACTGGGGGGCAAACAAACTTTTTAGTTGACTGGTTTACGAAATCAGAAAGAAATTTAACTAATAACGTGGTATATCATCAGTTAATTGACCAAGTTCTTTATGAACAGGTAAAAAGATTACAGATCAGATTCGTTTCAATTTTGTTTGCTCTCCGGTACAACCACGTGAAAGACGAATTGCGAAAGGCCTATTACTCACGACACTTATCTTAAATACACTCTATGAGGTATCCGCTTGGTCGCTTTTATGTTCATTCAGTGGTTTTGGTCACATGGCGATTTGTTTTTGTTTTTGTTTTTGTTTTGTTTTGTTTTTTGCAAGCCCTCCGCGCCTCTAGTTTTGCGTCCACACACTCGTTTCTCGTTTCTGTAACCGTTACTTGCGTTTTTCCGTTACTTTGGCAGACGCTCAAAAGACATGTTGGAATTTTTTGAAATATTTCTGAAAATTTGAACATGGTGATTGCTTTCAAGTCATTCCCTTTTGGTGAAAATTACTCGATTTCCTGGAGGATTTTATCTTTAAGTGTAACTTATCTAGCTGTGTCGGAGCGAGCCCTTTCGCCGCAGAGTAAGACAGGGCCTGATTTTATATATTTATTCAGCTTCCAGGACGAACAGCGAACAGCACCGTCCAGTTACTCCACGGTAACCCATCTAAAGTAGCAGACTTGGTCCAACAAGGAGATCTAGTACCGTCCCAGCTAGGACAGTACTCTCACGGGGAACTACTGTCATTGTGCCAGAGATGTGATATACCTGTCAATGTAGCTGACAACAAGGTGAAATTGTTGTTTTATGCATTGATTTTTTATTGAATGCTTATTGTTTTGCTCTAGTTACTATATGATAGGATTTAAGATGACCGTCGAAAGTAAATCAGACGTGCGTCAAGTCAGCGTTTTTTATTGGTCGAGTCTTCCATCTTTCAGCCAATCAAATTGCGAATTAAAACAAGACACGCCATTGCTCACGTCATAACTAAGCGCAAGTCTGACTTACTTCGGCTCCTGATTGGTTTGTTGTTTAATGGCTTCAACTCCTGATTGGCTAGTGGTTTTTGTCGTTAGCGTGCTTTGGCGCCATTCCCGCGCAGTGTTTGTCTGAAAAGTCACAAATGTTAAAGTAGAACATAAGAAATACCTCGGAAGCTCGGATAACTGTTTTTAATTGCGGAAGTGCAACATACCCCTTCAAGGAGCATATGTGTTACTGGTCGTTAATGTACAACGAGCAGTGTTCTTGTAAACGGCAGAGAAAAGCCAATTCAAAGAATGGTACCGACATCAATCTTGCGTTGCTTTTGATTTCATTTCTTACCTTTTTGATCCTTCAATTAGAAAATTGTCTTGGAACTACTGCTTTGGGCTAAATTGACCCATTTAAGGTCTCGGTCAGGGAAAGCGACAGGCTTGCGGAAAAAAATTCTCGTCGCGTCGCAATTTATGCTATGATAATCAGTTATATATCGTTTTAAAGCTAAAAGATTGTTCTATCTAATGAAGTTGTTCATTTTAGCGAAGGTTGAATTTTTCTTATATCTTAACGTCCCCGAACTAAAAACTACCTTGTTTACTTGAGACGCTCCAGACCATTAGCGATTTGTTGCACACTTTCACACTTTTTAAGCTTGGAGAAATGAACTGCAAAACCGTGTGAGCGATTTTTGATATTTTGCATATTTACGAAAATATTTGGTCGCAAATTTCAAAGTCGTATTTTTTTTTTTCAATTTGCTGCCGCAAAATTTATCATAAAAATGTTTTCAAGTAAAAAATAAAAATTTCCTTACATGGTTTTTTAGGTGTTGTCATCTTCTAACGACACAGAAAATTTGACGCCGATATCTTAATTTGTGCGAGGTCAAGAGCTTCGCGAAGGTGAAAATTTGACCTAAAATTTAAGTGCTAGAAAAAGCGTGTAAAGTTAATTAAAATACAGAAAATGAGTGGCGGGCAATGCAAAAGAATGGGCTGTTGAAGCCTAGGAAAACAGCTGACGCGTTATTTGAGGTTTTAGAAATATACTTTAGGATTCTATTAACTGAATTCCAGGAAAAAAGTCGTATTATGGATTATTAATTACTTACCCTGACCTAAACGCTGTTTCTCATTAAGCTCAGGACGAAACTATAGTACTGCTTGAATGTTTTTTGACATTTCGCGCGCGAATTTTGCGTGCATTTTGAGTGTGGTTACACTCAGCAGTACACTCAGCAAACTACGCGCCGATCTCTGTCTGATCAATTAACTTATTTAACATAGAAGTTAAACATGCTATTGTCTCAGTGCACTGCTCAGTGTACTTTACCCTATGCTATACCCTATGATTATACAAGCGTGTTGGCATGATCATACAATACGGCCGACAGCGAAGCCGGAAATGTTTATTGGTTTTTGAGCTTATTGCAAACCAAATGTTACTCATGACACACCAAATCAAGCCTTGAAAACTAGTGATTCTGATCTGAGGCGAAATGCATGTACAGTACTCCAAAGTGTTGGCAACGTGATAACTCTAGTTGTATTTTCTTGAAAAAAGGGCTGGAGATTTAAGTCCACTCCCACCCCCACCCCTCCTTTAGGAGCTGCCTAGGATCCCACCCTTTGTTTGATTAGTCGCTCCATTCCCCGATTTTAAAAGTCAAGTTCCAAAGACAACATTGGGTGTCAAACGTTTTAATATTTCCTTTTTTCAATCATAGACTATGCTCCAAAGTAGTTTAGAAGTGTTCTGTCAGTTTCTGTCCATGGGGAAGAGCGCATGTCACACGTTTAGTAGTGGAGCTTCGTTCAGTGGAGGTCGCCTATCCAAGGCCTGTCCCCACCAGGTGAGTTGGCAAGTTACCGGCAAGTGTAGCGCTACTTCACGTTTACAAACAATGTCACAAGGGCTCGTGCGACTCCTGAAAAACCTGGAATGTCCGGGAATTATTTCAGGAACTCAGGAGAACTCCTGGAATTGCACAGTCGATTTTTGACCAAGAAAAAAAGCTAAAACAACACTGGCCCCTATAAGGTTGTCGCTCAGAGAAGAAACTAACGGTATTTTGATTGGCAGAAACACTTCTGGAAAACTCCTTGGAAAATAAACCTCCTTGGGAATCCCTGGATGTGTGAAAAGTTCTGTGCCCAGGAGCAGTGACATTGAAACGCTAATGTGGCAACAAAAGATTGATTGCACGCTTGTTCTGTGAACCAATTAGTCCCCGGTTAGTGGCACTTTGATATAGAAATGGATTATGTATTGCTGTGCCCACCAACATTTTCCCGAGTCGTAAACGTGTGGTCAAACAAAACAAGACCGAATATATCCGAATCATTTCGTGAACGTCCGGAAATTTCACGAAGATGTCAAGAAGCTTCTTTCCAAAACACTAACGTAGAGTGAGCAGTGACTTCCTCCTCTTTTAGGCCGGCGGCTAAGAGAGGAGGAAATCACTGCTCGCAGGGTAGTATGACATGTAATTAAAACGCAAATACAAACAAATTTCAAGCTTCATCTGAAAGCCGCTCCATTTGCAGGTTGTCACGGCAACGAAGTTTCTGATGCGTCAAGAAACTGCCCGTGACCACGTGGACTTGTTACTGTCCTGTAAGTACTGGCCTCCTGTCTACATAGTGGACGCAGCTTGTAGCGTGGCGCAACACGTCAGCTATAGGTACCCAGCCCTGGCAACACAACTATGGGGTGTCAACCAAGGATGCTTCCAACCGCCCTCCATTTTCCAGGACCCGCAGGTATTGATTTTGTTTTGATGTTAGCTGTTATAGGTTATTTAAGAGTAAGATGGGCATTGTAGATGGGGAGCATGAGTGGCTTTTTGTATCAAAAATCCGAAGTGATATTGATAATATTTTTAAGTATGGTCCTCTCAATAACTAGGCGAGCAAACGGCAAAGCACTGTTTGTTTGCTTGTTTTTCCGTTTGTTTGTGTGTCAGTACATGAGATGAAATAAGAAGACAAACTGCCTCTCATGCCCTAGATATGAGGTTTAAAGCGACAGTCATTTGTTATTGTTTTCCTCATTAATAGGAGTAGAACTGCGTGTAGAAATATCGAAATCACCAACTAGATACAAAGTTTATACTTGATCTACCGAATTCAATCGAAAACATTGCACCAGCATCTCTTGATCAACCAATGGAAATGGGTGCTCTCTCTGACTCGGTATGTTGCTAGGCTGACAAATTGGCGGCTTGTTGGGGGTCTTTAATGTCAACTATGCATTTCATGATTCCTTTCAGCCTATATCCTGCCCCGAATTGCAAATGACAGAACTTCAAAGCACACCCACCCCCTTAGTGGACCCAAAAGATCACTTCACCCACCCTGCTACAGGTAGAAAAGAGCGTCGAATCCTCACATCTCGTACATCCGATAAAGGGGGATCACACCAATTCAAGACTTGTGATTATCACAACATGGATCTATGCCCGAGCTGATGCCTTATAAAGTCATTATCTCTTCGCGTTTGCACGGATCAAGACATCGAGAAACAAGGCGAAAAGGGGCCGCCAATCTGAACTTTAATCAGTACTTTTTATATGGTCGGCTCATGGACTATTTCTCTAACCTTGCCATTGTCAAGGAGCAGCTTGAATTGATTTCTAAACAGTGCGGCGAAGGAGAGACCATCGTAAGAGATAAATACCAACGGTTTGTGATTGTGTGCTCAAAGTGCTTCTACGGTGGTCATGTGGCTAAAGACTGCCCGTATAATGTAGCCAGTCGATGACGTCACTTATACTTAGCGGGCATAGGGTTTAAAGTGATTCTTCCAGAGTTAGGTACTTTTAGTTTGTCACCTGATATTTATGTGACATTTTATACAGGAAAAAATTATCGCCGGGTATGTAATTTCAAGATGTTGTCATATCTTTAGATTAAAAGAGGTGTTGTTCCATCACGCGTTTGCGACTCGTCTTCATCAACTGTTCTTGAAAAATATTGAAGTACCTGGTCAGGCATTGGTTCTGTGAGATAAGATCTCAATGCTGTTATATTATTGTTTTCTAATTTGCGGCGTTCTTATTCCGAAAATAAGACTAAGGAGCTTCTTGCACACCCGTATGTACTTTCCACTATTAATACTGCCCTTCTATTGCTTTGTTGTTATTTTTTTATCCGTTCAATATGGAGCCCGTAATATAAGTAGGTGATTATCTGAAAGGTGAGCTGATTTGCAAAAAGTGCGAGACATGTCAATGTTACCCACTCACTCGCTTTATAAACAGTTTTCCACCTTTTATTTACCTCCTGTGCCTATGTTTCCCAATAATTTAAACAAAGTCGACAGGTACCAGTAACGCCTGTCAAATTGTCTATGGGATCTCAATTCTATTATTTTAACTTGGCCTCAGCCAATATATTATTTGCTGCTAAAACAGAAACTCTGTGTTGTAGACCGTATAATTTTGTGCAGAATGCACATTCATGTGAAATATTTACACACCGTCTAAATAGTAATACATTCTCAGGCTTTTACACGGTAATTGCAATCCGAAGTAATTTGTAAATATTGTGTATGTCAATATTTTAAACTAATACCATGTTATTATCCTCTAATACACGATCATTGTTGATTTAAAAATGTACAAATCACAATGTACAAGGTATTTTCTAAAACGTATACAGGATATTTTCATATTATTTTCTATAGGATTATTTAAAGCTTCAGGAGGCTAGATTCCGCTTAGAAAATAGCATGAAAAAAGCGATATCACACGAGTCACGCAGCGACGAGGGCGATATCGCCTTTTTGAGTGCTATTTTCGGCGGAATCTACCGACTGAACGCTTTGAATAGACTTGAATCCTATGATATCTCGTCCTCAATTTACACAAAAAAGAGATATCATAGGATTCTATGCTGTATACGTAGTTTCAGTGTTTTGTAGTGATTGGTATATTTTCTGTAAGAATTTCATGTTCCAAAAGAAAATTGATACGACAATTCAGCTGCTGTAAGAATGTCATGTTCCAAAAGAAAATTGATATGACAATTCAGCTATATTTGTTACCCCAGAATACAATATTTATTTCATGATTATCACCGAGGCATACTTTATTTTTAGTCCGTTAGAATGCAACGCTAGGTTCGCATCGAGGTGTAAAGAAGGAGAGAGTCGTTGGCAGATCGTTGTTCTAGGATACCTGGAATATGTTAGAAAAATGAACACTGCTAAAGAGCGGAGTGCAAGGTTCAAGCAAAAACGCTATTTTTCTGCCGGACTGTTTCTTACAGTGCTAAAAAGGATTCCCGATGCTTCAGTATTACGCACTGTCTCGTACTTATTGTCAAGGTGAACATGAGCATGTTTCTGATCATGATTAGCCTTGGGTGTCACGAGAAAGTACCCCACATATACCAGGCATCCTTGCGCGCCCTGTTCGCTCGAGTGCCACCACCTTCAATGGTGACCTCACTTGGTTTCACCCGCACACCCTCTGCACAAAAACGCGCAGCAGTCAACTAAAAAGCCGCCCTTTTACACGATAAACATTCACAAGCTCGACTTGCTTCTACGTTTCTTTCAATCTGCATGATTTAAGGACACCCGTTGTATCAGAACAAAAGTAAGCCTTTTTGTGTTTGGGGTAAGTATCGGACAAAGCGCCAGTGAACGAATCCTGCACTTCGCGCTGCAAGTTTACAAGCTGTAAGTTAAAGTTTGAACAATATTTAAAAAGGAAAGTGGACGACAATTCTTATTTTGTTGAAGCAACTTCGAACCGAGGTTAAATTACTGCTAAACATAAGGTAAGTTTGACACTGTATATTCAAATTACTAGTTTTGGAGGTATTTTACTTGGTAATTATTTCATATTGAACTTATTTATTTTTCTTGGTCGTGTGTACCTTTGTTTAAAAGCAAAAAGAGGTTGGCGTAAGTTTTGAAAATGAAATTGAAAGTGGGCAAAAATTCTAATGTCAGTTGTAACCAGTTCTTTTTATTTTCATATTATCTTGCACAAAAAAGAGCTTTTTTTTCATTTCATGTATCATTCAGATTATTCATCGTACTGATTGTTATTAAACCACTTGTGGCACAAGCTATAATTGTTTTCAAATATCGTGAGACAAAACGGAATTTTCGACTTTTCTTTCTATTCAAAAATAGGTTTCAGAAATTAATTCCTAAAATATTCTAAAAAAATTCCAGGTTCTGTATATCCATCTACTGTCACCATGGGAGCAACTGTGAGCTCGATGAACCTTGCCAACAAGCCACCAGCACTGCCACCCGTCAAACAAAACAATAAGGTATGTCCTAGCCAATCAGAAGGCACTTCCTGAAAACAATAAAGGATATCGGACAGCTAATCATGGTGGTCTTGATTGCATTTCTTAAAATATATTGCAATGTTGATTTGGTTATGACTAATGAAATATAAAATAAATTCTTCCCATCTCGTCTTCGTTTTCTTCTTCGTTTGATCTTGTACGCCCTAATAGCCCTCAGGAGCCCATTGCTGGTTACCTTTTGAAAAGAAAACAAGACATGGCGCGATGTTTTTACCGCCATTTTTACTGCCTGTTTATTCTTATAGTAGTGATATGTTAATGCTGTTGACTGTCTGTCCTGCTTCCCTCGTCGCAGTAAAAAGTTTATATCTCTAAAACGTTTGGCCTGATACTATTCTCTTTCTTTTAAGTTTCCTTTTGTCCCATTTACTCGGTCAATTTACCGATCCCTCATTCATTGTTCTACTCCCTAGTTACTGTTGCTACGGCGGAGAAATCAAAATGTTACTTTGGCGTAGAGCATGGAAAATACACCGATTGCAGGAACGTGTCGAAGTTGCCTCGTAAGATATGGATTTTATGTTTTGGTCAGAAAAAGCTGAAAATTTCTTTAAAAATCTTCGAATTTCGAGTTTGTTGCTTGGACATTTTAAATTCCATAGGAAAAACTGCCCATTCTTTGGTGATATCAAGCGAAGACGGGATCGGTCTATTGCAAGTATTTTGTCCATTCAAGATAAGCCATCAAATTTTAGAACGCTCGTTTTTCTGACTGCGGATTTAAGCAACAGCAGGACCATCCGGTGGCGGTTCTTTGGGAAGCATTTTTACAGTAGTTTCATTGCGGAAATTACAGTGCAACAATGAATGACTTTTCTTGTACTATCTCCATTAAGCGGCCACTTCGATCGGTCCCGAGGGTGGCCCCTTAATAGAGGTACCACTGTATTTTCACTATCCGGCCGCCTTTTCTGACTTTCCTGGTTCCACCCCTGCATACCCTGCTTCCACAAACAAAGTTCGGTCTCGTAAGCCTAGCCGGGGTGTAGCAACGGGCCTGTAAAATGGGGATATTTTGTTTTACCAATAAGTATTCACAACTTTGAGCACCTCACAAGACAGATCCGCCGTGATGCTTTAACAGTATAATGTTCTTGAGTGTTGTAGTTTTCAAAGACATGACGAAACACGTGACAAGACTTGCGACACTTGACAACCTTGTGTTCGGTGTCTGTGTGGTATGTATATTGTATTGTGGTGTTTGGTGGTGTGCATTAGGCGTTATTTGTAGCTGCAAAAGGTGAGTTCAGTATTGTGCAATGTATTCGATAGTGGCACTAAAATCAACGACGTTTTTTAATGTGGTAATGCATATGCCGTCTGAACTTTAACCTGCCAATACTTCTCTTGGCCTCTACGAAATGCAAGCAGAGAAGCGTAAGTGAGTTGAAATCAAACAATAAAACAAACGTAACAGACGAAGACGAACAAACCCATTTGAAACAAATATCAGTATTCATCGGCACGTCCAAAAGGTACAATTGTCAATAAATGTCCGCCATACATTGCTAGAAGTGCTAAGTATTGGAGGGTAGGATTCTAGTGTTGCTCTAACTTTCAACACATTATTTTCCGACTAATGCTCCAATCGTCTTTGGTGTTTTGCTTATGAAATCAATGGGTAAGACGATAACCATGTGTACAGTTTAGAGGGGAGGGGGGAGATCAGGAATACAGATACTAATATGACAAGGTTCTCGCAGATTGCATTCGTTTTGAGCATATCGTTTGCATTGGGAATGGGTCGTATTGGTTATCCTATTTTGATATTTAATTACCTACAGGTACAATACACCGAAACATTTGCAACGTTGCTTGCTACCCAAATTTGAGCTAGCATTCACACGGGCTGAAATTAAAAACGTCCTTATTCCTTCTGTTATATTGTAAATAGGCAAACATTTTGTTAAAATATGTATATTATTGGAAAGCGCTACAGGCTACAGGGTTCAATGTCTGCTAACCACTAATGAAGCAAGAGAAGTTTTTCGCCTACTTCTTTATTTTTTGCCTACTGGCATACACTGGCATACCTCCACCCAAGGCCGATGATCGCTTATGTTAATCATTGTTTGTTTGATTTTATTTCTTCAACAGGTTGTCATAGTCACACACGCACCACCAGACTACAAGTTTGAACATTTCATGAAGCTATGCCAGAACATCCAGGAAGAAAAGAAACGCATCCAGGTTAGTTATCGTTCGTTGGTAACGAGAAATTTATCAAAGACGAAAGCGAATGTCATACATCAAACACGAAACAGAGTGTAATGTATCAAACATGAGACAGTGTAACATATCAAACACGAGAAAAAGTGTAATATTTCAAACACGAGACAGAGTGTAACATATCAAACACGAGAAAGAGTGTAACATATCAAACACGAAACAGAGTGCAATATATCAAACATGAGACAGAGTGTAATACCAAACACGAGAAAGAGTGTAATATATTAAACACAAGACAGAGTGTTTGATCAAGATTTCCGAACACCGCGCGAGAGATGAGGCAAAGCCATAATTTTAAACCGAAATCCTGATGAAAACCACTTTCAAGTGTTTGATGTAGCATCTCAAACGTCATGATAAATGTCGAGTTAACCTGCGTGCACCTTCACGCTTACAATTTCTTTTGTTTGATTTTACGAACTGACCCGTTGATATTGAGAATTCTTTTCGTTTTCTTTCTGACAGAGTTTTGTGTGTGACCGTTCATCACTCTTCTAAACCTTAGCTCATTGAGTCCATTGCTAAGAGTTATGTGTCAGTGTTGTTCAGTAACATATTTCCATTGCTTTCTGTGTGTTTGCTTTCTTGGTTGTTTGGTTATTTGTTAGCCGAAGGCTACCACCTGTTGTCCCATTTCATTCGTATAGATGCTTATATTACAAGTAAGCAAGTCTCTGTTCAATTTAATGGGAAAATGTGTTTCAAAAATTGTTGGAAGTCACTGGCAAGTCTCTGTTCAATTTTATGGGAATATGAGTTTCAAAAAGTGCTTGATTGCGAGCCGAAGGCTACCACCTATTGTTCCAATTCATTCGTATAGCTTGAGATGACAATGTGTTTCAAAAATAAACACTTTTTTGACCCTGATTGAACGGACGTTATTTGCGAGATTCTTACTCTTAGTAATGGACTCTTTACCTAAGCCAAAACTAATATAACAAGACTATCAACACAGTTTCCTGGTCTCCACAGGTTGAGATTCGTATGGAGGTGTTTAATTGGCGCAAGCGCGCTCGACACGGGCATGATATTGATGACTGTAGAGAGAAGATACTGGCTTTGCTGAGCAAGTTCCGTGATGTTCAACAACAACAGGACAAGCTGATTGAGAAGGAGAAGCTGAGGCTGGACGCATTTAGGAACAGTATTAATGAAGATACCACTAACAGGTATTATAGGACAAAAGTGCAACTTTGAAAGCTCTCTATAGGGTACAGTATGTTCCATTTCAGGCAAGATATATTGGAAATTGAAACGATTTACATAGTGTTCCTGCGAGCAGAGGTTGCCTTTATCAGACCTCAACCAATAGCAACGCACAGAAAACGCAAGTCTGATTTACTTATATAACCGTTGCAGCACTTCAGCTAAACTGCCAGACATGTGGCCATAGAATACCTTATTCCATCATTGGCTGCTTTTCAATGAAGTCTTTCAGTAGCTTACGACATCATTTGTTTGCTAGTCAGTTTTCCTTTTTTCGCAGAATAAAGAACCGATTGAATTTCTTCTGTAAGCTGAACCGACAGCACGAGGCTCTTCTAGAACTGGTCAGACAGGATGTGCAGGATTGTAAAAACATATGCAGAAGATTCCAAGACTCACAAACAAGGTAATCATACGATACATGAAAAATATGCGAAAATCATTTCTATTTCGCGCTATAGCAAAGCATATTCATTAGTTGCAAAGTAAAATACACTTACAACTCATTATATAGCTTTTGTCAGTATATTACTCTTGCCAGGGTTTGAACAGCAAGGTTCGATACATGCTGTCGATTCCTGGCGAGAGTGTAGTACAACGAACGCAAAATATATGTAAAAGGATTCGTGAATTATTCTCATGCAGCTACAAATCTGATCAATTCATATAAACTCAATCTACAACCAAAATAGCTAACTCCGTTCCGTTTGGAAGCATTCATCTCTTTAGCCTTGGTACACAAGATTCAATATATATCACACTCTGTCTCGTGTCTGATATATTACGGCGTGTCTGATATATTGCGGCGCAGGACCATAAAAATTGGGGGTGCTCATTAGTAAGAAAGTATGGGAAAAGTGAAAACACAAAATACAGTAAATGTATGAAAAAGTGGGGGTGCTCGAGCACCCCCCCCCCCCCCCCCCCCCCCCGGGTCCGCCGCCTAAGTTAAGGGTAGTGCTGATAAATGGTGGCACTATACCTCATTTAGAAGCCATTTTGAGTTAAAAGGACGGTCTTCTAGTGCTCGTACTGTTAGTGATGCAAAGAACAACCTATACCTCACATCCCTATATGGTTTTTACTTTTGTCAAGGCAACGCTCTCAGTCCCAGTCACTGGCACACTCTCACTGATATAAAGTCGTCCAAGGAATAATTTGCATGAATACAATGCCGAACAAAATTACATTTTGATTACCCATCACTAGTAAATCGTTTTCCTTCCTAAGGCATAATATCACTGGAACTCCCTTTTCTCCATTTCAATATTGAGGTACTAAGTATCGAAATTGCGAGGATGACAGCCCGCGGCAAACAACATTGTACTAGTGTACTGGGGAAGAGGCGGAAAAGATGTGGGGACGAGTGTGGTACACTGAGCCCCTGTATTCTAAAAACGTTCTACGTAAGCGACATTTAACACTCAGTGGCGTTAAGGCATGGCTCAAAACCATTTGCCTGAAAAAGGGATTATTCTTTATAACTCGTGTTCTATTGTATGGATCATCATCAAAATTGGTCAGTACAATAACTTTAACAAGAGCTTTATTTTGACACATTTCGTTACCATGGAAACGGTTATCACGTGACTCGGTGGCGGCCATCTTGGATTTTTTATTTAGACCCTCTGAAGATACACAGAAAAAGGTGAAATTGAAAGGTAAACACATATTTAGATACAGGACAACTTCCTTCAAATGAAACTAATTGGATATCGTGGAATTTCTCAAGAAAAAAGAAATTATCAAATTTTTCGTGCTTTTGAATATATAATATTGCGAAAAAATGTCTTTATTAAAACATGATCCACGATATCCAATTAGGTTTACAGAAAGACTAATGATAGAAAGATTATGCTGAAAAGAAATTTCTATTTTTCATCTTCTCTACATACCTGCACGGGCGCTAAAAAAAATCATCCAAAATGGCGGATGGTGAGTCACGTGACATCGTTACCATGGCCACAACAACTTTATCGAAATCAGAATTCCAAAAAGTGTATGTGGGCCAAGTTTGAAAGATTTTCGTAGAAAAATAACGAAGTTACAAAAAAGCAGGACCTCGTTTTAGAGCCATGCCTTAATGCCACTGAGCAATCTTGAATCGCACTGTAGTCTTATAAACCTTGAGCACAGCGCTATAATTTTAGTCTGCGTGGCGGGGGGAAGTCGAGGGCGAGAATAGGAAACGTTTAGAGTGCACTTTTAACGTTTTATGTTACTTTCATTTTAGTGGCAAATCTAAAGGATTCGAGACATGGATAAAGTGTCCCGCTAGACCTGCCTATGATTACGGAAGTATAGGAAGTTTATAGTCCACTACACTTCACATTCACATCATGCAATCTCATACCATATTAGCGCTCTATGTATGATCGGGGGTAGTCTAAACAGAGGAATAATATCGGCAGAGCTAGTCCCTAGGTGTACTCAGAGTAGGAGTTCCAGCCGTACGTGGAACTTGTATTTGAAAACGAAATGTGGACAAAACGAGAAAATTAGCGTTTGTGGGGCGAGAGAAACCATCCCATCTGATGACGTAATTTAACCTGAATCTGGTCAAAAGTCTAGTTATCTTACATATACCTCATTCTCATTTCTTTTCTTCGCGGGATATCTTAATTTCGCGGAAATGTCTGGGCATTTCGCAATTCTTTAATTTTGCGATAGGGCCGAAAAGATTCTTTGCAGAGAAATTAATTTCACGAATTATAAACTGAATATTGTATGTCTTAGTATATTTACTTGTTTATTTTTGTACAACAGGGTCTGGATGGGGTTAACCGACTAGCGACAAACGGCCTAAAAAATAACCGACTACCGACAAAACGGAGAAAAAGTTACTGACTACCGACAAAAAAATATTTACTGACTACCGAAAATTTATGATTGCCCGTATTATAAACTCTTCATTTCTATCGTCAACATACATAATTAATCCTAACTTATATTTTTTTGAACTCGACTTTTACGACACGCGTGCTTCTATAGAAAGCCCTGGCCAAATGAAACGCAAGTTCACGCAAGTCGATGCAAGTTGTGACTTGCACTGACTTGTGTTCACTTGCGCTGAAGTGGCCAAACGAGTGGTTTGCTCCTTTTAGCGCGCTAATTACGACACGATGATCACGGTCACTTTCGAACACTAGAAAAATAAAGAAATATCACCCAAGTTTCTTGTAAATAACAGCTAGAAATATAAGTGCAACATTTTCATGGCTTGTTTTGGTAATAATATTTCATTAATGTGGAAAAACGAAGAAAATTGGAAACTTGCATCAACTTGCGTACACTTACGATGTGGTGGCCAAACGAGACGCAAGTTGTCGCAAGTTGCGTGAAAATTTGAACATGCTCAAAGTGGACGCAAGTGAACACAAGTCCGCGCAAGTCATCGCACGTTTGTGGCAATCTCGTACCCAGAGCCCGTGCATCTTTGAGCCAGCGGCAAGATACAGGGCTCTGGAATAATCAATTTTTTTGTACCCAAAATCTGGGTATTCTTCAATGCGCATGCGTTTGACCTTGACCGTTACTAAAATCATGCATTTATCAATATGTTATAGGAATTTTTCACACCTTGCACATTCGTAGTTACAAGACCAGCTAAAAGCAGTTTTAAAAACAGAAATTACTGATATATTTCATTCAGTTTTGAGCAACTTTGTTTTTGCAAAACAGCGCGCGCCCTGCTTGAACTGAAAGTGGCGTGATCTTCGTCAGCAGCGCGCGCGACAAATTTTGTCAACAACCTCAGAATCAAGACTTTTGTTGCATGATTTCGTCGTGTTACAATGCTAGTTTTGAAAAATTTATCTTAAGAAAGCTTACGAAAATTCATAACAATAGATCTACAAGTGGAAAGACTTTGAAGTGCAGCGTTTGATACCGGAAAATGTTTTCGCCCAACAGGCGATGTTTGTGAGAAAATATTTTCAGTTGGATTTCCTTCATATTCAAATCGCGCGCATGGGCAGTTGAGAGGAATGACGAGCCAATGAAAATCGTCGCACGACTTGATTATTCCAGAGCTCCATATCTTGGTGCTGGCCTAAAAAATACGCGGGCTCTGGGAACGAGATTGACGTTTGTGGCCAAACGAGCGCAAGTCGACGCAAGTAGCAAAACTTGCATCGACTTGCGTTTCGTTTGGCCAGGGCTTAAGGCGTTTACAAGCAAATGATCATGTTTCATGCTCAGCTAGCGGGAAACGTCATGAACAGGCTCGAACAAATCCCCACACAAAACATAAACATGAGCTGTGTAATAGTTAACAACTAGTGGTGGATATATACCGAGACGCGTATATACCAAATCAATCAAAAGAAAATGATCATTTCCTCTTGAATCAATAGAATAAAATACGGTGATTAATAGACTCAAAATGCAGTATCACGCGCGAAACGAACCGCCACTTTGAGAGTTTTCTCAAACAGTATTAACAATTATTCGCACTCAGGCTCAGTGATTATCGTAGAATATTTACCTCGCCGCATAATTTTGCCATTAAAAATATCAGAGGAAAACGTCAGACGGCAAAATTAATTTGTTTATATTTTCGCAACTTTGTGACAGCTAAAAGCGCGAGCTTGAAACTTCATTTTTCTCGAGCGATCGACATAGCTTTATTCTAAAGCCCTGGCCAAACGACACGCAAGTCGATGCACTCGACTGGCGCTCGTTTGGCCACCAACTTGCGATGACTTGCATCTCGTTTGGCGACCACGTCGCAAGTGTACGCGAGTTGATGCAAGTTTCCAATTTTTTTCGTTTTCCAAATTAACGAAATACCAAAACAAGTCATAAAAATGTTGCACTTATATTTCTAGCTGTTATGTACAAGAAACTGGGTGAGATTTCTTTTTTTTTCTTGTCCTTTTTACCAAGAAAAGTACTAGCTTGAGCGTGCGCTAGTGTTCGAAAGTGGCGTGATCATGTCGCATTAGCGCGCTAACAGGAGTAAAACACTCAACTTGCATCAAAACTTGCATCTCGTTTGGCCACCTCAGCGCAAGTGAACACAAGTCAGTGCAAGTCACAACTCTTTCGCGTTTTTCGGAATAGCATTTTTTTTTTTATTTCAAATGTTTCTCCTTCACGTTAATTCTGCAAGAAGATCGCTGCCAGTAAATATAACTAGCAAATATTGCTGAATAAATAAAAATTATTGGCCAATCAGCGCGCTCAAATCTCTTTAATGGAAAATTATACTAATTAACAATTAGACCTCAAGGCCGAATGTGCTATGATGAATAGACCATGAGGCCGAAGGCCGAATGGTCTTATTGATATCATAGCACATGAGGACGAGAGGTCTAATTGTTTTAGTATAAACCAACTAGTTGGTCAGTTTTGGCAATGAATTCCATTATTTTATGTTGAAAAAATCAAGTTTTCTTGCAAAGAAAGGTGGTGGTTTTGCCAGGCACGGTCTATCACTAATGGACCATTAGTAGCTCAGCCAATCAGAATGCAGGATTTGTAATAGACCATTAGTTGGTTTATACTAATGCTGGATAGCTACTATTTCAGGAACCAATCAGAGCGCGCGAAAGTGACTATTTACTGATTTGCAGCGCTTACTGCTCAGAAAAATGCAAAATATATTAAAAGAGACTCTAATCATAGAACCTGAGAGTAACTAACAAGGTTTTTAATTTTCAATTTTACTACTTTTTAATTATTAACTTAGATTTACCGACTACTGAAAATTTTAGCTGACTACCGACAAATCACTGAAATTTTAACTGACTACCGACATGCGGACCCCCCCATCCAGACCCTGGTACAACAATTCTGCTAATCGACATTACAGCAAAACTGAGACACTATGATAGGGTAGTAATACTCCTCCGAATACTCCTCATGACCCGCTGATGTCGTGTAAGGTACAGTGGGTCTTTTGGCATTCAGGTGGAATTACGTCTAATTCAGGGAAGGCAGTGATTGCTTTGCAGTCTACATGGTTCACTCTAGACTTTCTGTAGACCACGTGAACAGATCGTGAAAATTGAGTTACTAAATTGAGTGATCTTGAAAATATATGTTACTCCTTTCTCGTTGCTTTGGGTAGCATTGCTGTAGTTGGAAAGATGTAAGACTTTCTGAGGTTATTGTAAGTAGGGATGTTTACTGTGGTAAATTGAAATCGAAATAGAATAAAGTCGTTTAACTGAAATACGTGTAGGCCTAAATAATTCAAGAAAGATTGCCTTGGAAAATTAGTCGTTCAAGCGTTGAATACAATGCGATTATTTGCTAGAGTGACCGGAAGACAAACGTCCGACCGTCAAAGACCAATAGACTTCCTCAGCTTGGACGTAATATGTTCCCATTTCAGATCACGTGGCATTCATTTGAATAATCTTTCTTTGTTTGCAATGCTTTCATGTTCATATATCCTATTCTGTGCGTAGCCAGAAAAAGAAGGAAATGATACTCATTGGAATGACACGTGATCTGAAATGGGAAAACATTTATATGCCCGCAAGCCGAAGAGGTCTAATCCTCAAGAAACACTTTATTTTTAAATCGGTGTATCCGTGCATGTCGCGTGTCGGGTCTTCGACCCGATCACAAAATGCTGATGTATCACCTGAAATAAACGGCCCGTATCGTAGCCTGAGTATCAGGCCTTCTAGGGAAAACTGGGCGGAAGAGAAGACCTGACACAAACCCATTGATTAAATCAGGACGTTGCTGAATCACATCAAGAAACCTGTGTCGATTTTCTAGTGATTATGCGGGGTTTCCTGTGGTTTCTTGAGTCTCTTGTTTCCAAGCTCTTGACCGTGAAAAAATGGTGGAAAAGACAAACAACATAATTTCTTGAATGTCTCTGTTAGATCTGATTTTGCAACCTAAGTCAATAGAAAGAGCAAAAAAGTTTAGGATTCCAAATATGGTATGTTAGTTATTTCCATATATGGAAATGGGAAAAGCGACACATTTTACAAGGAAATGTATTGATATGAAGCGCTGATTGGTTCAGACCCCGTCCACACGTTTCCGGATATTTTCGAAAACGGAAGATTTTTTCTCTGCATTCAAAAAATTTCCACATATCAAGATAGCAGTGTCGCCATTCTAGAGATTGACCGGGCTTCCTGTGGTATCTTGTCTATTGTTGCCAGGCTCTTGACCGTGAACAACACAGTGAAAAATGCACATAGCATCTTTCCTCGAGTATATTTGAGTTTTGGTTGAGGTTTAAGCTTCCTAAGCCAATAGAAATAGTGAAAAACTTACTGGGATTCCAAGATATTTCCTTAATGCGGAGCTCCATGCAGGAGAAAAAGGAACAAAACAAAAGTGTATATGCACAGGGGCTCTGATATGCATCAAACGATTCTGTCATGGACTTCCGGTTTGTGCGTCCGTCCGTTCGTCCGGAATGACGTCATCAAAACTAGAAAAGTCCATATCTCGAGAAGGCAACATCGCTAGGTGACCAAACTTGGGTAAAGTTATTTTGGAGGAAAGGTGAGTGCACTACCAAGGTCACGTGCCATGACGTCCTCGATGACGTCTTCAAAACTAGAAAAGTCTATATTTCGAGAAGGCAACATCGGTAGGCGTACAAACTTGGAATGTATTACAAGTGCATTGTATCACCCGCCCGTTGGTTTTTAAACGCTAATTCAACAAGAAGCGTAAAGAGAACATGCCTGACTATAAAACTTCCCTTCAATGATGCGTTTGTGTATGTATTTGTACTGTCTGTACATAGTATAAAGGCTGAGCATCAGGGATAGTTTTTCTCGTCCTAAAAAGCAGGCACGTCATTCCTCTCATTTCTTTGGTTTCTAAATAAACTTATAGTTACACCAGTTTCATTTGCTTTTTCTAAAGCGTTCAATATACAGGTCGGATGACTAAACAGGATTCCTCGTGATATTTAGAACTCCGTTATATATGAAGAACATTTAGGAAACGGAAAGTTCAGATGTTTCTGCTACATTAAAAGCTTGAGGAAAGCTGATCCTATTATGAGTGAGCGGACGTCATTAGAGTGGTGTTGCTGAAGCATCTCTTCCCTTGACCGCCTCATTAAAAGTGTACATTGTAAAATGTCCCATTAGAGGGGTGTTGCTGAAGCATCTCTCCCTTTGATCGCCTCATTAAAAGTGTACCTTGTAAAATGTCCTGAAAAATGTCCCCTGTAAAATATCCCCTGTAAAATGACCCTTGTAGAATGTCCCTCGATAAATCCTTGTTAAATGTCCCTGAAAATGACCCCTGTAAAAGTCCCTTCTAGTGCAGACATCCTTTTAGACCTCGTCCACACTACACCGTTTTCAAACGAAAACGGATATACTTTTTGCTCCGGATACGGCTATCGTCCACACTACAACGCCGAAAACGATCACCGAAAACGGCGAAAACAATACGAAAACGATGATAAGTGTGGACGCAAATATTTTTGAAAACGGAGCAAAAAGTATCCGTTTTCGTTTGAAAACGGTGTAGTGTGGACGGGGTCTTAGTTTGACATCTTGATTACAGCATCGCATATAATATTTGCCGCTTGTTAGGTCCTTCGCAGGTTTTTTCCAATAGTCCGCGTAATCCAAATATCGTATGATGAGCTCAGCAGGTCAGCATACACGCCGTATTTTCCTTTCTGCGCACATCCTTCTCCCAGCTTGACAAACCAACCACAGACCAGCTCCCTTCTGGACGTTTAACCTAAGGAATTAATATATAGATTTAGCCACTGGCTAAAAGCGGAGCTCCCGGTTGTGTACATGG
Organism: Scolanthus callimorphus; assembly: GCA_033964015.1. Taxonomy (NCBI): domain Eukaryota; kingdom Metazoa; phylum Cnidaria; class Anthozoa; order Actiniaria; family Edwardsiidae; genus Scolanthus; species Scolanthus callimorphus. The sequence goes on along the minus strand of CM066911.1, from coordinate 28,150,938 downwards.
TTTGTCACTATAATAATCTTTTAAGAAAAAAAATATTGGGTTTCCTAAGGAATTAAAAAGAGCGTTGACAACTGTACTGTCTGTGAAAAACGTCCATGATAAATGCATGGAGTATGCATGGATGTAATATATAGATTTAGGCACTGCCTAAAAGCGGAGCTCCCAACTATTATAAGGAATATAAGATGGTAGTAGTTAATTGTAGTATCAAAAATACATTTATTATATTTAGACTAATATTATTGCCTTTCTGCCTTTTACAAAACACAAAAAGCATGAGGACAACTCAACTAATAAAATGTAGACACCCGTAGGGCTTGTTCACATGAGGCGAGATATCAACCTTGTCCCCAGGGTCTTGTGGGTAATTTTCAAGATGGCGGTTGGTCGAGTAGAAAACCCTGGGGGAGGCTGAGTCACATGACCACTGTTTGAAAACATGGGAACGAGGTTGTCCTTTGTTGTGAAACGGTCATGTGACTCAGCCTCCCCCAGGGTCTTCTCCCGAGTCAACCACCATTTTGAAAAACGATGGAGAAGACCCTGGGACAACTTTGGGGTAGGGACAAAACTGGCACCTGTTTCACATGAGAAAAAAAATGTGGCACGCACAATCAAGAAAGTTGGCCCAACCCCTGACCTGTCAAGGAATAGGACAGGGAAATTCTTGTTAGGGCTGTTGTTAGGCCTAACAGACCTAACAGCCCAAACAGCATCGAGAAAACATTCCTTACTCCCACCTCTTACAGCTGTTTTGAGTATTCTGCGAACTCTCGCGTTCGACGTCCAATGGCGTCCTGGCTTCCGTCAATCAAACTCTGAGGTCTAATTTGAGTCTTAGCCGACCGTAAGTTAGGCCATTTATTTAGAGCAAGATAATACAAGATGCTGTCTGTTGGAGCATTTCACTAGGATGGCAATAACTGACTTCTTTGTATTTCAAAGAGTTTTAAAGTTTGATTGACGGAAGCCAGAAAGCGGATTGACGGTTGGAAATCGATCTCAAGAGTTCGCAGAATACTCAAAACAGCTGTAAAAGACATGGGGCACAAATTATGATAAACAACTAACAACCCTAACACCACTTACAGACCTAACAGCCCTAACAGTCTTAACAGCTCTAACAGTCCTAACAGCCCTTACAGCCCTAACAGAGGGCTGTTAGGTGTTGATCATAATATGTGTCCCGCCTTTTAGGAATGCTTCCTCTCTGCTGTTTAGGACTGTTAGGTTTGTTAGGGCTGTTAGGTTTGTTGGTTGTTAGGGTTGTCAGGCCAGCCAGGGCTGTTAGGGCTGTAGGTGTTGATCATAATATGTGCCCCGCCTTTAAGACGTGGGAGTAAGGAATGCTTCCTCCCAGCTGTTTTTCCCTAACAGCAGCCCTATGCTGTTTGGGACTGTTAGGGCTGTTAGACCTTACAGCAACCCCTAACAAGAATTGCCCTGTCCTATTTCTTGACTCATATGACCCCTGAGATAGACAGTTTTATGCTGTCCCTACACAAATACCATATCTCTCAGCCCAGAGTTGTCTTGGTCACAAGTGAATTGTTTGATTTCAACACAGAGGGATTGTCTAGAGGCAAGTCTGGGGACCAAATATCCCCTAATCCCCATATCTTGCCTGAGCTGTATCCCTGCAAAATATCCGAAAAATATCCCCCTAAAATATTTGGTAATCTTTTCAACCCTAAAAAAGTTTGCAGTTTCAAATTTTGTAATTATTAAATTTTTAAATTTTCAATTAAATTTGATTGCTTGATTGGCTTGATTTATTTTATTGCTTGGCACATGTCCCATGCTTTACAGTCAGAATTAGCATGCTCCCTGCTCTTTTCCATACAAATACTGGGGGGTGGGGGTCACTTTTCAACGCCCTTCTGGGCAGGGGGGACTTTACTTTTTTACTTCACATCGGTCATAAAGCGCGCGGAAATCGGCACCGTCCGCATGTCCTTGTAGCCAGCGGTCGCGCGCGTGAATGTACACTTTGTTATTCAAAATGGCGGATCGATTGTCGAACTCTTTGTGGGTTTTGGGATAAACATTTGCACGTACAGTGTTGCAGGTCAGGAGAAAAAGGAAACAAAAACTAGAAGAGTATTTTTGGAGATCCCTTGGTGCCTTTTTAAACAAGAATCATCCTGAAATTGGCCGAAGTTGTGGCGAAAACAAGTCCGAGTCGGCTAACAGCTCCAGACAATATTCGAACTGTTGTTTCATCCTTCGATAACAACCAAGAACGTGAACTTAAATCTTCTGTTGGTTGATTTAGAGGCGTTTTGTTCATCACAAGTAATGTGCGGCGGTCTGCAGGAAAGTTTGTTCTCGTCACCAAGGATTTTTTATTGGCCACCTACAGTAAGGTTTGCTAAAGAAGTACTGGATTGTTGTTCACTGAAAGAAAAGTATCGCTGGCAAAACTAAAGTAGACCAGATTGTGAAACTGTATCTGTACAGCCCTGTGTATATTGCTCTAGAAATCGTGCCTAGAAGAACGTAGATAATATTTTTCCACTGTCACAGAATATTTCATTGCAATAATTTTTTTCTCATGCAATAATATTTTGTTTGTTGGTATTTTGTTTCCATGAATAGGGACTTCACTGAGTAAAAACAACCGTTAGTGACAGGGCTCAATTTTATGAATGAATTAATGAATGGATTAACTCATCTGTACAGGTGTGAGATACAGGAGAGTATATCTTGAGAACTAAGTGCTGTCAGGAGACAAACTTTCTTTATATATAACCAAGAGACTTGTTGAAAGCATGTCAGATGTTCCTGTGGTGTGTGACTGCAAGAAAGCATGACACTTTCATCTTATCACACTGTGATTCACAAGACTCCTAGCTTGAGTAAAAATCTTTTTTTGGTGTCTTTGAATATGACTGATTAACTATTTTACCGGTGTTGTGGCTTGCTAGTGCACTGTGATAAAATTTCTTCAAAATGCAATTTGAAATTTCACTAGAAAAGACATCAGACATCATTAAGACATCATTAAGTCTATTATTCGGGAAGTTTTTTGTGCTGTGCTTCAAGAAAGAAATAATGGTCAAGCGGGTTTTAATAACTTTTCCTTTGTTCTCGTGAGAATTCTGGAAGAAAATGACTGATGAAATCTCTCAGTTCCTCTTGGGTGGAATTCTTTTTGCCCAGCACTGCATTCTTAAGAATCTGCGTTTAAGACATAAAAAGTAAGCTACTGAGTGTAATTCTGGTTTTGGTTGTCCAAGGACAAAAATATTTTTTTGAAAATATGTCTGTCAAGTGGTAAATTTAATTTTCAAAATCTACTTGCTGCATCACTCAGGCAATTTCCTTTAGGGTTAAAGTGGGATATCAGCAGAGGTGAGCCAGTCCACAGTCAACATAGAAATTACATTATACAGAGTTGTTGATGAGGCAGATGTATGTATATCGAACTCCTCTTAAGGAATTCTATTCCTTCAATTTCATTGAAGATTTTATTCCAAAAAAGTCTAACAGAAAGTTAAAACAAATGTGCATGTAATCTGTATTTGTTTTATTCCAGTTAACTTCTGTGGATACCAGAGAAAGAAAGGGGAAAAGCTCAAGGAAACATAATAGAGCCACACATCAATAATTTATGCAGACAATGAACTCTAGGTCCTATTAGAATGTCACTTATTTTGCAGTTCAGTTTTGGTTTGAATGCAATGAGCAAATGCTTTTAATGGTCTGTCAAGTTGTCTAATGGTTGTAATATGAAACAAAAATGTTTATAATCTGATCCATGATATCACTGAACAGTGAAAATGACTATGTGGTCACCAACAGGGTGGCCCAGTCAAACCTTGCATCACACAGTAACACTTATGGGCTTGTATATATGTAGCAGCATTTCACTACCCTAGTCAATCAGTGTTTATGTTGGCTAATCAGGAGTCATTTCATGAGCTGCATGCCCTGCGGTATCCCAGAAGACTGGTGTGGCTTCCCTTCATGGCGGGGTACTCCCTTACAAGAGCTCTAAGGGGATGATTGCTGCTAAACAACATCCCAATTTTTCCTTCAGTAGATAGAATGGGTATGCATGGTTAACAAACTTCTCTCTAAAATGGGATTTGATAATAAAGACCACCCACATCAATTTGCTTTCTTGGGGCACATTTTTATTTTATTTTCAAGTCCCTTGATTACATTTGATACCACTATTCCCAGAATCCTTTCCATAGTTCCTTTTGTTTTGCTCAGTAACAACATTACCTTGTAGCTTTTAAGGGAGCTCAAACTTTTCAATAACAAATCAAATTTGAAGAGCAAACTGGCAGTAGTGGTATCAAGATGTTATAAGGGGCATTGTGAGTTTTAAACAATTTATATTATCAAAACAGGTAGAGTTTCAATCACGCCGTTGAAATTTCGAACCCACGTGTCACTGATTTATATCATGGGATGACCAAAAATGTGACATGCGACTATGAGAAAATGATCATGTGACTGAGTACTGACTGTTTATTGGCTGAAAGACATCAAGCCTAGGTCACGTGATAGCTTTTTAGACGTCACGTGATAGAAATTTGCTGCCGCCGGGCTTGAAATTGAAACAGCTCGATTGAAACACTACCTGTTTTGATAGTATAAAGCCAAGCATACTATTGTTGACCTGCTCAGAACAGGCCAGGTCTCAGTTTCGGTACAAATAATAGAATATAGTACAAATAAACAGAATCTGGGGTATCTTTTCTTGTGAAAATTGTTTTTATAATGGATTCCACATTAAATTACAGGTCATAGTGGCTATAATCCTAAATCAAGTGAGTACCCCTGCCCCTATTGGCATTACATGTTCAACAAACTGTGAGAAATACTAGCTACAGTATATAGTATTTCTCACAGTTTGTTGAATATTGTTTCTCACAATTCTAATCAACTGAGGCAGAAAATTTAACATTTGAGTTTGCCTCTCAATGCCCAATAGGCTGGCATTGTGTCTATGCACTTCCTGAACTACTTTGATAGACAGAAATAAATATTGGACTATTGAGGAACAGAAAGCATTTCTCTGTACAGCTTATAATATGATGAATAATTCAAGATACTTTTTAATTTTTAGCCCATGAAACTTTAGCATAAATCAGGTAGGTTTCTAGATAACTCAAGTAATCATTTGAACAGCCAAGGCAAGGGCTGATAAACTCGAAACCACCTGATCATGATTTCAGAGCGCGCGAGAGACAGAATGAAATTGATATACACATCTTTCAAATACAAAAGATGCTATATTCAGCCCTCGAATAACAATTATAGTGAAAGGTCATATTTTGATCGACTGACGGTCACGGAAGCATTGCAGTATGAAAAATCCCTGACTGAAACTACCGAAACAACGAACTCGCGCGTAGTAAACAAACAGCGCTTTGTTTATTTTTCGATACCATACCAACCACTAAAAATCACCTTAAAAAGTTAAAATATATAAAATCGCTCTTCCTTTATGCCTCACCTTTTCTCCTCGTGTCGTAGTGTTTACTAAGATTCAATTTCTCACTCTCTTTGTCTCTGAGCAGCTCACCATCGCACTGTTAATTCTTGTCTTCCAAAACCACTTGTACAAACACAAACCGTCCATTTTTTTCCGGGTTCTGGCCATATTTTGAAGCAACATGACTTTTTAAAAACTCAAAAAGAGCCTTCGCGCAAACAAATCGAGAAAACCAAACCATACGATTGTAGAACAACAAGTGAACTTTAGGTGAATGTCAATTTCAACGTTTCAAAGATAACACTCAAAACGGTATTAACTGCACAGAAATACCGATTTTTTCTCTTTCAGGTCTTCGACATCAAAACTCGATAAAACAACCATATTGAAAAAATCAAAAACAAGCGCGCGAAAGCCCTACAACAAGGATGGTGAAGGTCTCGTTTGAAAGCTCTTCCTTCCTTCTTTCCGATTGTCAAATCAAGATGGCGATCAATGACATAATAAACCCGTGGGAGGAGGTGGGGGCTGTCAAACTTAATGTATTTAGTTACCAGTCTCCCCAAAATAACCTCACGGCCAAAATGGCGACTGTGGACAAAAGATGGTGCCGATTTCCGCGCGCTTTATGCCCTACGTGCTTTTTCCAATAGAGCCTACCCCTCTCAAAGAGGATTACTGGCTGGGGGTCAGCTGGGGGTCAGCTGGGGGACACAATAACCAGGGGACACAATAACTTTCATGATTTATTCAGGACAATATTTATTCCTCAGTGGAAAAAACTGCATTATCTGACTGAATAGTAAGTAGAATAATTTCACAAGATAATATTATCGATAGATACACCAGAGAAATTAATATGAGACATTCTACCAGGATTCCGGACAATTTTGGCAAAGTGGCCAAAATTCCATCACTTCCTTGATTTTGGTCTAGTATGCCATGAACAACAAAATGAAATACGGAGAAATATAATGTCAAAGTTCTCCACCCTGGAATACTACAATGAACTCTATGTCGACCCAATTCTATAAAAACCCTCAGCTGTATATTGAAACAGGATGCCATCTAGATTTCATAATGGAAATAACACAAGTTACTATACTTGCATGCAGACCCTTCAAAAGATATTGGACCAGACCTACTCCTGGCCATACGGGTGTTAAGCAGAAGGCCGCAAAGTCCAAAGTGTTCCAAATACATAACTCCATATTATGGGTGGAGCAATTTTGTAGAAGGGTCTGAAATTCATGAAGTTTCAGGTTTACAAGATGTCCAGAAAGGAAAAAAATTACTTGAATTTCGCCTAATTGCACTTAAAATACTGAAAAATGGGGGTCGGGGGGAGGGGGGTTGGGAGAGAAAATAGAAATGAAACAGAAAAACAAAATAATTTCTGTTTGAGGGGGCATGCTCCCCCTGAGAAAAGTTTGAAAAACTTGGATCAAGATACTTCTATTGGGTTTTTGAAAGAGGTGAAAACAATGAAACTACGGCAGAAACATATAACAGAGGCTCTCTTTATTCTGATCCAACAGAAATGGGAAAATGTTCTGTGCACTCTGGTGACTTTCCTTTGAGCAAGGAAAATATTATTGTTGCATAACATTTAACTTATATTTGGCTGCATGGGGACAAACCGGTTATGCACTAGTCAATTGAAACCCCCACCCCTAGGGACCCGGGGAAGGGTTGGGGGTTTGATTTTACCCCTGGACAAAAGCCGTTTAAGTCCCCACTCCATGCATGATCGGGAGGAAATTCCTGTGAAATGCTCCTACCCTTGGCGCCTCCGAAATCACCTTTTACTTGCAAGCATCAAAGAAAGAACACACCTTTCTATGATCATCAAAGGGGAGTGGGCCTCAGCTAGTGTGGTATCCTATATGAAACAAGGGATGCAAGTACAGAAAAATGCATTAAAATCGAATGATTCCAATGAATTGCATCGTAGCTAACATGTAGATTTGCATGGCCAAAATCAAAGTGAAAGATTGACTGAAATAATTTATTTGAAAGCAAATAAACATTCCCCGGGGGATGGGGACAGGTTCCAGAATCAAAACCAGTCAAATCCACCACCCCCTCTGAACAGACTCTTGTTTTAAAATGCTTTAAACCCCCACGATAACCCCACCTCCCTAGGGGTGGGGGTTTCAATTGACTAGTGCATTACTCACGAAGAATCCAAAACAAATTGAAACACAGGTCGATCGAAAGTTTTCAAGAAATAACTTATAATAGATAGATAGCTATCAATAGATAGAATAAAGTAATCAATTCTATAATTCAATGAATGGCCAAAACACAGTTGAAAGTCTATGATCGTCTTTTCTAAATCGTACGGCCGAGGAATCAAATTCCCTGAAGAGATCGTCTAGTCAGAGAAAATATTTCTCATAAAACAAAAAAACATTCTTACCAAAGAGCTTGCAGTTTAATCCACTTCATACTGAATGTTTGTCCAACTCCAGCCAACAGTGAGTTTCCAATCCACACCGCACACATTATATCCGTGACTTTCAAAGCTATTCCATGTCTTTAGGGAGCTGAAGAACCCACAAAACACGGCAAAACACGAAAACTCCCGCGCTCGATTTTGGGCGCCATCGTTGTTGTACTGTAACTCGTGACAAACGTTTTCAGTTCCTGTGAATTCAGCTATAGTCCTGACACTTTCGCATTCAGTGGAGAAGTAGAACATATGTCTAATTAAATAGAATTGCAGCCTGTAATTTTTTCCTCGTGAAAACGAATACTCTCGAAAACAAACAGAGCAGGCTATCACTACAACTTTACTTTCACTAATCTTGCCGCTTCGGGTCACGTGGTGGTGATGAACAAAGACGTTTGTCAATAGAAACTTTGAAACTTGTTTCCAGTTTATTTCCGCTTCCTGTAAAGTGAAGTGATTTGAGATTGAGATCCAATTATACCACGCTCGGTGTCGGCGCTCGTCAGGCGTTGTGTCGTTCAAGGGCTTCAAGGTACCGAAAGTTTCTGTTTCAAAAAATAGTGTTAGTCCATAGGGGAACAAACGAAACCGTTTCCATGTTAATCCTCGACTATCGAGTAGTCTCAAAAAGATATGATGGAAAAGATGCCTCTCTTTGGTGGTTTACTTTCCGCTCTGATCTCATGCTTTGCCCGGCTTCTTCCCCCTTCTTCCCGGGCGCAATTTTCGTCTAGGTCTCTCTGAGAGTCTCTGGTGCTTCCATTTCTTTCTGCTTTCTGCTCTTCTACTAGAGACAATTTTAACCAAATATGTATCATTCCTCGATCCCTTCCTCATCCCTCGACCCAATGTTTGTATTCTATGGCTTCCTCTTCGCGTATTTTTATCCTTTGAGGCGTAGCGTGATAGCACGGTTCTGCAGTTAGCTGTCATTTCTCGGCCTTGAAACTCAGACTGGAATAATTTCAGGAGCAAGCCGGCAAAGAAAATACTCAAACTTGATTATTATTTCCCATTCTACCAAATCTTTGGATTCCATGGCTTCTTTTCGGGCATTTCTCCTTTGATTAATTATTGTAGGTCGTTTTTTTCAGCCGCTAGCAGCCCTGTAGTCTTTTTTGGATGTTGCCAAAACATGCTGGTATTTGTGCCTGCGATTTTACCTTTTACGTGAGCATCAGCATCACCCCCTGACAACGCGCCCCTCCCCCGTTAGTTGAGCACTCACTCCTCCCTCCTGACAACGCGCCCCTCCCCCCAGTGAGTTGGGCATGTTTGACGTCACAATAGGGCTATTGTGACGTCAGGCTTCAGGAACACGTACAACATCCGGGGCTCGCTGAGACGTCCAAAAATCGGATCGACCCCTAGCAATTTCCACGTTACTCAATAAATTCACACAGGGTACCCAATACTATATTTGCAGTTTTTGACGTTGTTTTCTTAGGTATGGTGCTCCGCTTTGCGGCGGCCTTCGGCCGCCGCAAGGAGCTCCGCTATTATCCTTATGTTACATCCATTTGAAACTAAACCCTAATCATTTGATTTTTCACTCGAGCGTGGTGAACTGTCTTTCTGGCACAACGTTATTTCTTTAAAGGTATCAGGAACCCTTTTGGTTGTCATATTTTCAGAAATTCACGATGCTTTGGAATACAAGGAAACCCAAGCAAACTGTACATATTCTGAAAGTTAAAGAACTGAATTTTCATGAAATTGCATTTTTCATAATCATTAATAAATCTCTAATATTTTTTATATTTATTTAGATTTTTTAGCTGTGCAAAGATTCAACTCCAAGTCCCCTGGAATTTCACCTCTTCCTTTGAAACTTCGCATGAAGAAAGATCTATTCCCTATCTCAAAAATAGTGTCTGCGTTTTTCGATATTGATTTTCTTTCTAGAGAAAAACTAAGTGAAAACTAACAAATTGTTTTTTTTTTTTTTTTCAAATAACTTTTTTTTCCAATAAAAAGAGATATCGAAAATCGCCGACACCCTTTTTTGGTCATCCATACATACTTCGCTTCTGCAGTTTCATGGCAGTACGTAAAATTGTGAGGGACTTGGAGTTGGATGTTTGCCGAATTTGCCTTTCTTTAAAAAATAGCAATAAATTATTGAAATTATTCTTTTCATCAATGGTTATTAGAAATGCTTTGTTTCGAAGCTCACCAAAAAATATGGCGGACATCGAACGCGACGGCGAACGAGAAATCGATCGCGTTCCAGCGAAAGAGAAAAAAACTGCGCGCATTGCACTCCGGATAGGGCTTCCAATCTTCCTTGTGCCTCGCCATCCTGGTTTCATCACGAGACAAAACAAAACAAACCAATTAACCAATCAGAGTTCTAGTATCGCGCATGCTACTTACCACAATAGGAGCACCGCTGTCCCCCTTGCATGCGTCTTTTTCTCCATGAGGGTCGCCTGCACATCTCATTCTCTTAGTGATAGGCTGGGTGTGGTTAGATTGACAGACCCGATGGGACACGAATGCTAGAGACACTTGCTGTAAGACTGGGTATGGGGCGGCACTGGCTGCCGAGCTGGCCTGAAAAAGCACAGGAAGAACTGCAGTTTACAACAGTTCGAACATGTAAAACCACACGTAGATGTTTGTAATACTGATTTGTACAGTCGTATAAGGGCGCTCCAAATAGTTTTGATCGCGCACGTACTATCCAGATCAGGGTTCGAAATCCCCACAAGCTAACTCGCTAAATGCGACTAGAATTTGCCAATTATCGAGTGTGGAAAAAAATCGCTCGCATTTTCTAGCGACGTTTTTTAGTGCTGCTATTACATCCAGTAATGAAGAAAGCATGTGTCTTGCCCATTTAGCTTGTAGATCTCATCTCTACAAGATAAATCCATCTTGTGACTAAAAAAAACGAATTTCTAACCCTGGAGATACAATGTGCGCTTGCTAGTATCCGTTTTTAACCGTTTTCGTGCCTGCGCAGTAGAACGCACACACACGGTAGAGCCAGAAGTTCTTGTGACACAGTAGCTGCGCCGGCAATTGACCGATCCCCTCAATTTAGCAGTAAGGCAATGTTTTTGTTTTCCCGCTAATTGTTTCTATACTCTAGCTAGAATAATCCAAAGCTAAAAATCCTGTATAGAAACAATGAGCGGGAATACAAAAACATTGCCACACTGCTATATGCGGGGATCGGTCCATTCTCGTACCCAGAGCTCCCCGGCTCGCTTCTCACTTCGCAGGGGAGGCTCTGGGGACATCCATTTGAGGGCTGTTGCTCATTGGCTCATTTTGAACGTTGGAGCATGCGCTGAAAGGTCTTTCTCTCAGCGGCTCTGTATTAAATCTCGCGCATGCGTCAGTGGCTGTCACCAGAGCCTCCCCCGCGAGGTTACGAGCCGGGGAGCTCTGGGTAAAAGAATGGGATCGGTCAATTGCCGGCGCAGCTACTGTGTCACAAGAACTTCTGACTGTACCGTGTGTGCGCGTTACTGCGCAGGCACAAAAACGGTTAATAACGGATACTAGCAAGCGTGCGCTATTAAGACTATTTCGAGCGTCCTTACACTACTGTACAAATCAGTATTACAGAGAGAGGGTATTAGTCCATCACCTAGGACCCGAAAATTCGGTCCGAGTACCCATCTCACGAGAACAAGCGAGCTTAGGCTCATTTGAAAGCCTATTTATTCAGGTTCTTAAAAATGTCCTGCCGGACATTTGGAATGGTAGCTTTCATGTAGAAAATCGAGTTTGAAGTGACCTTGGTCGATCTCGCACACGGCCGCCATGTGTTCGTATTTTCGTATCTCCGAGGAAAGCCCGCTTGAAACTAAAGTGAAGAATAAAAGCCTAATTTCGCTTGAATTGTCCTTTTTTTAATCTATAGTGGAAATATAGACGATATACCGTATTTTTATGGGGTTTGTTTTGAAATTTTAAGTTTTTATTAAAGATCTGAGGTAATTTTCAAGTTCGCGTGCTGTTATCACTAACATCTCTAACGCCGCTAATTAAGCCACTCTCAACTTTCAAGTTCCAAATTAATTCTTCCGTAGTTTTCCATGCTATAAATCTAACAAGAAACACGCTAGATATAAGCTTATTCGTATTAAAAAGATATTTCTGGAAGAATAAGATTGAATATCCGCATTAGCGCTGCTAAATTCTTAGCTATAAGTTTAATGTTGTTATTGAATTCGTGATTGTGACCTTTAGTGAATATCAAACTTGCTCTTCGCTACGAGTGCTGCTTTTAGCCTGAAAAATTTCGAATTCAAATAGAAATAAGAATATAGAAATATATTCATTCAGTCATTTTGTAAGACTTTTAGTGAGCCTGCGACGAGTGAATTGCTTTTTTAAGTTAAGAATTGGTTTTCAAGTGTTTACATTGCATTAACCCGGTCCAGAATAAAAACAATCCCACAACTTTTTTCCAGACATGATTTAATTGTCTAACCATCTGCTTGGTGACCAAACCTTCAAGATCACATTTCTGTTGGCGTCCATTTTTCAAGAACGATGGAATCTGAGATTGAAGTATTAACGGTGTGTGCCATATGTGGCGAGCCTGGTTCCGATTTAGCGGAATGCAAGGATCGGGAATCTTGGGTGAGGTTTTATCGCGCCGCAGTTATAAGAAACCACCGTAGAATATTAGATTTGTCATCTAATGAAAATGACTGTCCTGAAACTCCTGTCAAATATCACAGAGAATGTAGGAAAAATTTTGTTAACCAGAAAACGTTGCAGGCCCTCTCGAAAACAGATAGCCTAGCTCAGGAGCAGCCTGTAGTAAGAAGAAGTGCTAGAGATTCCCAGATTGCCGGGACTAGCGCGGCAATATTGCCAAACCACTGTATCTTTTGTAAAAAGGCTAAGTACATAGCAGGTTCTAAAACAAGAGAGAAAACGCGTTGTGTCTCAGAGTTTAGGGCTAACGACACAGTTAAGAAAAGCGCAACACTTCATATCCAACAGCACACAAATATGACAACAGTAGCCGAGTACATAATTGGCATTTGCGCTAAAGACTTAATAAGCAGTGAAGCAAGGTACCACTCGAGCTGTTATAACGCGTTTGTGCGCATTACATACCCAAGCACTGCACACAGCGACGCAGAAAGCGCCGAGAACGAGAAGCAGATACAGCCGGTATATAACGCGGTGTTCTCATTTTGTGACACCCTTATATGCGAACCAAAGATTGTCGAGTTCAAAGTAATCAGAAAAATCATGTCTGACGAGGCTGCGAAACTGGGCGTGTCTGTGACACAATCCCAGTACAAGCACCTGCTACGAGTAGTATCCAACAAATACCCCGAACTCGAGTTCATAAACTATCAGGCCAACAGTGTACTAGTTTACCCCCGAACTCTGAGCCTGGCGAGTGTCGTGATAGAGAACTTTGAATTAAAAGCGAACAACAAATCTGAAGAACAAATTTCTGAAATCGAGAAAGACGTGACTAAGGTCGCTAAGTTGCTGCATAATAGTGTCAAAGAGCACAAGGTAACCGTGGCCTGGCCACCCGAGGAGAAAGACCTCAAGCCCGGGGCAGTAAGCTCATACATACCTCCACTACTGGACACTTTTGTCACTGTTTTATTGTCCGGTCAGCCTTTGGACAGGGGGAGGGGTGTGTCTGACAGAATAGCTAGGCTTAAAAGCTCGTTTGCGCAAGATATTGTGTATGCCGTTTCTAACGGTCATATCAAGCCTCCTAAAAACGTACTTCTTCCGTCAGTGATAAAGGCATTATGCAACAACACAGAAATTGTGAAAATGATAAACAGGTTTGGTCACGGGATTAGCTATAACCTTGTCACAGAAATTGAAACCGAGTTTGCACTGAACATTATTAACGAGCAGAGCCTAAATAGAGTTATCATCCCCGAAGAGTGCCATGTAAGTGGCGAGAGCGGCTCACCTGTCGCAGTAATGGTCGCTGATAACATAGACAATCTCGAGTGCACTGTTACAGGTGCAGGTACAACTCACAGGGTCAATTCCATTCTCGTCACTGAAGGCAGGGGGAGCACACACCAAGATGTCCAAGAAGAACCAGACCCATGCGATCAACCGACACCAGCTAAACGCCAATGTAAGCGTTCCTTATCGGCACAGGTAGTTGCAAGAGAAATACCAGAGTACCATGGCGGGAGAAGGGTGGGCCCAGGAGTTCTATCTCACGTGCAGTACCTAGGTATTACCTCCTCGTACGCGGCGAAGGCCAAGAAACTTAGAATGCAGTATCTCGTCTGGGTATCCATGAGGAAGCTAAGCACTCATCCATTGCTACTAGTGCCAGGATGGACAGGCTTCAACATCAAGGTGCACGACAACATTGTTGTGGTGCAAAGCACTATCGGATATCTGGATACACTCGACTCTCCTGCGACGGATCTGAAAACAGCTTACGAGGTTTTATGCAGGGGATGTGAGATCAAAGACAAACTCAAGTTGAAAGCAGTAGCATGTGTTTTCGACCAAGCATTTTATGCAAAGGCAATGGAGGTATACTGGAAAATAAAACACAGTTCCAGGGCCTGATAATCATGATGGGCGGTTTCCACCTGTTGATGATGGTGCTAGGGGTTATCGGTACGCGGTTTGGTGATGCTGGCCTTAGAGACATTGCCATTCAAAGTGAAGTTGTCGCAGAAGGGTCTATCGATGGAGTTCTCGGTGGCAAACATTATAACAGGGCCATGAGACTGCATAAAATTATCTACGAGGCACTGACTAGACTCCTTCTTGATGCATTCGAGTCCTCCTTGACAAGTGGAGATGAATCAGCGATGCTTAGCCTGGTGAAAGATCAAGTACGAGAATTGAAGCTGAACATGTGCCACGAAGAGCTTTCCAAGATACTAGAAAGCAAACAGCTAAATGAATGGGAAGAACATCTCAGCGATTACATTAGAAGGCTGCAGCAAAACTCTGAAATTGCAAGATTCTGGCTAACATACCTAGAACTTTGTGAACTATTACTAAATCTTGTATATGCAACGCAGACGGGCAACTGGGAGCTATACCTTAGTTGCATCGACGAAGTTATCCCCTGGGCTTTTGCCTATGATAGGCAAAACTACGCGCGCTACCTAGTGCCATATTTAGATGACATGCGTTCTCTAAAGGAAGCAATGCCCGAGGTGTATGATGCCTTCGTTGATGGTCAATTTAGTGTACAGATGGGCGCCGATAATCCTTTCGGGAGGAATGAGGCCGATAAGACGATAGAAAACACTGTCAATCGAGACTGCAAAACATCAGGGGGCTATATTGGCTTCAGTACCAACTTTGCGGCCACTCAGAGGTGGGTGTTGAACAACACCCGACGTTCCTCCTATAGGCGTCTCTTGCGTGAGCACACCTCCTCGCCGGTCTCCAGTCAAACGACCTCACACAAGGAACTCGCCCCTGCGCGAATCAAGACAGACATGGAAGCCGTAAGCAATGTAATAAACGTGTTAGAGAATGTCCTTTGTAATCCTTGGGCTGAAGAAGCCGAGCTTACAAGCTTGTCCACTGGCTTAGTTGTCACGCCTGAGATCCGTGAAGATTTATTGAACGCGAAAGAAAAAGGTCAGAATGCTTGCAGAGACTTCGTATCAAAGCGTTGTTCGTCGTCAGCTACCTTGGATTATTTTGTTACACTGAAAAAGCTGAAGCTTAAGACTTTCGGAAATCTCAAAAAGGTCAGTAAAGTGCGCACAAAGAATGCTGTTATCCCCATCCGCCTAGACCGGGAAGTGTTCGCTAGAATGGCCTTGCTCGCCCAGTTCCGAAAGATAGACATGAAAACCGTTTTCAGATATCCCCTTGGTCCTCTTCCCTGGGCGCTAGCGGATCCATACGGATTCCCGAGGAAAACGAACAAAGCCAAACTTGCTCAACAGCTAGAAAAGAGAGTGCGATGCAGCGAAGACATCCCACAGAACGCCGCCAGCATCTTTGATGGCATGGCTGTTCTCCAATCGTTCAAGCCACCACCAGGTGCCACATTTGCGGTCGTTGCCACAAAAGTGTTTGATCTCATAACTAGTAATTCCAGTTATCGCATCGACATGGTGTTCGACGTATACAAGGAAACATCCATCAAGACTGTTGAGAGGGTTAAGCGCGCAACTGGCCACGAAGGACTGACGTACAGGAACATTCTACCAAACTATCAGATAAAGAACTGGAGCACCTTTCTGAGCGTCTCTGCCAACAAAACCGAGCTGGTGCGCTTCTTAGTGAATCAATGGCGAGATGAATCATATCGTGAAAGGCTCGGGGACAACAGGCTTCTTTACGTTACCTCAGAGGAAGATTGCTGGAGGATCACCGCCAGATGTGCTAGTCTGACACCAGAATTGAAGTGCAATCACGAGGAGGCCGACACGCGGATGCTTTTACATGCACAACATGCCGGCGGCAAGTGTCTAATTTACTCTGAAGATACCGATGTCTTGGTACTCCTCATCAGCCATGCGCACAACCTTGGGGAGTGCTATGTGAAAAAAGGAAAGGGATCTAACAGCCGAGTCGTAGAAGTGGCGCAATTAGTTGACGATCTCGCCAAGCAGGTGGCTTCTGGCGTTACTTCTCAAGACGCATGCGAGGGCTTGATCGGATTGCACGCTCTTACAGGGTGTGATACGGTGTCGGCTTTTTCAAACAAAGGCAAGTATCGGCCACTTCAGCAGTACTTAAAGAACCCGGCATACGTCAAATGCATGCGGGACATAGGGAGAGATTGGGCCGTCGCCGATTACACTTTAAAGGTTGCAGAGGAATTCGTGTGTAGCCTGTATGGAAAGAAGTCCAAGAGCGTAGACGCCTTACGCTATGACCTACACTGCGCGAAAGGAGGCAAGATAGAGCCTGAAGCCCTACCGCCATGTCAGACGTCCCTGCGCCTTCACCTGTCACGTGCAAACTACCAGGCTGCAATTTGGCGGAGGGCGACTGAGGCCTCTCCTGATGTACCCTCGCCGCATGGCCATGGATGGAAGTTAGATGGTGGCACACTGGATTTCGAGTGGCTAGGATCCAAACCCGCTCCTGAGGAGGTCCTGGAATTGCTGTCGTGCACTTGCAAAAAGGGCTGCTCTCGAGAGACTTGCTGTTGTCTGAAGGCTGGTCTGAAATGCACTGACATGTGTAGCGTCGTGTGTGACAATATGGCAAGTGAGGATGACAGCTCTGATGAATCGGATGGGGAGAGTGATAGCGACGACGATGGCGCAGAGTAATAATGTTTACGGTGAGCTTTTGATTTTTGCTTCCAAAAATCCAGACCAAATACTGACGGTTGAATTCTTTTTATATTTTGTTTTCTTGCAGATTTTGAAGATTACAAGTATTATTTACCTTATTTATTTATTTATTTCAACTGAACGGGGAGCTACTACATGTATAACTGCGTAAGTATTGCTTTATTATATAATGCCTTCTCCAAACCAGCTACCGACACACGATTATCCTTTTCACAGGTGTTTCATACAGATTTGAAGATTACAAGTACGAACCTTATCTCTTTCAACTGAACGGGAAGCTACCACGCATAATTGCGTAAGTATATTATTCTAGCCAACTTTAAGACTAGTTATGTGTCAATGACACATTTGTTACTCTGTATGAATATTTCTATGATAAATCGGCCTTTCTACTTTAAGACTGTTTGGAAAAGAAATAAGTGCGCGGTGCGCCCCATATCCAGATTTAACCAGCCACGCCCGTTAATCGCGTGGCTGGCCGGCTGACAAGTGGCCGTGATTCTTGTTACGCCTATGTTCGTTAAAGAGATGCAAATAAACAGGAAAAGGGGAGACAGAAAAGGTAGAAACGGAAATGAAATTATATGTAGAAGAGAAAGGAGGGGGAAGGATAACGACCTCACGTGTGCCGAATAATACGCATATAATTTTTTTTTGGCAGTAAAGTGAAGAACTCTAAGGCACGACATGATAATAAGGAAAAACCACATCTCTCGGTGCTGGCCTGTGCTTGTGATGGTTCAAGGACGAACGGGATTCGACGTTTGAATGGAGTCCTGGTTGAAAGGCTGCGCGGCATCAGATGAGTGCGTTCTCGTACTGTGTAAGAGGTACAGAATGGTAAAACCCGAGCTCTAAGCCCGTTGTTTTAGAATCCGAGCGCGAGGTTTTCCTGATCCGTGAATATCCGAGCAGCAAGCCTCGTCTTTTTCAAGCCCGCATTGAATTTGAGTCGAAATTTCCAAAGCTCCGAAAACTTCAAATTGCGAGTTTTACAAGCCAAGGACCATTCTGTACACTGTTTATTAGCTCTGCTATATTAAAGTTTACCGAGAAAACATTTGCGACTTTTCCTAACAGAATTTTGACAAATGTTTACACAGTCAGAGGCTTGAATTATATTTAGCTAGATCTCAGATAGATAGAATGGGAAAGTCGACTTGTTATGTCATAATTTTAAATTAGATTGAAACAAAGCGACAGTATTATTTCCCTGTAGCAACTGGCATTTCCAGAGACAATCGGTCAAATACCTTAACAAACTGCAGATCACTAGAGAACATTCTACCCCCGATATTTTACCAGCGAATAGTCTGAGATAATATTTCATACTTCTACTTAGAATCGTTTAAATTAGTAATAATATGTTTTATACAATATTAACACCAAAACACAAACTTTGTGAGCGGGGCGCCTAATTATAGTAGTTCACAACAATGACTTCATCAAATCACGCGATCTTCAAAATCGCTGTTAAATTTTCCAAATACAAAAAAATGCAAATAAAGAAACAAAAAATACAGCTCATTTCCCCAATAATTGATTTAAAATATTAAAAAGAACACTTTTCGAGCAAAACAAAGCGTTTACGTGCAACTTTCGCTCATAAGCGGGCTTTCCTCTGAGGTACAACATGGCGGCCGTGTGCGAGATCGACCAAGGTCACTTCAAACTCGATTTTCTACATGAAAGCTACCATTCCAAATGTCCGGCAGGACATTTTTAAGAACCTGAATAAATAAGCTTTCAAATGAGCCTAAGCTCGCTTGTTCTCGTGAGATGGGTACTCGGACCGATCTAGGTGATGGACTATATATAATTTTTAGCTATGAGAACGAAATAATTTTGGCAGAAAATTAAAAATCCTCGTTGATGGAAATTCCTGTTGATAAGCTCCTGCCAAATTCTAATAACTAGTAAAGTTAGAAGGGTGCTAACCTTCTGGGTGGATCCCCAGCCCGCTACAATCCCAGCACTATTTGGACGCACGAAGATGGCATCGTTAGGCAGAGGTAAGCACGCAGTGCGGACATATGCGGTCAGTTTGACAGGATGATTGAGCTTCACCAAAGCAAGGTCATAATCCAATGCCGTTTTACGTGCCATGGGGTGTAAGTGGAAGTTCATTGCGCGGATTTTCTGTTCGCTTCCTTCTTCAAGTCTGCGGTCGTGCTCACCTGTGAACATAAGATAAACATATATTATTTACCGGCCGGTAGGGCTGTATACTGGGAAACTGTGACGGAGGGCGAGGTCAATCTTCATTTTCATTTTTTATGGAAACAAGTTCTGTTGATGAAAACACGTGATTAACGGTTGCCTTCACCGTTGTCAGAGATAGGAATATATTTCCCGCGCGGCGCGTATTATCAGAGAGCCAATTAGAGAACAGAATTCGTCACCGCGCGTTTTGGAAAAGAAATACTAAATCAATTTTGCAGAGCCGAAAGAGCGTCTTGTTTAGTTGGTTTCGACCACGGCAGAAGGTGACACGGGAACTACAGCAATCAGTATTTGGTTTAATAGAATCTATTTCTTTGTTTTTCAAAAAACCTCTAGGCCCGATTTTTCTTTCCTGTGCTCTCTGTGTTTATTCGCCATTTTTACAATAGACGTTCTCGGCTTTGGCGTAATTTTCTTATTTCACATCACATACGATCATTTGAAATAATCTCTCTGTTTCTCCGTAGCAGAAAAGAACACAAGAATACACGCCCAATCTCAGAAGGTCCATTAACGCCAACCCAAAGCGACGATCGATCTGCAGGGTCACACCTTAACCTTTCTATTGGCCGATCCTTAGTGACGTCACTGTTTACATTCACGAAATTTAAAACGTTGCATCTAGCTTTGAAATGCAACGAAAAGCTCAACATAAGTTTACTTTTTATTCTTGAAAACGTCTTCACCCGTTTTCATATCATTTTTCAGGCTAGTTGGCAAGCTTTTTAAAATTGTGTGAAATTATCGGGGCAAAACGCTTATTATCTCACATGTTCCCTCTAAATTGAACGTTGCACACGCGCTTAGAATTCGAGATATCAGCTTGAAATGTCCCAATTATGTTTCATTTACAGTCCTCTATTGATATTCAGAACTCATCCTTTTATAGCTCCCTCGAACGGTCTGATTCTGAACATTGCTTATGCTAATGTGCCCAAATTATAAACAAAGGATCCTCCTATACGCATTAATGTACCTCCTAGCTAACTTACCCAGAACCACTGCTATGTCTGAGGACTTCACTTTCCCGTCATAATAAAAACAATGAGCCACTGTTACCACCCAGTCTCTCGCGATCAACGCGCCGCCACAGCGAAAGTTCCCTTTTACATAAATGGCTGCTAACCAGGGCCAGGCTCCCGCTTTTGCCTCACGGCCACCCACGACACGGAACTTGTTAACGTTAAGATCTCGTAGCTGTGTGTCACCTGCGACACCACATGCATCATAGTCTGTGGAGATGAGGTCAAACGATAAGTTCTCCCTCCCTAGTTACATTGGACAAGCAGAAATGTTTCTTTGACATGGAGCATGGAAAGACCATGATTAAGGGAGGGTGTTTGAAGCTGCCTCATAATATATGAATTTATATTTTCATCAAGAAAAGCAGAGTTTCGAATGTGTTGGTCGGATACTTTTAATTCCACTGAGAAAACTTGCCCATTCTTTGGCGATCAATTAATTTTCACTACATTTTTCGTCCCCCAAGGGGGGTCACTTAACCTCTAGGTCCCCCCTAGCAACAACCCTGAGAGTGTAACAATTAAAGCACCAGGATGCAGTTGCTCTGGAGGGCAGTTGCTCTCGCAAGACAAGAAAAATTTTGTGTGTCCGAGACACACGCTGGCGACGTTTCCTAGTTAACCGCTCGGGTAAACATGCAGGACACAAATGTTGCGCGCTACATGTATCCTAGTTAAGCCGTAGATTTAGACAATTGAACATGCAATCGTCGTTGTCTGGTTTAGAAAAGAGGCTCAGCGGTAAACTGGCCCGTGTACCCCTTCTAGCGAGCGCATGAGCCCCTAATTTCATGGAATGCAATATATGGTCACAGATGGCCATAGTCTGGCGCCAGGCTCAAGTTCCCAAGCCAGTCATCCCTGGTAACAGACCCAACCATGACACTACCAGGAGGTGGATTTAGGGGGGGGGGGGGGGGGGGGGGGGGGGGGGCGAGGGGAATGCGACCCCCTTTTTTCGGGAGATTTTCCCATACAATTATTGTCTTTGCTGAAGAAAATTTGAACATTTTCGTCCCATGTTTTCACTATCCTGCCCCCTTCCTGAAATTCCTGGATCCGTCCCGGACGTACACGTAAACATTTGCGCGTTAATGTTGTACCTGATTTCTTGGTTGTGATTAGCTTCTTCAGTTTAGCAAGTGTAGCGTAATCTTTGATGAGGTATACGTGTGTGTGGAAAGGCTCGGATGCAATGGACTTCAGCTCCTTCCCCTGGACGTTATCTGACACGCCTACTGCATAGATCTCGAAGTTGAAGACAACCCTCAAGATCTGAAAGTGATTTGATGTACAGTAGTTATGCTTGTGTCTTCACTAGCGACGATTCACAAAGTTTATGAACCTTTTGCTATAATCGGCCTTCAAAGGCGAGCTCTTGATGTCAACTTCATAAAAGGTAGACAGGGCAAGGTAGCTCAAATAATTAAAAATATTAGGCAAAACTCAAAAAGACTCAACGCCTTAGACTCTACAATTCAGGCATATCTTGTTAAGTGTTACGAATCATTCCTACAAATATTTGTCACCAATTTTTCGATGTTTTAGACCGACTATTACTCAACAAGGATTGTATGAAAGATGCGCCCTTTTCTTTCAACTTGTTTGATAATTGGAATGGGTAAAGATCAGGATTTATGAATTCTAGTGAGGATTCCAGTCTTGCCACTCCTCTACAAGTTCGAGCGATTTCTTATGCAGTTATACTACCTGCACTTTTAACTGAATAAATTTGCATTTCCGTATGGACCGCTGATGAAACATAAGCAAAACAGCTCGAATGAAGATACTATGGAGCGTGGCTGAAAACAACCATTACAGAGAGCTACACTAGGTTAGTAATTTTTAGATTCCTACGTTTTGGATTTTTGACGTTTTTGCATGCTTGTATGAGCATGCAAATTTGTAGTCTCGCCTCAAAGTTTGATCACCTGTTGTTTTAACGTACCTTTGCGGCCCGTCCTGGTTTTGGACCAATGTTTGACTTGCCGTCAGTGATTAGAAATAACGCCTTTTTGCTGTTATTGCGTAATTCTGGTGTAACGTCATCGATTACCAATTTAAGAGCCTTTTGTGTGGCCGTACCACCACCTTGGAACTGGAGGTTCTCTGAATATAGAATAATTATTCATATGTAGAAGGCATTGAAACCAATGAGCTAAAATTTGTCCCATGATATCAACTTTGTTCTAGAAGCAGTTACGCGAGTACTATAGGTTGCCTAGCCACCCGGAAGATGTAGATTCCAGGGAAGAACCCTGGTCCAAGATCACGTGCTGAATGAGAACAATGCTATTTATTTATTTATTTATTATGCTTCGTCTACAAAATAGGAAAAAATACAGGAAAGAAAAAAACAATAGCTAATCCTGACAAGCGGTCGCTACCCGTTTGTATGGTTTGAAGACATTATCGACATTATGAGGAGAAGGAGAGTGGCACAAAGAAGAGGAGTTAGAGGAGGAGGACGTGAAGATGAATGCTTAAGGAATAGGAGGTCGAGATGAAGAATGGTGATGATGATAATGTCAGCAAGAACGAGAATGGGATGAAGAAGGGAAAGCGATGAAGGAGAAGTGATGGTTATACAAATGGTAGTGACTGGCTGAAGACGCAAGTTTAAGACCACATGCAGTTTGACTTACCAAGACGTCGGACAGCTTCATTCTTATCAACAATTCTGTTTGTCTGAAGATTAAAGATCACTTGCGCCGCATCGCTGAACACTACAACTGCCACCCGAGTACCCGAGGGTGATGTCGAGATTCCAAACTCGTCAATGATTGTTCGAGCAAATGCAATCCCTTTTTTGAAGTTTGGTCTTCCTACGCTGGCCGAGCTGTCGAAGACGAACACGAGGTCTAAGCCAGCAGCACCCGAAGACAATCCCGAACGTACTCGGCTATCTGTGGTCAGCAGCTCGAGTTTGTTCACGAAATGACGACGAAGACCATTGGCAACTCGGTAAAGACTTGCAAGGGGATCTGAGGATAAAAATAAAGGCCATGTTTTAAGTTTGTTTGCTCTAGCTCTGACTCAAGTTTGTTGCCACCAAGAATTGCAACCAGGTTCTAATAATATTGCAATTGAGCAAAAGGCATTTCCATCTCCACAGAAAACATTGAAAATATAAAATATATAAAATAATGAAAATATTGCTTTGTGTGCTTTATGTCAAATGTATTTGGGGTTTACTTGTAGCCCTCGAATGATTATTAAATCTAGTTTTGGCTGAAGCTGCCCTAGTAGTACTACCCAAACGTTGCGAAGTTTCACCTTTGAAAGTCTCTCGCTGGACCTAAGACCGTGTGTATCCAAAACTCCCTTGCGTTATTTTTTCCCTTTCTTTTCTTCTTCTTCTTTTTTTTAATAAGTTTGTACGAAATAGATAATATATAGGTAACTAAAACAAGATGAATAATATGAACATGAATGTGCGCCACAGATGAGTGCAGGGCCATACCTTGGGCAAGCCATCCAAATAACTGCTTCGGATGGGAAACAGGAAATTTTAATTTCTAAAATTCACTCTTTTGACACTTGAGAGACAAAAGCCTTTGTGAACAATGTTGCGGACTATGTTTTTACCGTCTCTTGGTGTGTTTGCAATACAAGCGCTGATGAGCCAATGTAAAAAAAGTTTAGCATGTAATGCTAACGCAAAATATCTTATTTCTGGTAAGGTTGGCTCGCCGCTTTGTTTCTCAACTATACCAGGTAGTTCCGGGAAGGCGGTCAACTGCCCACTTGCCCTCCACCTAGGTACGGCCCTGAAGTGACGATTACATGACGCATCTTACACCTACCTGTCTTAATACATTTGGGAACTCTTCCATTCCATTTCCCATTACATCCACAAGTCAGGTATGCTTTTCCCCTCAGTGTGAACCCAGCATTACAGACAAATCGAGCTTGTGATCGCGCTGTGATAGAACTTCCCACTTTTGTTCCATTTGCAGGCGCTCGCAATGAATGGCACTTTCCTCGACACCTATCTATCAACAAAATCAAGTTAAACGTC
The DNA here is from genome assembly GCA_033964015.1 of Scolanthus callimorphus. Taxonomy (NCBI): domain Eukaryota; kingdom Metazoa; phylum Cnidaria; class Anthozoa; order Actiniaria; family Edwardsiidae; genus Scolanthus; species Scolanthus callimorphus. The sequence goes on along the minus strand of CM066911.1, from coordinate 28,126,508 downwards.
TGAAATAGGGTGCTTCAATCAAGGTGAGAGTCTCGCCCACTGAAAAACGTGAAGACCTTCCCAACAAATGAAATTTGACTATCCACGAAGTTACACTAGAGTGCCTCTAGAAATCTAGACTGGTCTCACTAAAGAGGTTTACCAACCTATTGAACTTTTCGCGATAAATAACCCAGGTGATTTCTTGATCTCCAATAAATTAGCTAATCAGAACGCACGATTTTTGTTGCAGCGTAAATCCTTCCAAGCGGATTCTAAATTAAATACTACAATTGAGCATAAAAGCTTTTCCATCTCCTTAAAGGACCCGTCTCATCCTACCCATAATGCACTGCTTCGCCGCCGGCATTTTTATATAACAGACTCAACAAAATGTGTTCAGGTTAGAGCATTTCACTGTACACAAAAGCGCAAGAAAATTCGAGATAGTAGAATTCCTTTGCATTAAGTCATGTTTCTGATGGCTGTGAATCATGTGAACAAAACAAAGCAATGCATTATTTTCAATGTGAAACGTATACTTTAACTCTCACGATGACTACATCTAGTTTTTTGCTTCCCAAACCTGCCAAAACTCACTTGACCTAATAGGAACATTTCGTTTTGACGAACAATCGTTGCGCACCGTGTCCTGAGATCAGCTGGACAAAAGGAACGCATAAAGGCTCATTTACACGGCAGGGATTTTATGACACGGCTCGTATAAAAAGTGGTATACGCGGGTACCAAATTTAATGGCACGGCTTGGGTACCGAGTTTTCATCCGTGCCGGTACTAGGTGGCGAGGTAGTCCCACAAGACCTTTCCCGAAATATCCCACCATACTTTGTTCTCCACCTTGGTTTGACCTCAACATCCATTGTTTTCAATTCCAAAGGAATAACTAAAAATTATATTCAATTTATTGCCTATGAAACACAATCATGTCAAACCATTGTTATCCGAGCCGTACCAAAAAATTATGTCGTGTGAATGGGGTTTGAGAGGTATGTTTTGTTTATTTGGTGAACTAAAAATGGATAACGCTTTCGTACCTCTAACACATCGTGGCTCTTCTCGTGGTACCCATCGTGCTGATTTGCAAACTCTCTTTCGTTTCCCCCTGAGTCTGTAACCACGGTTACAACGATACTTTATTTCGGAACCCTCGTTTCGGTTTCCTTTCATAGTTACTGAGCCGTGACGGATGGACAGAATTGGAGCCGGACATTTGCGTACTGGGGAGAAATTCAATATTCAATCAAACTCATTCGTGACTGATTCGTTTTCTTCAGTATCAAATTCTCTTATTCATTCCTCGCATTCTTTCTGATTTTTTCCTCACAGAATAGAGCGAATTTCAGATGAGTGTCGAGAACTAAACGCAGTAAATACACTTAACCAATCGAATCAGTGGAACCCACTCAGCAACCAACCAATCAAGTAAGTACGACGCGCGTTTAGTCATGGCCAAAGTCAAAAGTACAAACATCACTGTGTTTTTGGCTTTTCTTCGCATTCTGATTCGCTGACAAAAAAACAAAGATCCAAAAGCTCGACCAATAGGATCGTTACTTTCGAGAGCCATCTGAAATCCGCTCTAAAGCCAGATCCGTATTTAAGGTTGCCCTTCACTATCCGCGGGAGCATCTCAGTGATGTGAACCTAATGTTGTATTGTTGCTAGGGAAATCATGGCGAAAAAGACGGCATAGAAAAAACTTACATTTATCCATGTAAATTTAGACTAAGGAACCGATTTTTCGATAATATGCCAATTGCAAATTTCCAATTTTTAGCTAAATTGATGCCGCTTTATAGTTTGGTGGACAAGCAAGAATCATGACATTCGAAGACAGGGTTCTTGTTTAACTTTTTTCTGTTATTTCATGCTAACAAATGCATTGCCATTAATGCCTAGTTTCCATATAGTCTTATCTGTCGTATCTGTCGCATCAGTCGACCGTGAAACAATGGAAATTGGAATTGTTCTTTTGTTTCACGGTTGACTGATACGACAGATAAGACTACATGGAAACTACGCTTAACCCGCTGTTTGACAGTTTGATCTGTTGGAGATCTTCTTGTTTAAGTCTTTTGGTAACCAGCGTCCCAGCTTGTGGGAACACTTTCAAAACCCTTCAGCGTTGTTCGACTTACCAACACGCGGACATCTAGGTGGTCGCGCTGTCCACCTTTTCCATTGTCCAGTCTTGGTGTCACACGATCTCACACGATCTCCAATCCGCGGTCCACCAATACACCTAAAGATAGCCAGTCTTCCGCCGTTCAACAGGACCACCTTGAGTTTTGAACCGGAACAGGTGCAGATGCGGTTTAGTTTTGTTGGAGTACATTTGCTACCGTTGGGGCATGGTGACGAATTTTTGCAGCTGCGGCCCCGATTTGCTGATTAAGTAAACAGAAACAAGTGTTAAGGGTCGAGAGGATCTTCCTCGGAAAACATGGGTGCATCTGAACGGCTGCAGACAGCGCCGCCCCATTTGCCACGTACAAGGCCATGAAAGACCATAGCAGTTATTTTCAGTTTCAAATTTTCACGCAAACCCTACGCCACACAATCGCTCAGCCAATTAGAATGCAGATAGTGTATGTTTTGTTCAGAGAAGTTTATTCAAGCGACAAATCTATTGTTCTAAACCAACTTCACGTCATTTTCCCGCCAAAAACCGTTAATTGAAAATTTCAAAAAGAACATTTTTTTTCCTCTTATTGATTTCTATCCACATGCCAAATATAAAATTCATTGGACAAACTTGTCGAAAGTTATTCAAAATCCCGTTACTGCGGTTTTCATAATTCTGCGAACTCTCGCTAACGATTTCCAACCGTCAAACCGCCTTCTGGCTTCCGTCAATCAAACTCCCGAGTCTTTTCGTCGTTACTCTTAGTGCTTTTGATTGGCCAGCACGTAACGTTGCTGTCGCGACAGGAAGCCATTTTAGCACTGCTTAGGCGCTGGCCAATGAAAAAGCACAAAGAGTAACGACGAAAAGACTCGGGAGCTTGATTGACGGAAGCCAGAAGGTGGTTTTACGGTTAGAAATCAATAGCGAGAGTTCGCAGAATTACGAAAACCGCAGTAAAACCGGTGATTTTGATTCCCTCCCAGCCCACGGTGTACAGTAAACATAAAGGTTGTGACCCCCCTTTCTGTAGACCTGGCTACGCCCCTGACCTTCCTACCCCTAGATGGACGCTCCTAGGTAATGGGCTGCTGAACACTTCAGTCGTATTCTCGCCTTAATGGTTTGGCCCAAGGGGCTCCAAAATTTCAAAAAAAAAAGTCGCTGGCCGACTCTCCGGACATTCAGCTGGAAAGCTCAATTGTGTTGGGTCCCAACTGTGCCACAATCAGCCAAGGGCAGACTCTAAATGTGGTCACTGTCAGAGGGTCTGTTACGTCCTCGTTGGTTACGTCACCCCTGGAGCTGGGTAGGGTAGTGGTGGCGATACGGGACCGCAGTTTATTTTCTTATCCGAAAGACGTGAACCAAAATAGAACAAAGTTCAACTCGCACTTGCGACCACGACCCGTACAGAATGAAAATTTAGGAGAGAGGACAACCCCGTTACTCTGAACCAACAATGCCTCTGTCGAGTCAGTTGGTGTATTACAGTGTGCCTTCTCTTTTAGAGATAACGCGGCATTTTCATTTTCATTGCATCCATTGGGGAAACGGAAGAATGGAAATTGGATGAAATTTCACTTACATTTCTTTGTTCCAGACACTGTTAGTGTGAGCGCCAGTAACAGCAGGACGAATATTCTCATGGTGATTTTTTCTATTATTATTTACCTGAAATGGGATAATGCATTGGTAAATTGGTATCTCTTTCTAAGACTAAATTACATAACGGAGATAGAATAACAACAATAAAAATAATGTCAGTTTATATATCAAATAGACCTCTGTACCTTGGGCGTAGAGTTGTCCCCTTTCAGATCACGTGGCATTCTCTTTGGGGTTTTTTTCTGCTACGCATCGAAGGATATATGAATATGGAAGCACCCAAACAAAGAAAGATTATTCAAATGAATGCCACGTAATTTGGGGCAGCACCTACCCCTAAACTTTGAAACCACTTGAAACTCTCCAAAAACGAACCCTAAGAATCGTGACCTTTTTCAAGTTTGATGCTCATTCATAACCAATTTTTAGGAAATTAGAAATTTTAAAGCTAAAAGATCTAAGCTTTCTACACACTGCTCTTTTCATGCATCAGTTCTACTAGAGTGACCTTCAGAGAACTTTTGACACCTTCTTTACTCCTCTCTCCGCCCAGCATAATTACAATACGCGATTGGCCTCTAAACTAAATTACTACCTCCCAAAGGCCCACTACCTCCCAAAGGCCAAGGTAAAGAGGTCTATACGCAGGATTTATTATGAGTTTCTTAAACTACGCAAAGTAAATATACTTAGCTAATCATGAGAGACGAAACTCATTCAACAACCAACCAATCAGGGGACGAAGTATCGAGAACGACTTGCGTTTTAGTCGTGACTCAAGAAAACAGAGTCACTGTGTGTGTGTTTTTTTTTACGCATTCTGATCGGCTGACTAAACAAAGACTCAAGACCTCAACCAATAGGAACACGTGGAAAAGTCTAATTTACTTTGGACAGTCATCTGAAATGGACTCTAACTAAATGGAGGATTCCAGCAATAAGCGCGCGCGCTCTTTTATTCAGAAATGCCCAAGCCGTGTGCCACAACTACCAGAATGCTGCGCGCGCTTTTTTAACAGTTTGTTCGACACCAATGTCCCACATCTACCGACATGCAGCGCGCGCGTGCGTTATAGCTGGAATCGTCCATTGATATGAAAGTCAAATATAGACAAATATTGAATACGACAGGGGGGTGCTACCCGGGAGGGGGACTCCCATATTTTTGGGGCGGGAGTGCTCGTCGTACCTTTTAGGGTTTAAAATCAGGCCTCTGGTACCCCTTAGGGTTAATATTCGAAAACTTGCAATTTTTTCGAGATAGGTACCTGTTAGAGGTCCATTTAAGCAAATCAAGCAAATCACACTCGTTGGTAGTCTGAATTTCAGGTATTTTCCCTCGTAAAAAAATACTAGAGAAAAATACGAGGAGAAAATGCGTCTTTTTGGTACCTTTTAGGGGTCAAAATAAACTAAGTGACGCCATGTTTGGTACCTTTTAGTGGTAAAATCGAAAGTTCCCGACGAGCACCCCCGCCCCCCAAATAGGGAGGAGGGGGGTGCTATTTCAACACCGCAAAGTCCTTCGCGTCAAAGACCACTACTACTAATAATAATAATTCTGTATGAGCTACAAAAACAACTCACTAACTACACTATACGGCTCTGGTTCAACTGTAGTTAAAACGTCACTAAAATACCGAGCACGCTTAACTTCATAGTTCATAAGGGATTGCAAGGGACTGTATGACTCCAAACTGAGCCCCCTTGGATTATTTTCGTAGATACAAACACGGACAAGAGAAAAAGAAAGGATGGCTGATTAATTCACAAGGAAGCATTTTTAATATTTACAAAGCCATTTTGAATAGGCCATGTTCGAATTACGCTCCAATGCCTACAAACACTTAACCTCAAGTCGAGGCTTTCTTCTGAAATTACTGTAAATGTATTAGAACTTGGAGAAAGCCTCGTTGTGAAGCTTTTGTCTTGTGAGCATTGGAGCGTAATTCGAACCTGGGCTATTGAAAACGCATAGAGATCTATCGCGTGAGGAACTTTGCACAATACGTAACATTCATTGATTACGTTATTCCGTTATTTTTATTTGATAAAGGAGCCGTCTCCAATTGACTTTTATAACATTTGTCACAGAAATAAATATGAGACCCGGACCAAGATTATAAAATGATTATGCCATCCTTCATATCTGTAAGCCAGAAGTAAGTGCGTATAAGATATAAGAAAAATTTCAGTCAGTAATATGTATACTGATAACTATACCCTTCGGCACATTCCCTCCTAAAATTCGACTTGTTAAATTTCACTGTACGCTCTCTTTAATGGTATCTAAGAGGCTTCTTAAGAGTTGCAACCGATTGCAGCACAAGTAATCACGCACAAATGACAATGACAATGCAGTAGCAAGAATTCTGCCCCGTAATTCTGTCGTAACCTGGAATTTGAATATTTAACTTCGTTTTTATGTTACTATAGATGTTGGCTAATCACTTACCTTGTTTGAACCTTTTCAGTAATAATCCTTGAATGGTAGACTAAACATTAAATTATAGCCACACAAGTAATTCTTGCACTGACAAGACGGTACGTCTTCCTTTAGATTAACCGGATGTTTGTTCCTTCTTCGTGCTGAAAGCTTCCATGGTGACGTCATTGGGTGCACCGGGTTGACCCGTCCAGATCAAGTTCCGCAGATTAAAACCCAGCCTCCTCGTCCCACCTCATTATCCCGCAACGCTCCTAGTCGCCCAACATGTGTGCGCGACCCCACAGAGCGAGGGAGGGGGTGGGAGACCTGTCCCAAAGGTTGTGTAGAGGTGTTTCGCTCGAGCTCACAAAATGTGACCCTGTGTATAACAGAATAAAAAAAAAACCGATTAATTCTACATTGTGTGGAGGGTTTAGGAAACGGACGGAGGAAGAAACGAGGCCTAGAAATACTCTATGAGAGGAGATGAATAACTTAAGGATAACGGTAGATCAGGCACAAAAGAGGGAGGAAAGATCTGGGAATCTGGGAAAAAGGGAAAGAGATGGGAGATTCTCCCTCTCTACTCCGCATGAAGATCAGTAACAACCAGCCTAAGGTCACATCATTATAAGGGTTTTATTATAAGCCGTGCGTCGATCAACTTCATACAATTGTAATATAAGTCTGTTTAGGAACTGCAAAAGCCAAGGACGATAGCGTCAGTTTTTATTTCGGATTTGGGGGCGGTCCGGAAAACTGTAGTGTTATGTCGGAATTGTTTCGGGGAAATTCATGGGAAACGATGACAAGATTCAGACACATAATTCCGCACAGATTTGAGAACTACTTACAACCTCGTTCCCAGGGTCTTCTGGATAATTTTCAAGACGGGTCCCGCCATCTTGAAAATTATCCAGAAGACCCTGGGAACGAGGTTGCTACTGGTAATAGTATTGTAAATTATGAAAAGGACTGCATACGTTGCATACGTAATAATAAATTCTAAGACAAGAGTTTTAAATGCTGTTAAAAATAGTGATCGTATTTTATCTAATATAGTATATTTTCATGTAATGTGTAATATGTATTATTTCATGTTGAGTTCATTGCATGTAATATTTCTAAGAAGTAAATAAAATTGAACTTGAATTTAATTTTACGATCCTAACGTGGGGTTTTGCACTGCTCGTCGAGAAATCCTTGTAAACTTTTGACACAAGTCCTTTGAAATCATGTTTTCGCAAATAAACGCTCTAAAATCTAACAAAAGGCCGCACTTTGTGGTTTTCAAAAATCAAATTACTTTGTTATCAATAAATTGCTGTTGGTTTATGTAATCAGCTGTACCCCAACTCCATCACTTGTGCCTCGCAGCTGGCCGAATAACTGAAGATAATGCGGTAATAAAAAAAACATTTTATCTGTTAATGTGCAAAAAACTAGGTCCAGGCCTTTCAAATTGTCAGAGTTGATTACAGCAATTAACTCCAATGTTATTCATAATTTACTTTTATTGTCTCGAAGACATGTTGACAGGAAGGCCAGAAACTCTGTAGCAAGAACGTGATATGTTCTCAGTCAATCCAAGCAAGATGAATCTATGAAAAAACGCTCTTAGGGAGATGCTCGGAGTCACGGATATAATGGCGATCTTCAAGTTCTTTGAAAGCATTGTCTGGAGTAATATATTCATTACAGCAGTTGTGTTTGGAATTCAGGAAATATGGAGAATGTTATTTTTCAGGTATGAAAGGAAAAACTTTTTTATATTTTTCTTATATCATATTTTTATGCGAACGACTCGATGCTCAGATTTATGGACATTGTCATGCTCTGTTTTTCCCTGATAGCTCGGCGGAAGTTATCATGCTTATCAATTTGAGATCTTACAACTATTTTACTTTCCAAGATAATATTATAAAATAAACTATATAATTATATAGAATATTATGATGTAACTTTGCAACTATGTATGGATAAACTTCGTTCGGATTTTTTTTTTACTTTTTCCGGCTCAATAGCAATCATGTATTATGGAATTCTTGAGAAATCCAGGAAAAACTTTGTGATTTTTACAAATCCTTATCCTACATATAATTCATTTTTTTCTCTTCGATTCTGAATCGATTATTTTTAAGATTCTTATTGTTATTCACATGAGGAGAGCGCGGCAGACTTTTTTTCATGGGATTAAAATTCCTTATTTCTGTTGATAAGTAGCAAATTGTTTTATTGCAAACAAGAAACAATTTGCGTTTTCGGCGCGTTTATAATTTCCATTGGTTTTCTACTCGTTTATAAATTACCCGCTGTGTGATTCTTTGGGAGTTCCTCCGAGCATTTTAAAGTGTTTGTATTTTAATATTTCTCTAATTAAAAGCGTGTCTTTTGTTATCTGAATACTCAAAAAAGGACGTCAAATTTTCATCTGCTTCTGTGGTTTTCTGATTTTGAAGAAAAGCTTGTTTTGAAACATATATTGGACACGAAAAGGAAGCAAAGATTCAATCAGAGTCATCTTCTTGATTTTCGTCTCTGACCGCCCGAATGGTGGATTCCGCTGTGACCACTATTTTAGTAATTTTTGTGTCAATTATCTTAAGATCTGAAGGCACTTTGAAATAAGCCCGAAACACTTCCCTTTTCCCAGTCAGGATTAGTCATGTCCATGGAGGCGGTAAATACACGACGGGGCAACTGAAAACACAGAGCACGACAATGTTTAAATAGTTGTCATATATCATTTTGAAGCCCTTAACGAGCAGAACTCCAGTAATACCTATCCATTAGCTATTAATGAATTATTAATAGCATAACAATTATTAACCCAAAAATGCGGTTTGTTCTTGAATGAACCATCCATTTTTGCATCACAGTATTGACTCGGTGATCCGCCGAATGCCGTGTCAGAGTGTCCATTTGTTTTTGTCAAATGTTTTGCACAGACACACAGAAATTTTTTCTTTCAATTTTGAAAATCGATGGCACAATTTGTCCATACACATCCAGGTGTTTCTGAAGGACAAGATCAGCACGAGAAACGAGAACGTTTTTTGATAAAAAAAAAAAAGGGACTTGTCATTATTTACCGGGGGAGGACTCCCATTTTTTTCAAACAAGGCTAAAAAAAAATTAGGACCCTCCCTTTGAACATAACAAAAAAATGTGACCCTCCCCAGTCGTGGGTAAAAAAATTGCGACCCTCCCCCATGTAATTTATATTTTCTGAGAAACCTGTCAGATAGACGCGACTCTGACCGAGTGATGCCATGTCTCTTTCATTCTTCTTAATAGCAGAAATACTTTTTCCTTACTTCAGTCAAATTAAATAGATGTTGTTTCAGAGCTTTTTACAAGTAAAAATGAAAATGATAGAGAAGTTGCTGAAATAATCACTATGTCACTATATCGAGTGAAACAAAATTGGACCCTCCCTTTAGACACGCGAAAAAAAAAAATTAGACCCTCCCTACAAAAATAGGAGCCCTCCCCCCCGAAGGTCGTGGGTTCGAATCCCACTCAGGCTGGATTTTTTTTCAAATCCAGGTGAGTTTTCTCTGGTTGACATACGTTAGTTCCCCCCCCCCCTCCCCCCTAAATAATGACACGTCCTAAATCTCATTTAAAACGCATTAGTAAAAATCAGGGTCAAAAAATTAATAAAAAATATTGGCATTTACAAGAGTGGATTAACAAGAGTTAGAATCTTTCCCTACTGTATTTGTCCACATCACAGTCAGAAAAGTGTCTATTTTTAAATTTGAGTTTCGCGCGCGAAAGTATTCGAATGCAAAATGGACATCATGGAATATTTTTTCGAGATGTTTTAACATCCAAAACCAGTTTCGATTTCCGAGGTGCTCGTGAACCCCCCATGGCGACTGGACTAGTGTACTCGCTTTATAAAAAAGCTTTTGTAAACGCAAGCAAATCTATTTTGGTAAGACTTGACACCCCTTGATCTTTTACTATTTAATGCTGACAAGAGTGGATTACCACTCTTGATGCTGAATATTCTGGTGGAATATTAAGACTGATTTGTGAACGCTTGTGTTTTGTAAAAGCCTGTCGAGCTTTTGGTTGAAATAATTTTGTTGTTGTTGCTATATTCACTTACTTTCTCTAGCCTGTGCGACAACGACAACGACAACGACAACGACAACGACAACGACAACGACAACGACGACGACGACGACGTTGACAATGACAATGACAATGAAGACTGGACTATCACAGGGAATTTCTGCAGAAACCCATCCATGGGGAAAGCTGAAAGTTCCATGGTAGAAGAATATGGAAATTGTTCGGATTTCATATGGCTATCCTGGGGAAGTCGTCCGAACACTTCCGATGCGTGTTTGGGAAATTCAACGTTTCCCATGGATTGGTTTTTGCAGAAATTCCCTGTCAGTGTATGACAATTTCTCTTCATCTTATTTGAGCTTGTATTGCAACAATGACAATTTCAGTGACATTTATCGTGTATTTTTCCTCACGCAGTTGTCCTTGCACTCAGTACATGATCTACAGTATTGCGATGACGTGCGCTCCGACAGTTCTCCTCCTTGGCGTTGGTTTCATGTCAAGTGACCACTACTGGCATGCGGTGCTTACGCGTCGAGGCATGCGCAGCTACAAACAGAGGTGTAATTTCTGCCTCAAATCCATGTCGAGGCTGCTGCAGCCGTTGCTTGCTCCGACGGTGTTTCTGGTCAGCGTGCTACTACGAGGGGAATTTTATGTATGCGCGCGCATGGGCGCTCAGCGCGACAGTAATATTTGTGACAACACTAAACAAGATGAACGCTTTGTTGCAGAACCATCGGTAAGTGAGAATTCGAATGCATTTTGAAGCTTCTTTGTAGACAAGAGTCCATACAGGGAGTGTTGATCTTGTGTTAAATTATTGCACTTCACAATGTACAATTTTGTGCTATTTATAGAATCGTATTTCCTTGTGTTCGTTATCAAGAGAGTATTGTCAGCCTACAAACTACTAACGGACAAATGGTTTTGATGATTAAAAGGCTTGCTTGGTGCAAGGGAAATAAGAAGATCACTTTTGACCATGCCCTAAGGTGTTGTTTACGGTAGAACTCGAAGAAAATATTACCGCGATACGTTGCTGCGCTAAAAGTTTACCGTGTAACATGTGGCACGAGACAACTTTCCGCGCACCATATCACTCGGCAACATGTTGCGGTAAACACGGTTATTTTGTTTACAACGTTTCCAAGACAACGCACGCCCTGTTCAACAGATGTGGCACCTTGCTGTATGATGATTTTCGCGCGCTTTTTTGCTCGGGGGAGCGTGCGTTGTCATGGAATCGTTCGCCAGAGCACGTCTTACTGAGAAACGCAACCAATCAGATTTTACTGACTGATTTTGGGTAAGTAATTACGTAATGGTTGAGAACATCTCGAGGTGAATTCTGGCGTCTCCTCTCGCAAAGTGAGGTACGATCGAGAGCGAAGGGATGGCTGAAATTCAGGATCGTGCCATGCAGATAAACATCAATCATTGCCCGGCGTAACAAATCGATAGAAATCGATCATCGAAAACTGATCGATATTTGTCGATCAGATTGACCGATCATTATCGATTAATAACGGCAATTGATAAAAATCGATAGTCACAGCCATCCCAAATAGATCGATAAAAATCGATATCACTTGATATCGAAAGTATAGCATAACACAGTTCCAAAGATAAAAGTTATTCAAATTTATTGTGTCTCGACCAAGAACGCAGCAGACGAGCAGCAAACTATACCATGCTATTAAAAGATCCGAGAAGATTCTGGACTACTATATACCCCAATACTGTGGGGTCCAGAAGCTGAAACTCTGCCCGCTCACGTTTTTGTTGTTTCTCAGGAAACTCGATCTTTTAAATTCTTTGGACCTCAAGCCTCTGGTAGACTACCCAAGACTAGAAGTGGAACTTCTTCTATTAGAGGCATCTTTTCAAAGAATATCGATACATTAATCAATCCTGTGCCTGTCGATAAAAATCGATGGAAATCGATATAATTATTGAAAAATCGATAATCACAACAGAGCTAGCGATCATTTTTTATCGATTACCGATAAAATCAATCGATTAAAATCGATTAGTATCGACAAATATCGATTTTATTGGGTTATCGATTTATCGATTTCTTACGCCATCATTGGGATAAGGAAGGAACCCTAAACGTACCTTTTTACTGTCATTTTTATCAATCTCAGCCGTCGCATTACGACATCAAAAAGTTCTACACCCAGTCCCAGCTCCTTGGGTGTGGCATCCTGGCGGCTGTCGCCATACTCACTACGGGGATTGACGTTATCCGACGCCTCTGTTTCTCTGGCTGCCTCCCCGATGAGGGAGACTACAGGCGGTATGAAGAAGAAGCTCTGGAGACTGCCTTCCATCAGCGTCTGAGAGAAGCAATTAACAAGGAAGCACAGACCACTGTAGATGAAGCGTTTCAGGGAGAAGAAGGTGAGCAACTCTGTGATCGGTATAGTAACTCTTCTTAGTGAAAGGTGTACACTTTAAGCTCTGTTGGAAAGGGGAATTTTGTTTTTTTAGATCAATCTAGGATAATCGCGCGATCAGCCACAGGAAGTTCCCTTTATCTCGCAGCTCCTAATTGTCACAATTTTTCCTTATCTCGCCTTATCTCGCCTTATCTCGCCTTATCTCGCTTTATCTCGCCTTAGCTCGCCTTTCAAATGGACCATTTTCCCCTTATCTCGCTTTATCTCGTCTTATCTCGCCTTTCAAATGGACCATTTCACCTTATCTCGCTTTTAAATGGACCATTTTCCCCTTATCTCGCTTTATCTCGTCTTATCTCGCCTTTCAATTGGACCATTTTTCCATTGTCTTGCCTTATCTTGCCTTTCAATTTACCATTGGGGGGACTCCCCTATTTTTTTAACGGGGGTGCTCGTCGTACCTTTTAGGGTTAAAATCAGGCATCTGGTACCTTTTAGGGGTAAAACTGGAAATGTGTTCCAGGTAGGTACCTGTTAGAGGTTCGTACTAGCAAATCAAGCAAATCGCAGTTGTTGGTAGCCTGAATTTCAGACGTATTTTCCCTCGTAAATAAATACGACAGAAAATTACGAGGGAAAATAGTACGTCTTTTGGGTACCTTTTAGGGGTCAAAATCAACTAAGCGACGCCATTTTAGGTACCTTTTAAAGAGCCTCTGTCAGCCTCCAATTTGTCAGCCTAGCAACATAACGAGACAGAGAAAGCATCCATGTCCATCGGCTGATTTAGGGGATGTAGTGCAATATTTTCGATTGAATTCGATAAATGAATAATAAAACTTTGTTTTTAGAAGACTATTTCAAGATTTCTACACGTAATTCGTGGTCTGGTATTGACTGAAAACAATAACAAAGTGGCAGACAAGGGCTCTCTTAAGGGTAAAATCGAAAGTTCCCGACGAGCACCCTCGCCTCAAAAATAGGGGAGCCAACCCCCCCCCCCCCCCTCCCCCGGTATTTTCCCCTTATCTCGCATAACTTCGCGGCAACATAAGGTCCCAGAGTAGGCCTTAGAAGACATTTTTAATTTCTATGATCGTTTTTAACCCGAGACAGTTCTGATAAATAAACGACAAGAGAACGCAGGCTGGCCTTCCTGTTACCAGTCTGTGAGCTCAGAATCATTTTCTTTCAGATGTTTACAGTACGGGCAGATAGAAGTCCACTTGAAAATTTGCTGGTTACAAGTCATAGTTCCAGTATCGGATTAATAATATTTTTTTTTTAAATAATGCAGGTTCAATTTTCCTGATTGAGCATGAACATGTCTCTCGAACCATCTGCAAGTTTTGGGCGATGGCGTGTTCGCATGCATCATCTAACTTTCAAAACTAAATTCGATTATATATCTGCCAAGAAACATCAATAGATCTGAAATATTCTCACGAAACATTGTATTTTTGTAGTATATTGATTGTATATATTAAAATTGAAGGACATACTTTAGCCCTCGCCGGGAGCCAATTACCCAAGAGCGCCCATATCCCATTTTCAGTGTCGTAACAGCGTATTGGAAAATGTTCCCTGCTAGCAGAGGCCTCTTTTCTCTGCATTTCGCTGGCTTTCGCGAGGAAAAGAGACCTCTGCGCTGGGTCGAAACTCGCTTTGTTTTGCCGCCGTCCACAACCTTGGATGGTTTGCTCTCCGTTTCTTGAGCCCACTATATGCGCACGCATATCTACAGACGTTTTCCGCTGATATTATATGAGCCCCCCCGCGGAAAACGTCTGTGGATAAACTCCAGCTAGGCCAACATGACCTCGAACTTAAAATTATTATCATTTGCTAAATGACCTTGAAATGGCCTTGGACCTTACGTCCCCAAACGTACCTTGCGCTCGTCTTCTAAATCTATCCTTTAATTGCATTCCAAAATGCAAGCTTAAAAGTTATGGGGAGCGGGCGTTTTCTTGTATAGGAACTACCCTATGGAATGTCATCCCTGATGAGCTGCGGACCACTACGTCCATAGTATTTAAATCTAAATTAAAACCCCACCTCTTAGATTAGTATTTAATGTTTTATTAATATTGCTTTCAATTATTGTTAACTTTATACAGATGAGTACATAGAATTGTATTTTTTATTGCATTTTTTAATGTTTTTACATTTTGCATTTTTATACTACATACTCAAAGAGAAAATGAATGATATATTTGTAAATAGATGTGAAGCGCCATTGGATTCTTAAAGAAATGGCGCTATAGAAATGTATTATTATTATTATTATTATTATTATTATTATTATTATTATTATCATCACTATCTCTGATCGCTTTGCCTGTATATATATATTTAAAATAATTTCTATTAGACATTTTTTTTAAACATTAATGTCAATAGTAGTTTTTTTTTCAACAATTCAATTAATGTGAAACTTAGTTTGTAATAACAGTCTTTTAGGCCATTGTAAGTAGTGTTTTATAGAGTTAATAAATTATTATTATTATTATTATTATAATTTAAAAAATTATTATTATAATTATTAAATGAGGATTATCATCAATCTGGTGACATGATTATATTCACATTATGTTTGTTCTATTAAAAACATACATAGAACGAAGCAATGTGTATAAATGAACATGATCCAAAATAGTCTCCCCCCCCCCAAAAAAAAAACAAAAAACAGCCTCTGACCCCAAACCACGTGCAGCGCCCTCATTTCAAGACCATTTAACAATTGATGATAATCATCGTTTTAAAGTTCGAGACCATGTTGACTTGGCTTACTGTATTTATGCGCCGTTGATTCCTATCCACCGGTTAATGAGTTCCTGATCTCCTACATTTTGGCCATTTTACTAACTATTTTATTCCACAGGTCGATCAACACTTGTTGTTTATCGTCAGGCATGGGAGCATGTGTCAAATTTGTACAAGCAAAGCACGGTGGGAACGTTTATCAGATTGACGCATGCGGAAGATGGGCAGTCTGCTGTGCGGATCGTGGACTCGACGCTCTAGGCTTCGTTGGGCATCAAGCAAAGTAATCAAAGTAAAACGTTATTTATGACGTCATGGCAATGAAGAAAAGTCTCCCAAGCCATGAGACCGACCTCTATGGATAACTGAATTAACCTTTTTCGAAGACATGGTGCTCGGTTGGTTCGTCAAAGTCTCGCGGCGGGAGCTCCGCTACAAGTTAATTTCAATCCATCGCCACGACTGAATTTCTGTTTTCAACATATTAATAATCAACATTTGCGTAGTGTATTATACCTTAAACCATTCCTCGTTATTTTATTATCTTAATTTCCGACCGGAGTAGCTCCGGCACGAAGTATGTAGAGTAGGTGAGATCTATGCGATCGGGCCAGAGCTCAATTTATCAGATCACTTTCCATTCACTTAGTGATTCAACCAGGCGTCATTCCATTGGATCAAGTTCGTCATGGAATTAATTCGGATTTCATTCTATCGGATCAACTTTGACATGCAATCAAATCGGTTGTCATTTCATCGGATCAACTTGTGCATTCATTCAAATCGGATGTGGGGTTATTCTATTGTCATGTCGAATCGAATGTGGATGCTATTGGATCGAGTTTGTCAAGCGATCGAATCGGATGTCATTCTATGACATCGAGTTTGTTAAGCAATCGAATCGGATGTCGTTCTATCGGCCCAAGTTTGTACTATTTGAATCAGAAATCATTCTTTCGGATAATATCAAGCAGCAGTGAGTCCAAACGTACCCCTCGAGCGATGCCGCGTGAAAATCCGATGGGAAATGACGAAGATATTGATCGGATTTTCTTTAGATAATGAGCGAGGACTATCTGTGGTCAGCGGATGATCCAATGGAACGACACCCGATAGTAAATCACTAAGGCCCTGTCCACACTAACGCGTTTTCAAAAGTATTCGTTTTCAAACTGATACGGATTCGCAGCGTGTTAGTGTGGACGGGAGATTTAGCTCCAAACAAGCGATCAGTTTTTATTTCAAATAAAAACTGATGATGCTAGCGTGTGCAAGGACAGTCTCAAATTAATGGTACAATTGACGTTATCGTTTTTATTTTTATCCGGATTCGACCGTCCACACTAGAACGATATGTATACGGATTCGTTATTATTCACTTTCGAGAGCGTTTTCAAACTTATACGGATTCGATGAAAACGATCAGCGTGTTAGTGTGGACGGAAGGCCTAAACATATCAAAAAGTATAAGGATTCATACGAAAACGCGTTAGTGTGAACGGGGTCTAAGTGAAACTGTCGTCTGGCCCGATTGCATTTCTGTCCTGATTCACCCTCCATTATCGACCCTGGCTGAACCATTCTCTTACCCAGAGCTGCCCGGCTCGTCACTTCGCGGGGGAGGCTCAGGTGACAGCCATTGACGCATGCGCGAGATTTGATGCAGAGCCGTTGCAAGAAACGCCTTTCTGCGCATGCCCCAACGTTCAAAATCAGCCAATCAGAAGAGGCATTCAAATGGATGTCACCAGAGCCTCCACTGGGAGCAGATGAGCCGGGGAGCTCTGGGTACGAGAATGTCGCTGAACTGGGTGGGAGGACGGGCGCCGCGGAAAAAAAATTCAAACATAAGCTCCAACGTCTTCGAGAAACATTTTATCAATATTTATTGGCTGGTTCTTTTGAACTTTGCCGACTGACCAGGACTTGCTGCAAGTGAGAAAATCATTTTGAGCTGACAATTATTAATGTACTTAATGATTATTTGTCATTATTTCGTCAATAAGAATATCGATCTTCTCTCCAAGAGCTTTCACAAGAAAATATATAATACATATACCTAGCCTTTAGAAGCAGAGGAAATTACATTCCCTTTTGAATCTGGAGAACATTATGCGACCTAAATTTGACATTGTATTACTCACTAGGGAAAACAAAGCCCATAATCTTGGCTATCTATTGTCTATGGTCCTTTGAAGTAAATATTTACTGAAGCTGACACTGTAAATTTTGAGTTGTCCATAATTTTAAGCACATTACCTATTTCTACTATTACCAAACCAAAACTAAGTTATTTGCTAGACTATTCAATTCGGCCTAAAATCATGATCAGACACCCAGGGAGGATAGTGAGGTTCTTCCTACTGCTTAACTTTCCTTGACGCGAAAGCTTGACAAGTGATTCTAATATGATTGACAGACTAAAACTACGACTTTCTTCAGTTCGACTCATATTTTTTAGAGTTTTGAGAACATCTGGAAGCTTATTTAAGCAAAATGAATACCATTTGCATGCAGTAAGTTACTGAAATAAATTGTTAGACCACGCTATTTTGCGCAGCGTATTATTGAATCTGCAGCTCAACATCGTTACGCCCTATTCCTTCAATAATTAGATCTCGGTATGCTATTTACTAAATTGGACCCAATGTCAAGATGTCATGGAAATTAAAAAGACTGCCTTGACTGCAATGTAGTGCTAATACAAAATCGACAGCTCCCCGCTTTCGGTTCTTATTCATCGTATTTAAAAATAATTCCAATAAGCGAAATAGAAATTCTCACCATGAATATATACAATTCTAGTTAGCCAGCTTCATATCGTGGTACTCCAATTAACACTTGAAAAAGAAACTTTCGCGAGAGACAAAAAGCGCACACCGAGGATTTGCATATGCCCTTACAATCAAATACAAACAGGTGGGGCGCACTGCGCATGCGTTAAGATCTTGTATTTAATTTCTCGGTAAAATCGTTGTAGATGTTGTAGCGCGTGAACCTTTAATTGCTCCACACTGCGAAACAGAATGGAAAGGGTTGAACCCTACAACGATAATGCGCCTAGAAGATCCATTGTTCGGGACTTGCTCTTCGGTGATAGGTAAGCAAAACTGTTGTATAGAAATTATTCCCCAAAAGGCTGTTTAACAAGAACAGTTTAAAGAAAATATTTCCAGAATTTCACGACGTAATATTTTGTGTTATCAAAGAATTCACCTTATCAGGCGCATGGAAATTTACATTTTGCGGTGAAGACGAGATATAAGAAACGATATTACCGAGGCCACTATAAACAAAGCGCAAATGCACTGGAACAAAGCGCGACAAAGTTTGATTTTGTATCTTTAATTGAAATCTTGGAAACGTCCTTTCCATTTTTGCAGTATTCCCACAAATGCCGCGAAATTACTATTTGTCAAAATTCATAGGATTCAAACTTCACATTTTTCTAATTGTCAAATGTCCAGTTGTTATATTTTTTGTAATAGTAAATTATGTAATGCCTTACTCATGTTAACTGTGTTTGGGTGTATTGCTTGTCAATCCCAGTTAGAGTTTTAGCTACAACAAGATGATCAGCTTTCTGACATGTGAGAGAAAATAAAAGGTTTTAATCAAGTTTACATCTCGGTGAAAGTGGCGCACCATGCATTTAGGAATATTGGCGAGGTGGCATCTTTTAGTGTTAACAAGCATAAATAAATATATATGTGAAGGCTGACAACGACCTTTTTCCATTCGCCGTACCTTTACAAAAATACAAATATTTAATGAGAACCGTCTTCTTCTGATGCGTGCTCTTTGCGTAGAGGAAATTCATGAGAAGTCAACTTTTTTCATTCGAACTTACCGCCATACCAATATCATCTACGCTATTAAACCATATCCTCTACTCTAAAATTTGCCGACGGAAAAAAACATTGCCTATAATAAATGGTGGTGTAAAATTGTAATTATTTTAGTAAAGTTTATGAACATACAGGAAGAATGCCATCTTGTTCAAGTATCCTTGCTCTTATTAATTCCTGTATTTTTGTGGGGAATCGAGTGGCACTGGAATTAATCGAAAAGAAGCGGAATTAAGTACACAAAATATAAGAAGCTCTTTACATTTTGATGATTTAAAATGTCGCTAGCCATCTAATCCGGAAATATCTTGGAAATATCTTTGACGTCCCTTAAATTCAATATTTCAATATTTCCGACATATATATTATATATAAATAATGTACGCAACATTACAAGTTTGTTCCGTTTACGGTAAAAGGCACGAAGTCAAATGTATTCTTTTTTTAAGTCAATCAATATTCCAGACATTTGCAGAAAATGTCATTGGTTAATAATTGTAGGATTTTCATAAAGCATGATGAAAAGTAATAGAACAAACGATGAAGCTATACTTTAAACTACTCATTTACAAGAAATATAATTTGATTAGTGAGACAAATTAAGTATGTGTCGGTTTTATTTTCTAGACATCAACAGTGAGTTTCCAAAATCAGACTCGCGCCAAACCTTATCAACAAAAGGGGCCGAAACTCGTGCATTTTGCGTCCCACGCCTTCCAAGTTATTAAGAACGTTAAGTATTCAAAGACCTTGGGCACTAGAAATATCGAGTATTTGGACTGATAGGAATTTTAGACCTCCGCATTGATCCTCTACTTGGCGTATAGTTTTCTTATTTCAGATCACGTGGCATTCATTTATGAATAATCGGTACTTGTTTGGGAAGGGCTTCCATGTTCATACATCCTTCGCGGGTGCATAGAAAGAAAAACAAAGAAAGGGTCTTTCCTCGTGGTGAGGGAACTCCTAGCGGTCGAAATACACGACCGCTAGACAAGCAGAGATTGAAGGACTTACGGGCTGCATTAGATGGCGCAAATTGCTGCCGCGCAGCTTACAGTCGTGAGGGTTGTTTTACAGTATATATGCCTCCGAGAGACAGACCATTGCACCGGGAGACAATCCCCTACTCTTACGAAAAGTGCAATGGGATCTTCGTGCATGACACTTCATTTCCCATAATACCTTGAATGTGACATGAAATGAAATGGGAAACATGAGAGTCAAACTGAGGAGGGCCATCAAGAAGCTGTGATGAATTCTTGAGTAAAAGTAGAGCTTATCAGCTACGCTAATGTTTAATCATGAGTAATAAGCTCTTATGGCAAAACTAAGAGAACTCAAGCAAGAAACCTTTTTTCTGGTTCTTATCGCCATCATTTGATTCCTAATATCATCCTTTAATGTGTGCATTTTCCATATTTTAAATGCGTTTAAAGCACTTAAAATACTTGAGTTGAAGTGCCGTTTCACTAAAAAAGACAATATCTATAATGTTGGCTATTTTTCTTTTCTGTTGATTTAAAAACATTGCACCATTAATTTCACTAATGGCAATTTCTCTTTCCATTTTTGTAATTATCAAAACCCACATCTGCCATTGAGCAAATTAGAACTACATGTAATGTAATAGTCGATGCCTTTAGACACTCCTTCAACTGCGCAAATTTACTTATCTTCTTTACTATGCCCCAATCTGATCAATCACATTTCGAGTATTTGTTTTGTTTCCGTCACTTTGTTGCCCTTGTATTTCTCCTTAAACTGGGAGCAAGAGAAACAATAATGGCAAGTCTTTAATATGAGTTTCAGTACATATCAAAATAGGCGAGTTCCATTGTTTACCTTTTGACACATTTACATTAAACAGCGAAACCAAAAATTGAACTCTATGCACTAGACTAAACTTTGCAACGCGGGCTGCGAAAGGATTAATCAGTCTGGATAATAATCAATTAAGGGGGATAATGACAGTAGCGGATCCACGGGAGATGCGTTGGATATGGCCGCAGCCCCTTTGCAAGTAAAAAATTGGTTAAAAACGGCAAAATGTAGTCCCAAAGACTAGGTGCCATTAGTATCACCCAACTAGTTCTCGGATTAAAAGTATAGCTTATCAGTTACGCTAATACTTAATCATGAGCAATGGGTTCTAATGGCAAAACTGAGACAAAGAAAGCAAGAAAGAATGAAGCCTTTTTAGTTCTTATCGCCATCTTTTTAGGTCTAATATCATCCTTTAATGTGCATTTAACATATATAAAATCCGTTAAAAGCATTGAGTTGAAGTGCTGTTTAACTATATAGCCAATGCAATGTAATCCGTCTAAGTCGACATCTATTGTGACTAAATACATCAAGCTTCTTCATGTCACTGATATTTATCACGCTCCAGCATTCTGAGCCATGGACATAACTGACTTGACATTACTGTTGTAAAGGCGGACTTTAATCCGTAAGCTGTACTGTTTGGATCTCCACATCATAAGAAGTGCAACAAAAGCACATTGCGCCTTACAAGGCGTGCGGCGATCTTTGCCGGCTGCATTATCGGAGCTCAAAATGCAAGGGACCTGTCATTATTGGGCTACCATACTTTTAAGCAAGGCTCCAAAAAAAATTTAGAACCCTCCCCTCCACCAGTCGTAGGTAAAAAAATTAAGACCTTCCCCCTCTCCCCTAATTTGACCTAGTAGAAGACATTTTACAGAATGAGGGGGCACATTTTTATTTTGTTGCGCGCGAAGATCGCCCAAATTTTGAAAAACGCATTTCATCAAGCCCCAGAGAAAGGGTAGATTAACATTACGTTTTTCGTGTATAGCAAACAAAGCTTTTCCACATCCCAGGAAATACGCTACCCTTACTACATCGGTTAGATGAACGCAACTGCGCGCCGCAATGACGAAATTATTATTATTCATGTGCGTGAAGCGCGGCCCAAAAGAGGAATTTCTATGCATTTCTATGCTTGTAACGTCGAACTCACGCTTACCTAAGGGGTGTTCTTTCGAACATAGTGACTGCGCGGCAGGCCTATCACTGCAAGGTATTTTTTGGGAGAGTTTATTTTTTACTCGTCAAGATACACTTGTTCTTATAAACGACGCGAGGGTTCTGTCTTCGTTGCGCGAGTTGAATATATCAGACGTCATTCTTCATGCGCGCGAAGCGCGCCGAAATTTGTATTATGTATTGAAGTTAAGTAGAAAAAATGTAAATGATAGAGAATTTGCTGAAAAAACATTTGGACCCTCCCCCGAATAGGGGTGAAAAATTTGGACACTCCCTTTAGACACCTCCCCACAAAATGACCCTCCCCACAAAAATAAGAGCCCTCCCCCCGCTAAATAATGACACGTCCATAATGATCTTCCATAGGGTGTCGAATATAAAGTGGGCAGTTCCATTCTAAGCATTGCTCAATGATGCTCCTGAGAGCAAATATCTGGTCTATACATCTGCTACCCCTCCCTGAAACCGGCTTCCTCTTCTCTCAGCTTAATCTCGATAGCTGAGCCAATTCTTCGCAAGAGTATATGAGGAAACACCTTCGATGGTACAGACAACAGTGTTATGTCTCACCATGCAGTTGTCACAGATGTGGCATTAGGTTTTCCTTTTTCGGCAGCTTTACAATAAGGCCCCTGATTAGGCTCGAGTCGATTGTGCTAGCATAATTTTTGGCATAATTTGTCAAAACGAGCATAATTTTTAGATTTTTTGTCAAAAAGCAATGCTATCATAATTTGTATTTTGAAGACCGGAAGTGCTAAACCAGGCGCAAATATCCCTTATCGTAATGATAAATTGACTTCAGACATAAAGTAAGCTCTCCAAATAAACGGTCGGCGATGGCTAGGGCCTAGTTGGGATAGTTTTTTAGTTTTTTGGGGGGAAGAACCGGGACCGGAAGTCTAGAAAACCTTGTTCCCAGTTCCACTCTCATAAGTGTGACAACGTCGACAAAATGGCGTCCTCCACCCCCGAAGAAGAGACCTTACTGTATTTTGTATAAGTCGTTATCACATATAATTCATTGAGTTGCTGTAATAGCGCCGGGTTTCAGCCCGCACAGTATTACTTATCTCATCTAAGAGATGTATTAATATAAGAGGTTAATAAAACTCACCTTTCTTACTGTTTTGCCCATTTTTTGTCGAGCATAATATTGAAAAAAAGTAGCATAATTTTGAAAAACGAGCATAATTTGGATAAAAACGAACAGTGCTACTAGCATAATATGCCAGTTTTACTAGCGCTCGACTCGAGCCTACGCCCTGATTCAGTCACACGAGTCCCATACAGAGTGGAAGAAATGTATAAGAATTTTAGTCGAGGTTTTTAAATCGGCTTTTACCATTTCTGCAAGGATAGTGCAGATGGTGTCATCTTCACATGCTTTCCATTCTTTAGGGCTTTGATAGCAATCCTGACTTTATCTTCACTTGGTAGAGTTAAGTGTCGATGTCCAAGATTGCTTCTGATGGTTCTATGATAGCAGGGTTGTCTGGTTCAGGTCGACTCAGGTATGTTTAGGACTTCTTGGAAATGTTGTACCCAAAGTGCTGCTAAGTTCCCGCTCTAGAAAGGTTATTCCCATTCTTGTCCTCCTTCACGGGGAGACGGGGATAGAAAGGCTACTCTTCATGCCACAGCTGCTTGTGATCTTATAAACAGTGCTCAGCTACCCCCTAGCGGCAGCTTCCTCGGCTTCTCTTGCAAGCTCATAAACGAAGGACTTCTTGTCACTCCTGGCGCTTCTTTTGACTTCAAGATCATTGTTCTTGTAGTCTGCTTCTCCAAAAACCTAAGTGACTTGCTCCCCTTCGAATCTTTCCTTTCACTAATCTTCTGCCACGTTCCAGATCTTATCCATTCCTTGTTCCTCTTCCTTCAATAGCCTAAGATGTTGCAGTCTCGACGTAGGCGTTCTTTATCGTCTCCCATTGGTCTCACTAAGATGGTGTTGCCGATGACGCAGTTATTTTCTAGTCAAAATTCAGCGAAAAAGCGCCTTCCATTGTCGTTCATCACTAAGCAGCCGTGCTTCCCCACAGCTCTTTCGAAATTAGTGTCGTCGGAGCCAACCTTAGCGTTCATATCTCCCATGACCATCTTGTTGCGGGACTCTGGAGATTGCTACTTCTAGCTCTTCATACAAGCTGTCTTTTGTCCTCGTCAGCTCCGCTTCATTAGTTGGCGCATAGCACTGTAGCATGGTAAGCTTGGAGTGCTTACCTCGGTAATACTGTGAGTTTGTAAAACTAGGTACCAGTGGAGTCTGGTGGAAGGAGGGAGCAATTAAGGAGGCACGAAGATGCGGCGATTGAACCTTTTGTGATACTAGGAATCTGAAGAGGAGTACGTTAAATAATAATAATAATATTTATTATTAAGGTTTATTAAGAACTTGTTTTCGCATTAAAATGAATTACAACATGCTTACAAAGCTAACAATAATTTAAAATATATAATTATAAAATAACTGCGATAGTACGCGTGCTCTGATTGGTCGAAAACAAATGACCATAACGCTATGGTAATCTTATGGTAAATGGCTTTGACCGGACGTGCCAAAACTTCAAGAGTTTCTACCATTTCTCCATCTAAATCTTAAAAAAAAAGCATCTATAAAAGATGAAACCTTCAGAAAACGATAGAAAACATATCAAGAAAATTTCGCCAAAAACTGTCGTTTTGCCAACGTTGCAAAACTTCCTTATTAGGAAATTCCCCTTATCTTATTTGGAAGGTCTGTAAGTACTTTTCCTCATATTTAGCGAAAAAATTTACTAATTTTAGGAAAATTTACCAACTCGAGAAACATCATTCTCTTGGTCGCCATTTTGTTTTTGCCCCCCGCAGAGGGACCTAAGAAGCGGTTTGAACACCACAGGCAGCCCGCGCGGCTTTGCCATAAAAACGACAGCACTTTCTTGATATGGATTGGCAGCGTGAGGAAATAGCGAGATGGACAGATTATTTTTGATCCAGCAAGTGAAAGCGATCAAATCAAATGTGCAACTGGCAAATCGACGGAAAACGGCAAGGTGAGTTAAGTTTTGCCACTCATAAATTAGGAATTTACACAGTTTATGATGGAGTTATAAAATATTTCTTCATTAGTAAACTAAGAAACTTGTGTGCCTGTGTGCTTGTGTGCGTCTGTGATCCCTGAGATCTATACCGGCTAAGGTGTTGCCTCTGACAGGTCCTATCATGCCGGGCAGTCACAACCTGGTCCTCTAGGTAGGGGGTTGGGTGTGGGGCCAACAAACCCACCCTGCTTGTTACGGAAACCTACATAATCGCAAATACTAATGCTAAAAGCCATGCTGTGGATTAGAACCATCCATTTGGCAGTATCATCATTGCTGATGAAAGCCGTCAACCAATTTCGCTCCTCTCGATCATGCTCACTTTGCAAGACGTCTGAAATCACCCCGAGATTTTCTCATCCATTACGTAATTAATGACCCAAAATCAGTCAGTAGAATCTGATTGATTGCCTTTCTCATCAAGCAAAAAGGCGAAAACCTTCAAACCATACAACCAGGTGCCACTATTATTGAAGACGGCGTGCGTTGTCTTGGAGACGTTGTAAAAAACAACGGTATTTAGACGTCTCCTTGAATAAGTGAGGTACTCGAGAGCGAAGGGACGATTGAAATTCAGCTTAGCTTACCTAGTTACTATCTTGACCATTATTCATCTAGCAGCACATGGATTTGGTGTGCTTTTCTGTTTTTATACTCAATTAGGCAAAGTAGAAAAGAAATACATGTTTCTTGTCGGCCCCCCTGCCACATTTTTTGGGGCCGCATCCAAAATTTTTACTGTGTTACTTGTTACCGAATGACGAAAGCCAGAAATAACCGGCTTACTGGACGTTCAACATATTGCAGAATAATCTAAAGCTTTATTTCTAGCAATATCCGACTTGCGTTGATTAATATTTGACAACAGGATTCTAAGGGAAGATCACACATAGCTTAAGTAGTCTGCTATCTATCTATACTATTATAATCGGGTTGTCTGCGCAAACGTTTCTGATTGGCTAAATCGTTCGCACTCACTCCGCTTAGGCCTGAAGCTGTGTCGCCAAAAGAAGTTCACAAACCTGCAGAGAAGGTGGAAATCTCGACAGTGAGCGTGTTTTGGTTGGAAAAGATTCACCCTGGGCTAAATTCTAATTCAAGCGATTTCTTAAGCGAGGGACAAAGCTGCCATTGCCGCCATTTTGAAATCTCCCACAGAAACTAAAAAAGAACTCAGTTCGCACAGCCGAAGGCACCATAGTCATTCAGACCTAAATGGTTCTGTCACAGATACTGTAAGGCATGTGCAGGGATAATTGTTATTCGAAAGCTTTAAGTTGAGAAAAAATTTCATTCAGCAACAAACGTACACCAGTGCCTTTCTTTCCTGTTCGCGCGCTAAGGCGAAATGAGTGACAAATTTACACAAAGCAAAGCCATGAATAATATTCTCAAAGTGTAAATCCTTACGCTGTATCGCAAAACGAAGGACACACACCCGAAGAGAAGAAGGAAGTCTCTCAAGTGGGCGTGTTTTTGTTGGAAAAGATTCACCTTTGGCTAAGTTGTAATTCAAGCGATTTTTTCAGCGAGGGACAAAGCCGCCATCGCGGCCATGTTGAAATCTCCCACATAAACTAAAAAAGAACTAATTTCCCTCAGCCAAAAGCACCTTAGACATTCAAAACTAAATGGTTCTATTATAGATTACTTACTTTTATGTGCAAGGGTAATTTTAATTCGAAAGATTTGAGCTGAGAAAAATTTTCATTCAAGTTTGAACAAACCTACACCACTGCCACTCTGCCACTGCCTACAGAGCGCACCCTAAGCCATGATTGAAATTCTCTAAGAAAAATCTATGATATACTAAAAATTTCTTAGAACAATTTTACTTTACCTGTTTCTTCGCTTCCCTTACTGAGATATAATAAGCATACAAACAATTCCGAAGTCAAATGGTTTTTCTGTGTAATAGGCTTGCATTTTCAAGCGGGTTCTTCGGACTTAGACAGATTTGAGAGCCGTACTGACTCACACGACACACGTGCGTCATTTTCTTCACCAAAATCAGGGAGAGCAGTGCAAAACATACAAAAAATACTCTGGGGCTCACTTCATTTATTTCGGCATGCGGCAGGGGGTCTTTCTTGAAGGGAGGTCATTAGTGATAGTGTAAATCAGCAGTTTATGGAAATAAAAGGGGAACTCAGGTTGAGTCTTCTAGCGTCACGAAGTGACGGGCTGTTTTCTTGTATAGTTTTATATAAAGTCAAGTTTTACAATTCAGCGCAGTAGCGCTTAATACGGAGGTGGGGGGGGGGGGGGGGGGGAAGGAAGGACTATGCCCCCCCAGTTTTTCACCATACAGTTTATGCGGTCGGTGAGTGTCATGAATTTGAGTCCTTCTGTTGTGTCATAACCATTTGCTCGGCCAACTAACCGCTCTACTCTAGCTATACCGTGAGAGACCTAACAAGGTCGAAACAGCTGGCCAGGGTTGCTTATTGACTTTCGGTTTGGATTCTATCATGCCACTGTCCTGTTAAGATTTTTTGCGTAGTATCAGCCTTTCTACCTCATGTTATTCTTCATCGTTTCAACGCTGCTTAGATCTTTTCAGATCCTAAGTTCAGCAGTATATCGTTCAATTGCATTTTATTTCTAAATTTTCGGCGCGAAAATCTAGAGCTTTCGAAAGATAGACTGAATCCATGTTTTTCTTTTTGAAAAGCACACCCTCGTGATGTACGTGACTGAGGGCACAAAGCTGTGGTCAGGGAAGCCATTTGTGTTGCTCTCGGTCAGACTGATTTAGCCAATCGAAACGTTTGCGTAGACAACCCGATTATAATAGTATAGATATAAATTAGAAATCCAAAAAACTATTTTGATCTTGATAATCTTCCTTCAAAATGACAAAGAGGACCAGTATCTCACAGTGGCAATGATGGCATTTCGTCACTAACATATTTTAATATGTTTAAAAACCTATGCCTGTCGTTTCTCGTTATGAAGGTCTCATAAGATTATTACAAAATTCATTTTTGAACCGCGAAAGAAGTTAATATTTTATCAGTTTTGTTTTTCACTGCTTCTGTCTCTTTACTGAGAATTACAAATAAACAAATCGTTTCTTCCATGTTATGTATAATCTGTAATCTCAATGCTTTCTCAGTCATCTAGAAATTTACGAGGTGACAAATGAGACGAGATCGCGACTGTAAACAGTTCGGTCACCTGCAGTCCATGGCGTCAACTGCGCCTGCGCAATCAATTAACGGTTATCCTAAAATTGCCCTCGCCTTTGTAAATCATAAATACGTGTATTTACAGCCAAATACTAGAGGGGTTTTGTTTCGAGAAAGAGACGACGTTCTGATTTGCCAGGAGCAAAGCTCAAATTATCTGGAAAACATAAAAATGCATACGACTGGGCGGTAAGTAAGAATAACAGGAGCATAGGGAAACAGTTCACTGGATTAGGATAATTTATAAAAATGTTTCTTATATGGAAATTAACCTTCCGGAAAGGAAATTTCACGATTGCCACTCATAGTAGCTACAAAATGATAGTCATAATTCTTCTCTTGTCAAATGCACTTCAAAAGAATTTGTTCTTTCTAACTTTGTTTACTTCTTGATTTATTTTGAGATCGAAGCAATGCCGAAGTCTAGTTTTTCTCCACTGTATTATTATTCTCCCGGCTATGTATTATTTAAAAGAATTTGAATGACCCATTTTAACTTTACGACCTTAGCACCATTTAAAGCCCTTTTATACGCCGGTCCATGTCTTACATCTTGTATCATCACTTGGGTATGTTTTTTTACAATTCGACAAGTTTTCTGCAGTGCTATTAAATGGACCATCCTCTTGCGTAGCCTTATACAAGTGACTCAAGTGGAGTGTAGGTTTTGGTCGAGGGTCGAGTGTCGAGGGTAAGACGTCGAGGGTCGAGGGTAAAATGTCGAGGGTCGAGGGTAAAATGTCGAGGGTCGAGGGTAAAATGTCGAGGGTCCAATTTTTTTCTGCAAATAAATGAAATAATATTTTTTCCGTGATACATGTTGAAATATTTTTTTAAAGAATGTAAATTTTGGTTTTCCTGACTGATACGTGGATAGACTCCGACACAGTTGTGCTGAGAATTTTCCCACCTTTTTCGACCTGCGCGGAGCGGGATAAAACAAAATGTTTTCCGAAAACTCCAGGCGTAAATTTCGGGCAATCTTTTTCAAAATCAAATTCCCTAAAACTGTGGCAGATTTGTTGTGCTTTTTCGCAAGGAGTTCTCAGAAAGGTTTCCTCGACAGAGCGTACCGAGCGTGTAAGCACGCGGATCTTGCTCAAAAAGGAGAACACAAATGAGAACAACAATAAAATCTTTTGGTCTGAGATAATATCAAACCAAAGGAAGTCCACTCTACGTTCATCGAACTGGTGTTTTTCGAAGATTTTGAACACGGCGTTCTTCAACTGGCAATGAACTGGAGTGTTGGCAGTCCCATTGCGATATGCTGCCAGCGCAGAAAAAGCAATCGCCGACGTGATTTTATACCCAGCACTTATTAGTTTTGCTTCCATGCTACTCATTATACTACAGCTAACTTTTATGAGACTCAGGGATAGGTAGCACAATAAAACGAAGCGAAATGAAGTTAGGTCGAATCATTTGCGATCTTTCACGAAGCACTCTAGTGAAGTGAGCGCTAGAAATAGGTTGTGAAAATGCCGCGGAAATCTTGGTTTTCCCGAAGATTGAATAAAAGCAAAACATTAAAATCTTTTCTTGCCCAAAATACTCAGACTCGGCAAGTTTGCTTCGAATTTTGCTGTTTAACTTTAGAGATTTCCACGGTTAACAGAAGATTTTGCTTCCCTTCACGTGCAGTCTAATTAGCGAAGCAAAAGGTTTGATTGACCAGGGACGTGTGAAAATGTTGACAAATGTCTGCGATAAGAAAACTTGTAGCGGCAAGTCTGAAGAAACATCTGCAAGAACGCTTTCACCAACATGCGGGCATGTGAGCGAATAAAGCGGGGAAAACCGAGAATTTGCATTTAAAAAAGAAATCGACCCTGAGAAAAAGAAAAAAATGGACCCTCGACATTTTACCCTCGACCCTCGACATTTTACCCTCGACCCTCGACATTTTACCCTCGACCCTCGACATTTTACCCTCGACCCTCGACGTCTTACCCTCGACACTCGACCCTCGACCAAAACCTACACTCACTCAAGTGGCACTAGATTTGTATTCAGTTAAAAACATATATTTAATTTCACACGAGATGAGTCGAAAGTGTTTACATAACATTTCTGAAAAAGACCGCTAAAGAGTTATTTGTTATCGAAATTTGGGCAATAGAAATTCATTTCTTGTGTGTTGTCGGAAATCCAATTATGGATGAAAATGGCTGAGACAAACATCATATGCTAATTCATCATCCACAAAAACCACGCTGCTGACTCCAAAGATAAATATATAAGTGTACTCTGTAGGATATTTTTTTTTATTCAATAGGCCTGGATTCAGTTTAAGAGTGTTGTTGCCTTGCGCGTGGGAAAAAAACATCCATTCGAATCGAACTTCAAATTAATTTGCTACTGATAGCATATCCGAGTACAAGGAGGACACGCTGCTTTCCAAGTCGGGAACAATTGATAGTCTAATATTTTTCTAGTCCAGGGCTCTAGTCATACCAGCCTCCTAAGGTAAAGCTTTTGTTATTTTTAGAATTAGCTTTCTGAGTTCAAGTGTTGCCATAGGGTCTTCTCGGTCGTTTTTCAAAATGGCGGTTGACTCGGGAGAAATTTCATCTTAAACTAGCTTTACGATGCTAATTCATCATTCCGTCTGTCTGTCTGTCTGTCTGTCGGATAGTCAAACTAGAAAAAACAATGTAAATAAAGTAAGTAAAGTATATATAAAGTATGTGCTCATATAGACCTTTTTCAAAAATGGCGGAAAGATGCATGGAAACGAGGCTGGAAATATTAGCATACATTATACCGCTACCCAGGGAAGCCCTTCTGGTGAAGGAGACCGAAAACCCGTTTAGTGTCTAGTGTTTTCTGATGTTCTTTTCTTATCGGTCCCTATTCACCAGCTAAGGCAGCTGCCAAGTATGCTCATATTTCCAGCCTCGTTTCCATGCAACTTTCCGCCATTTTTGAAAAAGGTCTATAGCGCTTATCCTCAAAGCTCTATAAGCACTTTAGATTTTTGGATAACTCATCCTCTATAATAATGAGTGTGTGTTAGTATGGCGAGTTCTGGGACACAGAGGTTTGGCAACTTCCGACGGTCCTCGTGGTTCTTAATTAATTACACCTATACTGATCCGAGAAAAAATATTAGCCAATCAGAATCGAGGGAGTTTGAAAAACTGGGTTATCACCCTTGGTAACCTGGCCTGCAAGATGGTGGGACTCGGAATTCGAAGGGGAGATCAGTTTTTTCGCTTATTGAGTTTCTCTTTTTACTGTTTTCTGCCGTCTGAGCGACTTCATTTCGTATGCTCAGTATGCTGTGGATCTCGACTAGGCCTGAATGAGTCACAGGACTTTTGCGTGATGCCACGCTGCAAATTTCTGTTGTTGTCTTCAAAAAACAGCTCGGATAGGTCGAGATTGGCAGGGAGAACTTCCGAGTGATTTTGTGTACAAAACAATGTGAAACCAGAAGAGCAAGAAGCTCTGGAAATGATCTTCGATGATCCGGGGAGACTTTGAGATTGTTATTGGTATCAAGGAGTGGTGCTGCAGTGCTTGAACCGTTATTTCTCAGTGCGTCCAGCCGAACTTCTGAGCCAAGGCTACGCCTATACATACTGACTACTACAATGTAAGTTTTTCCTTTAAAAAGGACATTTCGAAATGTCTGTCTCGAAGAGCGGAATATTTCTTCGAATATGTTGTCTGTAGCAACCAGGGGTTAACTTTGGTTGGAGTCTAAATTCCCTGCGAGTAGAGGCTACTTTTATCTTGCGCGTTTCTTTTTACTTTTAATTTTCATGATTTCTTGTGTGTTTCAACTGCACAAAAGAAGCTACTTCAAAACGCAAGACAAGATAGAAGTGGCCTCTGCTAAGCAGGGAAGGGTCTGATCATTGTGACAGCCCAAGCAGTGTAATCTGAGTGCATTTTTGTTGTAAAAAAAATTCATCCAAATTTTCTATGTGATATAAATTATGACCAATTTTCTAAGATGTTTTTTTTTTCTGTTGCTATGATGACCGTGAACCAGTGCTTAGAAGTTGAAAAATACAGGTAACATACTTAAGCAATAAAAAGTGGATTTCTGTGGTTTATATTGTGATAAATGCAGGATGGTTTATATGAACCATATTTCTTTCTAAAAAATGACAAATGTGCATGGTCACTGCTGGAATCCTGGAATTAACTGATACATTTAATAGAATAAGGGTGAATAATGAATACTACAAACTACAGGACGGCAAAAGTTTTTGTCACATGCTACTCTCTTGAAAGAAAGTTGATTATTATTATTATTATTATTTCCAATGTATGAAGATTTTTGGAAAAGTAAGGGACCCCCAATTAGCAAATTTGAAATCATTTGCACCTCCAAATAGTACTTGGTACACTTCTAATGGGCCACAGCCTCCCAGCTATGCCATCCTTACTGTGACTGTAAAAAGTCTATGGTAGTGTCAGATTGATTCATATAAAATCCAAGAAGGCTATACTTACAGCCCCAAAGAACATGGCTAATTGCTGGCTGCTTGGCACAGCCTAAAAAAATAATACATTCTTGATAGCCTTAGCTACAGTTTCATGGAATGCAGTGTCTGAGGGGCCTATAGGCACTTGTGGAAAAGGAAAAACATTTGCAGTTGTTCTTCCTGCTTTTTCTAAGGATTATTATTTAGATTAAATCTAAATAATAGCAAAATAGCTTTCAAAATTAAACTAATTTTTGGGATTCAACTACCATAGACCAGGAAAATATGCAAACATTGCTCTCTCCCTTTAATTTAAAAGCCCTGTAAATTTTCCAGATCATTTGAAGGTTTATTATTATTATTGTTATTATTATTATTATTTGCCTGATTCATCTTGTTTTCATGTTATCAGGTAGATGGAACAAATCCTGAGACATCACTGCCATCCGTGCCCTGGGCTTCATGAATATTTAAAAACTCCACAGTTATAACAACCATAACACCATTTGCTTCACATGGCATAGCAAAGCACAATAAAAACATTAATCAGGTTTTGGATATTTACTCAATATTCTTTTGCTTAGTAAATAGGTAAATGACAATGAAACCATTTCGACACTGCTAGTGAAGCCATAATCAGCATTTATTTCAGGCTTAATGTTGATTTGTATTGGGCAATCGCATTTTTTATCCGCACCCCCCTGTTGAGGACCTCTGGATTTCCGGGGTGGGTGGTCAAAATGGAGCTCAGAATTCCAGGGTGGGTGGTCAAAGTAGAGCTTGGAATTCCAGGGTGGGCACCCTTAAAATACGAAATTCCAGGGTGGGTAAGCGCAATTTCCAGGGTGGTCATGAGAAAATCACTGGAATTCCACGGTGGGTGGTTCAAATTTAAAAATTCCAGGGTGGGTAGCTGTGACTCGGGTCCTCAACAGGGGGGTGCGGATTTTTTTGCGACTGCCCATTTGAAATAAAGTGTTTGTATGGTGACTGGTTTGCTTACTTTCTTTGATTGATTAGTGTCTCATTTACATATTGTAAACACAGTGACAGTTCAAACATTGTACAGGAGTCATTATTATTTTTCTAATAATAATTGATTAGAAAGTGCTACCTTCGTGTCTAATTTGCTTTGTTCAGGTTTACAATCTTGATTAGGCCTCTTCGCTGTATGTTTTCCTTTTCTGGCTTTTAGAAACAAGTTTAACAGCCATAAAAGAAGTAAAAAACAAAAAAGAGCGGATTTTGTTTAAGCTGTAGGTACAGAAGTGTGCCATTTTTGAGGGTGTGCTTGCTTGCTTTATATATAAAGACAAAGGCCAACCAGAAGCCAATTTTTCGGACATTCATTCCTTCATTGTTCGAACGTCATCCTCGCATCATACCTCCCAGGAATCTCGTACAGAAAACAGGGCTCTCGACAAGATATAGTACGCTGTTTTTATCAATTCCTTCTATGAAGAAGCCATTACCTCCTTACCAAGTGTGTAAGCTCTATGTCAGGGCTTTTAGAGTTGGCATTTGTAAGCAGCAACTGGGAGTTATCGTAGTGTCGGCGGGTATCGGGTGCGGAACGAAATGGGAGCCAGAAAATAAACCAGCCAAAAATCAACAAATCGCAAGTTAAAAGTTGGATTCTTCTTTCCTTCATAAAATTCTGCTACTAAGTAAGCATTTTGAGAGAAAACTAGGGCAATCACTTTAGAAATGTGGACCTCCGAAGCCAGAGAAAAGGATGGGCTTTTTTCTCCCTTCGAAGTCCGCCATTATTTTCCTTGAGCATGAGAGCCTAGTGGGTGATACCGCTGACAAGTATCGCGGGCAAGGTGATAACCCAGTTTTTCCGTGACGTCATGTGACGTCACGATCTCAGATCAGCTGGAAGGAGTGAAATTACGACTTTGTTTATTTCTTAATTTCAAGCCCTGAATGGTAGGAGATAAGGCGAGAGGACGTAAGATGCTGCAAGCTCGTAAAGTGCGCGCCACGTAGACTATAATGTTAACGGTACCTGATGGCTTAGTGTGGTTGCCGCAGATGCGACGTCGGACGCAGTTGTCGGAATTTATCATGTCAGGTTAACGAGAAGCTTCTCAAGTACTCATGCGCACTCAACAGTGCACTACTTGTAAATGAACAAAAGTTATACTCGGTTTTGCAATGTGCGGGTGCATAATGTTTTACTTAAAGGGCAAACGTTTTACGGTATAATGTAACCGCTTTTCCGATACTACAATGTGGCCAGCAGGTTAAACCAATTTTAATATTTCTTGCCAAGATACAAAATCGATTGGCTAGTGAAAAGGCGAAATGTAAAATCATAAAAAACGTATTCTAACTTTTTCAGCTTGAGATAGCCGTGTAATTAAAACGTCAGTTAATGCCATTCTGCAAATGTGCCATAAAAGGCTCTAAAATATCCGTGAATATCCCTTTTCATATATTTTTTTTATCAAATGTTCTGATTTATCCCCCCAAAAGAGGCCCAACATCGCCCAAATCAGGAGCCCATAAGTAGGAGCTTTCATCTTTGGTACTGGGTCCCTGAGGCAGCGTTTTTCCTGACCTATCTATTTTTAGAGCAAATTTGGCGCGAAACGTTGCAGAAATTGTCCAATCAGCGTCCAGTCAGCAATATTGTCAGCAATATTGTATAAATTATCCACATCAATAAACATGGCGGAAAGAAGCGAAGACTGACTACGAGTCAAATTCCTCATGTAAATGTCTATAGAAGTTCATTACTCAGTTCGGTATCTGTGATAACAAATATAGCAGAAGTTCTAACCTCAAAATACCCCGAAGAATCGCGTTTTGGCCTCCGCCGCAATATTGTGTTTCGGCACTGTGCGGACCTCTTGGGGAACCAGCAACAAATTTAAAATGCAAATTTGCATCTAAAAATAACTAGGTCAGGAAATGCGCTGCCTCAACTATATAGGTTAGATGAAAGCTCCTACTTATGGGCTCCTGCCCAAATACATTTTTTTGAGAAAATGGACGAGTGGAGCCTGGGCTCGAGTAAAAGAGCAAGCGTACAAAATTAACTTATTCGTTCGTTTGGACCAAACAAGGCTTAGCTATCGTCAAACAACATGTTTACGCCCACTCAGCCTAAAAATCATTAAAACAAACTTATCGATAACCTTTTTAATATCATACCACAGGGAGCCCAAATCGTCAAATTTGCTAAATTTAAAATCCCCCTTAACTCTAAACACTCTTGAGGTACATCTGGGCACCGCCTCCAATATTGATTACCATACCCTAGACTACCTTTATACCAAGTTTGGTGCTTTTGTCCACTACGTATAGATCGAGGCATTTTTTTTTTGGCGACCTGACTATTACCTCGACATGCATATATTATTCCGGGCAGAGAAATCATCAAATTGACTGTGACCATGAACGTTTTTGAGAGGCATTTCTTAGCAACTTTTATATTTTTGAGAGAACTTTGAGCAACTTTTTGATTTTTCGAGCAACTTTTGAGCAACTTTTTGAGAAATTATGAGCAACTTTCTGACTTTTTGGAGCAACTTCGGAGAACCAGAACCCTAGCTTGAATTCTTCGAAAATCAACTAGTGAACTAGGAAAGAGGTCAAAACAACGGTACTCGATAGGTATCAGGGATGGTAAATAAGCCCCCCCTCCCCCCCCTAGGGATCCAGTGGTTATTTTCTCGAAGTACAAATAATATACCCGATTTTATTGCAGAAATGGGCCGTTCTCTTCATATCAAGATAGAGCGGATTTCATATGACTGTAGTGAAACCAATCGCAAAGTAATTACACCAATTCTGAATAAAACCTATAGGAGTAATTACAAAGTAATTGCGAATTACTCACGACAGTCATCTGAAATTCGCTTTAAATGTGTCGTTTTTGTCAATGCCTACCCGTTCGTGACGCGGGCTACCTGTGTAGCTATTTCCGGGCTCCTGGGGACCAAAGCAAAGATGGCCGCCAACGCGAATAGCGTTTCTCTCCAAAATCTACAAGTTTTGTGGAACTTTTTGGCAATTTAGGGTACGAAATAAGCTGGGAAAACATCTGTAACTCCAAATATGGTAAGTAGAAACTTCCATATAAGGTAATTTTAGAAAACGACACATTTCAACGAGAACTATCTTGATATGTCAGCACAAGGTATTCACCATTTATCCCGGTCTAGTCAATCGTTAAAAATCGATACCGATTTGCCAATCGATAAATCGTTACCACTCGTTATTGGCTGATTGATTTTTATCGATTGGTTTTAAAAATCGTTAAAAATCGATCGCACTTTAAAAAAAGTTACCGATTTTTATCGATTTATTACCGATTTATTATCGATTCAACATACAGTGGACCCGATTTTACGATATGCCTCGGGGGCAGGAAAACTGTATCCGTATTCCCGATTTAACGAAATATATAAAGAAGCCATTGGAAATATCGTTATATCGTTATTTATTTAGTTATAAATTTTCCAAGCAAAGACTGATTGTATTGCATTAGTCATTGTATTGCTAGCAAAATAAAAAAAACAAATGTTTATCAGAAAGAGATAGATATTTTGTTAATTTTGTAATCAACCCTCGCAATTACTTCGCATGTCTATGCGTTGTATCCTCGTCAGTAAATTTAACAGAGTTTATCTCGCAGCATGCAGCACGAGCCAAATAATCCTTACGACACTCACGCTGTGGCCGTGAAGCGATGCAATGTGCGCCCGGCGATAACGTGAAGTTACCGTCGGCCATGTGACTTTCTCACGTATTTCTGTAACTGCGGTTGGCAAACGAAGGGCAATGGTGTGTAAATCGTAATGATTGTTAAATTTCGTTCTACTTGTTTTTACCATAGGCATAGACTGCATCTATGTCGTTGTAGCGGGAGCAAATTCACGTCTGGGTCCCAGGATTACCATCGTAATATCGGGAATATATCGTTGGACCGAGTATCGTTGGGCGTTATATCAGGGTTCTGTTTCATACATTTTTCTGTATTTTTCGCCGGCAGCCAGAAATGTTATCGTAAAATTTCGAGGATATCGTTAAATCAAAGATCATAAAATCGGGTAACACCAAGCACAACAACATGTTAATTGTCCGATAACAGATGCTTATCGTATTTCAGTGTACAGTATTGTGTAAATATGCTATCCTTAGCTTTGAGACCAGCCTCAAGGTCCGTTTCTTTTCGTTTTCATGTTGCCAGCTCGGGTGGTATTTTGACACGACACTGGGCAAAATAAAAGCGCTTTCAGCCTTTGGTCCCCAGGTTATTAGGTGAAATTGAAAAGTCCCTGTAGCCCATCAAAATTGAAATCCCATTTTCTCTTCCTGGAAATGTAGCTCTAACAGTGGAAAACAGACATGAACGAAAAAGTATAAAATTGAACCTGTTTTCGAGAAGTAGTAAAATAAGGGCACTATATGACCTACGGAACGCCGACAAATAAATGCTCGAATACACATTCACGACAAGCCTTTTCCTTTTTGAAACAGCAGTTTATTACTTTTTTCTTTACAGCTGGTCGGGTAATGCTCTAAAAGTTATTTTCATTCGGATCGGACGGATCACTACCAGTAAACTGATTATAGAATACAGTGAGTCGATGAGTTATTTCAAAAGAAATCATCTAAAAGTGACCAGTGATGAACAGTTGCCGCTATGCCCGCTTCACGTAGCTGCCTTTTGAGGAAAAACGCTGCCTCCTTGGCAAACGGGCACATCTCCACGCGAAGTGGCACATTTACTCCCCCGCCCTGTCGGAATCTCCCTATAGGATCATCGAACGGCTCCCCTGTGACAGTACTAAAATTCAACACAGAAAAGGAAAAAACAATTAGAAAGCAGGAAAGTCCGAGATCAAGCTGATTACATTCAAATTTATCAGAAAACTATTTCAGGCTTACCCGGTTATCTGGACAGATCTCGGAACTGGCCAAAGAATAGGTACTAGTTCTTTCTGAATATGACCGAGCCTTCTCCTGTCAGACTTTCTCAGGACTTGGAAGGCTTGCCCCTTCTCACCGCGCTTTCGCTCAATTGTAAACTCCTCGTCTTGATCCAACGCGAACGTACATTGATGGTAACCCTTCACAGTGCAATTGAATGTGACTGTTTATTTCTCAGTTTGTGCTTCAGCCATAATTCCAGGTTTAACAAAACAATAAACAGACGGACTACTCGATCGACGGCTGCCACAAGAGTGAAATTCTAGAGTTCATTACACCAAGTCATTGTGTACGTCGTGTCGGACCTCCATATTTGGGCGAATGATTTGGCATTGATAAAATTGATTGACAAATGATCCACTTAGCGCTCTAACTACAGTGCGTCTGAGAAACCTATGAGTTACAACATGGAAAACACAACAGTCGTCGAGGTGAAAGTGGAAATTCCCAAAATTGCTAGCAGTACCTAAAAGCGTTTTTAGAGACCTGCAAAGGCAAACTCATAGAGGGGACTAATGAGCCCGGTGAAACCGCAGCACATCCAGTAGAAGTCGAGGAAAGCGAGCAAAGTCAAGGTATGTATTGTTGACGGTTATAAAAATCCAAATTCACAAAGTGCGATATACATGCACGTAAATGCCACTCAGAAATTGTGTTCCCGGGAAAACAAAGGCGTTGTCATCAGATGGTGATATCCTGATAGGAGATGCTGACGCAGCTAGCTCAAAACGTCCTCGCCGTGAACTGCATGAAAATTCAAAGTCGATATTTTCTCCGCCAAACTACAGCAAAAACCCCAGTTATGTTGAGTATGAGGGTGTGTTTTACCACATAGCAGAATTCCTTTCCCTTCAGCAAGGCAAGGTCTATCGCCCCTCCAGCTCAAGGATAAACCGTTGGGTGTCGAGCGCACGAGATGATTTCTACGAAAAAGTACAAGATATGGCTACACCTGTTCGCAAGACCTCTGGCCTCTATAGAGATGATTTTGCCGCATTTTGGCTGGGGAGGGAAGGGCTTCAAATAGGACAAGTAG